>CM043120.1:30243106-30683106 GCA_023701765.1 Hylyphantes graminicola | reverse complement strand
GAACAGCAGTCAAGTGACGAGCCGACACTTGAGCACTCCCTCTACACGGGGCATTATTCGTCGGACATTTTTTGCTTCATGTGTCGCTTATAGGTCGTTAGTTATTTTGGCGATACCCGGATCCGAACCTTTGACTTTCCTGATGCAAGGCGAACGCATCAACCGAACGGGCTCCCCAGCCCCTTCTGTGGCTTATTTGTTGTTATTAGTTGAGTCGGCTACGACAAGACTCAGTATTTGACATGGAGAAGTGCATTTTCGACACTGGGAAGGAGTGAATATTATCTCAGACTGAGTTAAAATCACACTCGTTTGGAGTGATCCTGTCGGAGGTTTAACACACAAAGGATCCACTCCAAAAGGAGAAGTGCATTTTCCAGACTGGAGGAGTGAAAATCAATCAGACTGAGTTAAAATCGCTCGTTCGTTTTAAGAGTGTATATTTTTAACAATGTTCAGTTAGCGAAATCAAAGGTATGTGTTTTCGAGACGTCATGGCCGTGCAATTCCTCACAGTAGCCGAAGCAGACGTCAAATGGCAGCCATCCACGGCTGCACGTTGATGCCAAGGGCTGGTAAACTGCAGTAACTGCAACAATGAATTGGGTCACTTTCGCTCGGAAATAGCCAGTCGTTCGCAGTACGTTTTCTTATAGGTTAGACCAATCGAGTGATTGCAACAATGGTCCAAGTCATTAGGTGAGTTACTGCAGTTTACCTGCCAACGGCAGCACAATGTACTCGGCCGATACACGCGACAACAACGTCCCTCAGTCTCCTCCGCATCACAAAAATAAGATGTTAGAGAAGTATAAAGTGTTGTTTTATACCTGTTCCCTTAAGGGCAAATAAGACCGAATGACTGCGTGTCTGTGAATGACTATATTGTGTTTCTGTGTTAATCAAATGGAAAAAAATATTTCCCAAGTCACATTTCTACGGCTGTATAGAATATTTTTTCAAATGGTTTTTTTATGTGATAAGTGTAGCTGACTTATACTACTAAATAACTCCATATGATTCTTGAAACACTCTTAAAATGAGTTCAAATACTTTTTTGTAAAATTATTTGAACACATTTCAAAAAGTGGAACTATAGAGACCTGTATGTAAGCTACATTTATCATATAAAAATCGTTTGTAAATATAGCCGGAGAAATGTTATTTCGAACTTTTCTCTCCCTTATATTTTGGTATAGAGACCCGCGGTCGATCGGGACCATACTCCCCCAACTTAATTACGCACGTGTATCTACACAGTAAGAAAATCAGTATAAAAAGCAGAGTATTTCTGATGTTTTCATGTGTTTTCTGATGTTTCCTGTAAAAATGTCCGCCTTTTTAACCACTGCAGTTTTTATAAATTTTGTCAGTTTCTCGAAATACATATTTTCTCTGTTGACAGATAAAATCTGAAACCAATAATTCAGATTGCACCACTTAAGAAAAGATTTTTTTTCTGTTCGAGTTAGTAAAGAAAATTTGATTTATATAATGCGATGCTATGGTGGTCCGTGTGCCTGAGGAATTTGCCTTTGATGAGGATTCGTATACGGGAGATGTCTTAAATTCTGTTTTTAACGTACCCAGAAATACAAAATACATCTCTTAGGCACGAATATTTTCTGTGTTTCTTGGCTACATGAAAATTCTTTCAACCGGTTTTCCTGCATTTGAGCAACTTGTTGCGTAAAATTCGTTTTACAGAAATCTTATCTTGAACTTTTACAAAAAGTTGCCCGACGCTGAGTACGATGTCGCTCTTGACCCTTTCAGCCTCAATGACAATTTGGCATTATTATTTTAGAAAAAATTTCTGGTCGTCTATAGCCATTTATGATATCAGAAAGCACATCATTCGATTCTTCAAACTTTTTTTCATTCGAAAATATTTTTTATTAATCCCAATCGATGTCAGTCTTATTATTTTTTTAAAATTATGATCAAAGACATGATGATGCCAAATGGCATCACAAGGACTGAAAGGGTTAAAAAGTTTACTGTGGTTTTAAATTCTGAAGCCCACCAATAGCCCTCGTGTAGCTCCAGCACGACGATAATTCAACTCAACTAAAAAAACGAACACAAACCATCAACAGCAGTTACCTCAAACTTAACCATCAAAAAACACCCCTCAAAACAATGCAAAGGCGTAGAAGCAAGCCTCGCCATTTTTCCACACGTCGTTGCTCAGAAACAAAGCACAGGGCAACAATAATGGGTGCTTTTTTTGCATGAAGGGAGGCTCTCTTTGCCAAGCAATCCCTCAAAAAGGGGACATTTGGAGTGACAGGATGGTAAGGAGGCTCTTATTTATTTCGCTCATCTTCTTCCTAGTTGCCAAACGAGATGGAGGATTTTTTTTTGAGAACAGATTTGGAGGGTGATATTTGTGTTGGTTTTGTGGAATAATTGTTTGGTGTTGTTGGTTGTTTGAGTTGATCCTTTCGCTGGTTGGTTATTAAAGTTGATAATTCTGTTGTTAGTCATTCAATTAAGCACTTTTATGATTGAAAATGAAGTTGTTTCTGCTATTGTTCATGCAGTTTAGTTTAATTTTAATATTGATCATTTGGGTTGATAGATCTGTTGTTTATTCAATTAGTAGGTTGTTTTTGTTAATTGAAGTTGGCACTCATGCTGTTGTTCATTCGATTTGGTACTTTTAGTATTGGAAATCGAAGTTGAAACTCCTGCTGCTGTTCATTTAGTTAGTATTTTTATTATTGATAGTTTAAGTTGAGACCACGAGAATTGCAGTTTCTACACAAGATTCTATTTAAGCAAAGAGCTGTTTAAATACGTGTGAGGGGAAAAGTTACGTTTGTCTTGTCTACTCAACGGAATAAACATTGTGACAAATGGACAAATGACAGTGATTGCGCCCTCTAGAAGGGAAGAGTGGCGCAATAAACATTGCTTTTACATGTACTGGGAAATATATGTTTCCAATCTTGTTATTGACTTTTGCATTGTCACCAGATACAGTAGAGAGGAATTTTTTTTTGAGATACATGGTTAAATATGTTATTGTAATATTGCACTGGAATAAACCTGCAACTTTCTAGTTGCCATCACTAATTGGAGCGTGAATTTACTAATTTTGCGGTAAAACCCTAACTTTGATAAAGCGCAAAAAGAGTAAAGAGAAGCTCTAAGTTGTGGTGGCAGCTAAAAAGTTCCAGTATTCCAGTGCAATCTTGAAACGAAATTTTTAAGTGTATTGTATAAAGTGTTAATGTAATTAAGTGTTAATGTATAAAACAATCTGTGCATGAAATATCTTTTATTGATACTCTCTTTAGTCTTTGTTGCAAGATTGAACCGGAATCCAAAGACTTTTCTAACTGCCACCACAATTTGGAGCGCGAATTTAAATTATCTTATTTGAAGATCCTTTCTTTATTTAAAATCTGCTAAAATTAAAAAAACAAAACACACACATAGATTAAAAAAAAGTTTAGGGGTGAATAGCCACTCCTATGAAAAATAATGGGTGAAATAAACTAACTATTACATTTCCACATCTCCGCCAGAATCTCGATGACTTCTTGTGTTCTTCTCCCCCTTGCCACAAATTTTTCGCTAATGAGATATTTGAATTTCAACGCTACACACTGTGATGGCAAGATCGCAGCGGGCGATAATTTTCCAGTAGGCCAGGAATTCCGCGTACCTAGAACTGTACCTGGTTTTGTTCTTCGCGATATGCGATGACTTGGCTCGATTGCCGGGTAGGTGTATGGTATGACACAATCGAGGTTGATCTGAAATAACTTGTGTAGAGGAATCACTGGTGATAAATACGGAAGCATCTATTTGTTCCAAGTGTATTATGTCTGCAAGCAATTGAACATTGTTGAGCCAAAAAAAGCTATTCTTAACTCCAAATTACGAAATCTGTCGAAAGATGAGGCATTCCCAAAAGATGCCACATTCATAATTAAAATAAGCTAAGATTCAATATTATTTTTTTATGGATTAGAATAAAAACGATAAATTTTCCATTCATATTAACATCTGTGTTGGAAAATATCAACAATCATCATTGTATGAGCGTTTACAATGGCAATGTTTCTAAATATTTTTTAGAGTTCATTAAGCTGACGCTTTTTTAATGTCGTTTTAGAGCTATATCATATCTATTGTTAGGTAGGTGCATGGTATAACACAATCGGGGTTGATCTGAAATAACTCGTGTGTGAGTAGAGGAAATCACTTGGTGATAAATACAGAAGCATCTATTTATTCCAAGTGAATCATGCCTGCACTGTAAAAAAAAATTATTTTTGAAAACAACATTTCTGTTATTTTCCTACAGAAAATCTCTGTAAAATTACATCTCAAGTTATTGAAAGAAAATTGTTCTCTGTAAACGGTCATGGCATGGATGTTTGTGGATGTCAATAAATGTTGTTATTGGTCTATGTGTTTGTGGCGTCCTTCTTTGTGTTCTTGTGACTGTCTCTTCTGGCGAGCTGGGTAATGGGCTAAAAAGCCTACACTCTTCCCTTAGGGCGCAATCACTGTCATTTGTCATACAGGAAAATTCTGTCAGCATATTTTCTATGCCCCTACGGATATTTTATGGCAAGTTTGCTGCCCGAAAATTTCCGCAACATTACCGTTCTCTGCAGGGTGTAAAAAATAAAAAAAAAATTTAAACAAAAAAAAATGTCTTGATGCTAACTCCAAATTGCGAAAGAGGATAAAGGATGGTATTTCCACAATATTTGACACTCATTACTAAAAACAAGACGTGCAGTTCAGCACTATTTTAAATTGTTTAGAATAGATACCATTTATTTTTCATCCTTTAACAGCAATCAAATAAAAATAATCAAACATCATCATTGTAAGAGTGTTTACAATATATGGTCAATGCTAAATATTTTAAGAGTTTAGAAACCGATGCTGCTTTAATGTTGGTTTAGAGTTATATTAAACCATGTAATATGTCTCATTCGTTTCGCCTCCTAAATTGGGATTTTTTTAACTATTGAAAATTAGTTTTGTGTTTAAGAGGGACTGGCAGTCCCATTCAGCTAATGCATTGGCTTTGAAATCACAACTTTTGAAAAAGAATTGCTTTGCCATGTTATCTCATTTCCGCCAGGTATGGGAATAATCATAACATCAATTTGAAACAAAATTGAAAAGAAAATAACACCCGGTTATTTAATTAGTAATTGATAAAATTTTTAAATAGTGTCACCATCTGCTGTATATTTTTGGAATTTTAAAACTTACAACAATATATATTTAAATAACCAGATAACACTTTCGTTTCAAATTTGTTTCATTTCGAGGTTATGTTGATACCCATATCTGGGAGAAAAGGGCTAACATGGTAAATCAATACTTCTGCGGAAGATGTGATTCGAAAACTAAAACATTAATTCGATGGGACCCATGCGAAATAATTGTTATTAAATCTTTTTTTTTTTTGTCAAAAGTATAACATTTTTATTTGTCAACAAACATGATTCATATGCCGTCCTTCCATTTACTAAGAAGGCGGTATCCTCGTAAGTTTCGGTACGCAAACAGCGGAAGATGACATCTTTGGCAGCTGTTGGTGTTGACATCTGCCTATCTCCAGGAAATATATCCGGATGGATACCTTTTGTGCAGTTAGTGTTATTGTAAACCCTCGCTATATCGCGCCTCGTTACATCGCGCATCGTTAAATCGCGCCTCGTTAATCGCGCCTCGTTACATCGCGCATTCGGATATATTGCGCCTTATATCGTGTCTCTCAATCCCCCCCTCCCAGTTTTTTTTTTTAAAATCTGAACTTTTCTTAAAATCTATTCTAATATTGCTAGCTAATATTGGTGAGATGCAGTTAATGAACTTTCGTTCGTTGATATTTGCCGGGAAATAGGTTTTTCGAGAAAAATAAAAAAAAACAGCTAACTTTAAATGATTGTTTTACTAGAAAATGAGTGAAATTTTATAGTATTGCCTACGCAGTAATGTGTAATGTTTATAATAATTAAGAATAAGTCATTTCTAAATTTTTGCTTCTTTTTTAGAGATTTAGTTTTATCTTTCAAATTCATACTGTGCTTTTGTTTAAAAACTTTGTTTTGTGCAGAAATACATCCAAAATTATAATATTTATAAAGTCGCTCGTTATATCGCGCATTCGGTTATAATGCGGTTTTTTGCTTATCTCCCGTGAAGCAATATAGCGTGGGGTTGTTGTATTCATTTACTTAAAACTGTATTTGATGTTAAAACGAATTTATTGTGCATGCATTTAAAATAACTTGAAAATTAAAGGCAGCCCCCGAAGCGGAACATATAATTTTTTTAATTATTAACTTTATTTGAGGGAACATAGAGTTAAAATTCTTTATTTTATTATTATAGCTTATTATTTTTAAATTAAAAGTTTACAACTCCTCTGTGATGATATTTTTTTACATTGTTGGTTCATTTCGTTTTTATTTTGTTTTCATTCAATTATAAGGTAAATGGTGAATCAAAAGTGTTACCACATGATCGATACAACGAAGCATAATATTTCGGGAAAAAGAGAGTATAGGAGACACTTTTATGTTCTTTATTATGACATTCAATGAATGTCTAACAATGGAACAAAAAACTGTGAATACATTTCGTGATACCTTTTACGACTCGAACTGATTAAAAGAACGAACACCTGTGCCAGTTTCACTCCGTGTCGAAACACATAAACTTCGCGTGGTTGGAAAAAAAAACTTTTTTTCTTTTACAAAATGTCCCATCAGCTTCTGCACAGTGAGCAGCCAACTTCTGAAAAATCACTTTTAATAACAGCATTGGGACATGTTTCCACTGTCAAAAACTCTTGAATCTGACGACACTGCCTGAAGGCAAGTGTAAAAAAAAGTTGGTTGAGCGTCATTACGATTTATGGGCGTGTCAGACATGAGGTCATTATATGCAAATGAGCAGAGGTCTGTAAAAAGGGGCGTGTCCGAGAGGGACTTAAGGGGTCACAGGAGTCTTAAAAATGTGCAAAGAAGATACTACATAGCATAGTTTGATCTCTCTTGTAATTTTTTAACTACTCAATAAATGAGTATAATTTTTTTTATATGTAATTCTACAAGATTTATTTATTATAAAACAAGTTTTAAAATTTATGAAACTTTAGCCAAAACTAAAATAAATGATATTAAACATGAAGGTACTTGAACACACTGTGATTAGGCTTGCGCTGCAAATTGTGAGGTCAAAATTGAAAAAATGACCAAGAAAATGACTTTATATTGTACAAATATGTACAAACTAGGACTTATACCTAAATTCTCAGCTCAATTTTAATTCGAAATTATTTTAAGAACTTTTTTCTAAAAAAATTAATAAAAAATTAAAAATTTTGATTTTGAATTTTTAAAAAAATAATTTCTAAATAAAATTGAGCTGAGAATTTAGGTATAAGTCTTTGTTTGTACATATTTGTACAATATAAAGTCATTTTCTTATTCATTTTTTCAATTTTGACCTCACAATTTGCCGCGCAAGCCTAATCACAGTGTGTTCAAGTACCTTCATGTTTAATATCATTTATTTTAGTTTTGGCTAAAGTTTCATAAATTTTAAAACTTGTTTTATAATAAATTAATCTTGTAGAATTACATATAAAAAAAATTATACTTATGCATTGAGTAGTTCAAAAATGACATGAAAGATCAAACTATGTTTTGTAGTACCTTCTTTGCACATTTTTAAGACTCCTGTGACCCCTTAAGGGGTCACAGGAGTCTTAAAAATGTGCAAAGAAGATACAACATAGCATAGTTTGATCTCTATTGTATTTTTTTAACTACTCAATAAATGAGTATAATTTTTTTATATGTAATTTTACAGGATTTATTTATTATAAAACAAGTTTTAAAATTTATGAAACTTTAGCCAAAACTAAAATAAATGATATTAAACATGAAGGTACCTGAACACACTGTGATTAGGCTTGCGCGGCAAATTGTGAGGTCAAAATTGAAAAAATGACCAAGAAAATGACTTTATATTGTACAAATATGTACAAACTAGGACTTATACCTAAATTCTCAGCTCAATTTTAATTAGAAATTATTTTAAGAACTTTTTTCTAAAAAAATTAATAAAAATTTAAAAATTTTGATTTTAAATTTTTTTAAAAATAATTTCTAATTAAAATTGAGCTGAGAATTTAGGTATAAGTCTTTGTTTGTACATATTTGTACAATATAAAGTCATTTTCTTGGTCATTTTTTCAATTTTGACCTCACAATTTGCCGCGCAAGCCTAATCACAGTGTGTTCAGGTACCTTCATGTTTAATATCATTTATTTTAGTTTTGGCTAAAGTTTCATAAAATTTAAAACTTGTTTTATAATAAATAAATCCTGTAGAATTACATATCAAAAAATTATACTCATTTATTGAGTAGTTAAAAAATGACATGTAAGATCAAACTATGCTTTGTAGTATCTTCTTTGCACATTTTTAAGACTCCTGTGACCCCTTAAGTTTTGGACTCTTATCAAACCCGGATACCCCATGGCTGGATTCTTCTGTAGCATGCTGATGCTAATTCTTAAATAGTTAATTTTTCTTTGTTGGTTGATTGCTGGTAATTGTTTTGTGTGGCTGATGCAGGTGATACCGTATTGAAAGTTTGATGGGTGAGAAGGTTAATGCTGCTCTATGCACGTATCTTGGTTTGGAGTCGCGTTGATTGATTGTTTGTAATGTGGTTAACGAACTATCTCAAATTTCGACTATTACCGAATATTAAGAACTCACAAAATATTAATTACGCCAGAATAATATTAAAAGTTCTGTTTAAAGAATTTTAAAACTCAATTTATGTATTTGAAGTCGGTTGCAGATAGAATTTAACTGCTTCCACAAAAAGAAGAAGAAGAAAGAGAAGGAACTTTTATTCTTCAAAACAGAATACATTGCCGATCCGAAGGAACTTTTATTCTTCAAAACAGAATACATTGCCGATCCAGCGGCATAGTGGTTAAGGCATTGGCCTCTGGAGCTGCTGGGTCCGGGCTGCTGGGTCCTGGGTCCGGGAATCCCGTTCAGGCATGGATGTTTGTGTTTGTCGAGTATATGCGGAGTACACTCTTAAAACAAACACTCCGATTTTAACTCAGTCGTCTGAGTGGATTTCACTCCTCCAGACTGGAAAATGCACTTCTCCTTTTGGAGTGGATCCTTTGTGTGTTAAACCTCCGACAGGATCACTCCAAACGAGTGATTTTAACTCAGTCTGAGAAAATATGCATGCCTTTAGGGTGTAGAAAATGCACTTCTCCAACTGGAGTGGATTTTACTCTTTTGTTTTAAGAGTGTACGTGCTCGTAAAATCTGTTGGGTCCGAAAGTCCTGTGGGCGGTGATTGCGCAGTTTCCCATGGGTACAGGTCCCTGGAGAAAATTTCCCTCCCCTTCAGGGACATGTCTAAATTGCGGAGGTGGCGACAGATGGCAACATCTGTCATGCGTTTGTGTGTGTCTTGTGTTGTCCTATTTGACGATGGCTTATTAGCGTCCTTGCGACCAAGCACACAAGCCTGAAAATATATGTCTGCCAACCAACCAACCAACCAACCAGAATACATTGGTTGCCAAGAGGCCGCCGGGCCCTTCGACACAACACATAAAATTATACAATCGAAATCATCAAGGGAAACTAAAACTTGAAAATTGAAATTTAAAAAGAAAAAACAAAAGAATTACATATTGCTTCTTAATATGTGTTCCAACAAATATTTTAATATACTTTTCCAATATAAGGATTACTTCTCAAATATATTTTCAGTTTCATTTGTGAGAAGAGAAAATTCATTTTATTAAAGTTTGCATTCTTAAAACAAACGAGCGATTTTAACTCAGTCTGAGTTAATATTCACTCCTTTCCAGTGTCGAAAATGCACTTCTCCTACAGGAGTGGATTTCAATCCTTTGTTTTATGAGTGTAGTTTGACCCGCTTGTCATTGACTAGCTTATCTCTTCAAATACAAACTAAATATCTTTCCCGCTTTGTAGTTCTAGGGCTAAAATGCATTCAAAAATCAATTATGGTCCACACGCTTAAAACGAACGAGCCATTTCAACTCAGTCCGATTAATTTGCACTCCTCCAGTCTGGAAAATGCACTTCTCCTTTTGGAGTGGATCCTTTGTGTGTTAAACCTCCTACAGGATCACTCCAACCGAGTGATCTTAACTCAGTCTGAGTTAATATTCATTCCTTTCCAGTGTCGAAAATGCAATTCTCCAACTGGAGTGGATTTCCCTCTTTTGTTTTAAGAGTGCAGTGCATTTTTGTGACATCACCACAATCCATGACCAATAAATACTGAGATAATTTTGCTACTCTACTCTAGGATTGTACAAGTCACTTTTTTTTGAACTAATGACGATTTCAAACCGGAAACATCACAGTTTAGAATATGCAATATAATTTGGTTAACTGGCTGTATTATAGGGTAGACTAACTAGTGAATGAACGCTTAAGACGTCACGTTCACCAGTGAATAGACACCAGGATATAATGACCAGGACAACCAACCATTGTCAGATAGCTCCCTACTACATGGGAGGAAGTCAGTGTTGTCAATCCATGTAGTGGAATGATTTTCAATCCTTATTTTTTTTAAAAATTATATTTACTAAATGTTCATTCACTGGGGCCTGTTCACTCACTGGTCAGTCTTCCCGAACACAAAAACTATATTTTTGATAATATTCGACACGTTGATTTCGACCTAATTTGTTTTGTAAAACCTAAAAAGTATTAGAATGTTTCTCAAGAGAATTTCGGAAAATTTTCCCGGTCTCCATATTGGATCTTTGACAAAACATCTTGGAGTAGTTATGCAAAACAAATACGTTGTTACATTAGGAACAACTCCACTTTTAGTACATGTTTTAACCATTATTTTATTAATAAGTAGTAAACTTTACGTTTTAAATAAAGAACTGAAATTCATTAATTTTTGAAAAGGTTTAAAAATTGAGGTCTTTTAGACATCATGACAGCTTATTTTAAATTATTCTTTTTTTTAAATGATACATATTGGGATGCTACATGGGCCAGTTCAACCGCATTTTACAAACCATTTAAAAAAAAAATAATGATAGATGGAAAAACAACTACATTGGAAAACTAACCTAATTCTCCACTGATTTAGCTTCATTTAATTAACTCTCATTGCCACTGTGTTATGAAAATGAAGCTGCTAGGCACCCTTTAAACATTTAGGCATTTTCCTATTCGGTCCAATAGACATAATTCAGACATCATAATCAATTCTTTTTATATTCTTTTTATATAAAATGTGTTAATTGACGACTGTTAATTGACTTGGACCAAATATTCTACAAAATAATTTCGATTACTATGTCATAAAATTGTTTTTGCAATGCATTTTTTTTTTGTAAAAGCTAAAATGTCAATAATGATTTAGCTTATCGATATACTATAGAATCCAAATGTTACTACTATAGGTATTAAGATACTGCGCTCGTACAAAACAAAGTAATTAAATATTAACTTAATATTTATTTTGAGTATAATAAATAACAAGTACAAAATAAACTATAATACATTTCCTGCTCTCTTATCCGACCACCAGCTAATCCAACGGGTCTTGGTTGGTATTTTTTTCATGAACTAGAACAGGGATTCCCAACCTTTTTTGCACCTGCGTACCACATGACTTTTTCAGAAATTTTGGCTTACCACTAGACCTAAATATTTTAATAAACGTATAATATTTACTCTTCTAAAAGTTTTCAAAAATACTTTTTGAATTAAATTTCCGTGAGACTTCCTATTTAAGGGTTAGGTATTTGTTTATTTATAACATGCTTATAATAAAGAAGAAATAAAAAAATAAACTAGTATTAATTTGCAGTTTTATTTATTACCCATATGTATAAAAACATACAAATAACAAAAAAATAGTGTACAGACTCAGCACAAAACTAATCATCATCCAAAATATATACTTTTATCGTCTTTCGGGCGAAACTTGTTGTTTACCGGTGATTAAGGGGTCACAGGAGTCTTAAAAATGTGCAAAGAGGATACTACAAAGCATAGTTTGATCTTTCATGTCATTTTTTAACTACTCTATAAATGAGTATAATTTTTTTATATGTAATTCTACGGGATTTATTTATTATAAAACAAGTTTTAAAATTTATGAACTTTAGCCAAAACTTAAATAAATGATATTAAACATGAAGCTATTTGAACACATTGGGATTAGGCTTGCGCGGCAAATTGTGTTGTCAAAATTGAAAAAATGACCAAGAAAATAGCTTTATATTGTACAAATATGTACAAACAAAGACTTATACCTAAATTCTCAGCTCAATTTTAATTAGAAATTATTTGAAGAACTTTTTTCTAAAAAATTAATAAAAATTTAAAAATTTTGATTTTAAATATTTTTAAAAATAATTTCTAATTAAAATTGAGCTGAGAATTTAGGTATAAGTCCTTGTTTGTACATATTTGTACAATATAAAGTCATTTTCTTGGTAATTTTTTTTAATTTTGACCTCACAATTTGCCGCGCAAGCCTAATCACAATGTGTTCAAATAGCTTCATGTTTAATATCATTTATTTTAGTTTTGGCTAAAGTTTCATAAATTTTAAAACTTGTTTCATAATAAATAAATCTTGTAGAATTACATATAAAAAATTATACTTATACATTGAGTAGTTCAAAAATGACATGAAAGATCAAACTATGTTTTGTAGTACCTTCTTTGCACATTTTTAAGACTCCTAAGACCCCTTAAAAAATATCAGCATTTGGAGTTCAGCACTTATTTTGCTTCTATATTTATTTTTTATGTACAAGAGTTCAGAAAATCCACTCTCACACAAGTAACTAACAAATAGCATCAAAGAATAGCTGAGCTTGCCGGAAGATCAATGGGTACTAGGTTTTAAATCCGATCCAGAAGTTAAAGATTTCTCTTTAAAATAATGAGTGATATGTTTGTGTTTTCACTACTCATGTGCACAGAAAATATTAATAGCATTATGTTGCTCACATCATCCATGCATACCACCTAAAACTTTCCCACGTCACTAGTGGTACGCGTACCACCGGTTGGGAACCTCTGAACTAGAATGTATGATGAAGGGTAATTAAAGAGGTAACGGAAAGACATTTTGAATTGTAGAATTGAAGTAAAACAATTACCACGAAGCTATTTTCAAAGGAATAATAGTTTTTTTCAGGTCATATATTACTGATAATGATTAAAAGATAATAAAAAAGTCGAAATTTTAAATAAGTATTTTATTATTTCATTTTTAACAAACTTATTTTTGTGTGACGGAATGTCATTTTTGCAATCACGACTGCATCCTAATACTTGAAAACGGAAACTTCAATTAATTAACAATAAATTGAGTTTTTAAACTACTTCTTATCTTAAATATGATATATAAGCTGTGCAAAATTATAATTTAGAGCAACCTACCTGTAACATGGTTTAATTTATTGACTGTCATTTGACGTGATGGAATGACTAAAAGTTTCATAAAAATATATTAAACTAACAGCGTGTAAAATAATAAATTTAATATTTTTATTATCTAGAATACTCATAAGATATTAAATATTACATTATATACACATTTATTCACCTGAAGAGTACACGGGAAGAAGCGATTGATTTATTAGGCGGACGCCCGCAACTGTCTGCTTGGTGGCATAAAACCGGTTTCTCTCTTTCTTCTTCGCTTGGTCCAAGCGTCGGGATCGCCAATCGCCTGAACTTGGTAGCTAGGAACCACAGATATAGTAGTTAAAGTACTACACTGGCATATCACGTGACCTACAACACTGACTTCATTGCTTGCGCTTCCCGATGTTAGCATTGGAGGTCACGTGATCCGCCACAAAATAACTTTAACTATGATATCCATGGTAGGAACTGGTTTGGTTTCTTTACACAAGTTTAGGCGATCACTCGCTATCATCGCCAAAGTGGCCTTCTAAGGAAACTTCTCTGAAAAATCAATCGGTTTTTCCCGTGTACTCTTCACCTGTGAACGTTTTTTCAAATACGTATTGAGGACGATTTCCACTTAGTTGAAATGCTGGCCAAATTTGAAAAGCCGACAATTCGATTCGATTCGATTTCGGCATCGATTTTTTTTTTGGAAACGCTAATATATATTTTCCTTTATTGTGCTGCTTTCTTAAACCATACTTTGAAAACTATGAATATATTTTTAAACTTAATTTGTAATTTTTATTTTATTTTATCGCGTTTAAAACATTTTGGCATTAATATTTTGAAAACTATATATTTTTTTAAATAATAAAAAATTTCTTTTAGGGGTAGAGCCACCAGGAAAGTCGCTGTCAAAACCATCATCGATATTTCAAGTACCAATAGTATTAGAGAAGACAAGAAAGCCAGTGACATGGAACAGGTAAGCTGTAGTTCAATGGTTTTTATTAGCTTCCACACTACATTGTTATAACGTATAAAGTGGAAGATATTATAATCGTTCAGCCCGTCTGTCCATCTGTTACCAACTGCCATAGCACAAACTAAAAGTGCTACAGACAAGTGTAACATGTCAAAAAGTTCAGCGCGTCAAAATGAGAGAACATTGGAAATTTCAGAATTTTTTTTGAATTCGAAGCACCCTAACTATTTAAAAAAAACACCCTCAAAATATAATGGGCTTTCGGGAAACTAACTGCTCTTTTTGCACCCACTGTGCCAAATATACAAGCGTGGACTATGCACTCGTTACAAAAAAGATAACACGTATTATTTTCAAATTAAGACTCCAAAACACAATTTCTTCAGCTTCCCCCCCCCCCCCCTACAATTTATTTCGTGTACGCAACAACATTATTTATGTAATTTATAAAAATTACCATGTTTCGAATTCCCAAAAGCCATCAGTCTTTTTACAATCCAAACTGATAGCAACATTACAAAACATACATTACAAAAATTAGAATAGATCCTGGGGTTGGCAAGACCCATTTCGTATATGAAGTATGAAAGAAAAAAATGTTGTAAAGTAACCACAAAAGGCCAATGGTTTTTGATTGTTCGATTTTCACGTGCCTTTATAAATAATTCATAACTAAATGAACGAAATTTATATTGTACAAAGGAACTGCTTTTTCGAAACTGTGAAGTTATCATTAACAACAAACAACTAACACGTGTGAGTGTTCATATAAATAAATAAATGGCGTTGCTATCGATCTTATACCTTGCTATGAGTAGTATTTGTTATTGACGAAGTCTTTCCTGTCTTGTATTATGCTAATTTTATCACACGTGAGGAAATGCAATGATCTTTTCAACGCAATTTTTATGTCATTTTCATTACAATAATGCATGGAAGTGCAAGCTCATTTCCCCGTTGGTATATATTTACAGAGTAGTTCTTTGCATCAGTTATGTACTAAAACAGGTATTTTTGTCAATAAAAATCATACTTACATGATATTTCATTTTAAATCTAGACTATAATAAAGTTTGCTTTTAAGTACAAATTTAAATATTGTCAAAAACATGTTTATGCCCTCACATGTTTTTGAGTATAAATATTTGAAATTTTCGGAACAGCTGTGATTTTGTACACTTTTAAAACAAACACTCCTAATTTAACTCAGTCTGAGTGAATTTCACTCCTCCAGACTGGAAAATACACTTCTCCTTTTGGAGTGGATCCTTTGTGTGTTAAACCTCCGACAGGATCACTCCAAACGAGTGATTTTAACTCAGCCTGAGAAAATATGCATGCCTTTAGGGTGTCGAAAATGCACTTCTCCAACTGGAGTGGATTTCACTCTTTTGTTTTAAGAGTGTAGGATTTATATTTATGTATAAATATTAATTTTTTCGGGGCCTTCGTCTAGACAGTATCAGCTTTCGAAAATATTAGTAAGAACTGCAGATCTACCAAGTGGTTCTAGTGAGACGGTAATTCAAAAAAACAATATTTTGACTCTCCGGATTTAACTCGGTGATAACCATTTTCTAAATTTAGGGCAAGAGTTTCAAGAGAATGTCTATCCTTTTTAAAATCCGGACATGGTTACATACACATTTAAAACAAACGAGCTATTTTAACTCAGTCTGAGTTAATTTTCACACCTCCAGTCTTGAAAATGCACTTCCCCGAAAGGAGTGGATCCTTTGTGTGTTAAACCACCGACAGGATCACTCCAAACGAGGGATTTTAACTCAGTCTGAGTTAATATTCACTCCGTTCCAGTGTCGAAAATGCACTTCTCCTATGGAGTGGATTTCACTCTTTTGTTTTAAGAGTGTATGGCCCGGAAATTCATAAAGTAGTAAAAAATAAGTTATTGCCGGTTTAAGACCACCCGAGAGTTAGCAGGTCATGAGACATTTATGTAGGACGAGAAAGAGAAGGCCATTTGTTTTTGAATTTTGAACAGCTAAACTTATGAACCTTTTTTCCCCATTTGCCTTACCCAGGGTTACTGGAATATCTGCGGATGAGGGTTGCGACATGATGCTCTCACCTGATTGGCTGGAGCATAGCCATGCTCCAGAGATACGGCGCTGTTATTTTTCCCCCGTAGACATTACATGGTGACTCAGCGAAGCTCTAATAAATCGTATCTAAACGATATAATCAAAGGAACGTAACCACTATTTGTTATTGATTTTGTTTTTAATGATCTATATTCTTCAATATTTATTCTTTTTTGGATTAAAATTCTGAACGGTAAAGCTGTAATCCATGTTTTAATACCGGCGTGTGTCATTGCTATGGAATACAAAAGTTGTTCAAACTCGGGAAAAATGTATAAAGCTTTACTTTTTAATCTTTGTTTTGTAAATTAAACATCATGTGGACTATTACATTTCTAAAAATAGTATTTTTTATCATTATACTACCAGAAAATGCCATTTTTAATGTCGAAGCTAAAAGACGGTATTTGGCATGTCTTTGGCATGCGTTGGCGGAACAATAGTTGGCGGGGTAACGTAAACAAACCGCAAATCAAAGTCGTTGCTTACTTGAAAGTTGAAAACATTCTTATTTCTTCCAAACCATAAGCAACAACATAATGTTTATATGTGTAAAACTGGAAAAATAACTAGTTTTGTTTTATTGGCGAGTTTGGCTGAGCGATAACGATTTTAGCATGGCTCACCTGCTAAGCTCCTTGTCGTTACCCTGTACAGCACACAGTGTATTGAAGGTACCCTAGCCTTACCGAATTCGCTTTACGATAACCCTTAGTCAGGGCCTGTTCTTCCACGTTAGGCCCGGGCCTAGGGCTCCCAAATATTAGGGGATCCTAAATTTCAATATCTATTATGCTAAATGCTGTAAATCTCCAAAATATCAGTAAACTAAATAAAATCTGATACTCCACTTTGTTTTTTGCTCGATTTTGACAGAGAAATTGACTTAACGTGATTGTTTTGATCGATGTTTATAAGGATGCCAAGAAAATCACAGCACAAATTTGATACATATAGGTCATATAGCACCATCATTACTGGAAATCATACAAAACATTTTTCGTAAAGGGGCCCCAAAATTAGTTGTGCCTTAAGTCAGAGTTTTCCTAGAACATGCTCTGCCCTTGGTTAATGTCTCTCTGGTGCGAAATTTTTGTTGGAGAAGTTAATAACGTCCATTCAAATTTTCATGTTTTTCGGCACTTCTGGTTACGTCAATAAACTATAATTTTCTCAGACTAAACGCGACAAACTATTTTCAAAATGCCCCAAGACCCATTTATTTATTACCAGCAACTATTTTTTATTTTCATTCCTATAACGATTTATTATTGCCCGTGTGGTCGTAATTACTTGAAGATGGCAAACGCATTCCTGCGTCAAAATACCTATGCAAATCATCGAAGTATTCTCGTCCGGCCTCTAATTGCAAAACCATTAGTTTAAATTTCTTTGAATACGAAATGAGGATTTCTGAGAAACTGGTGTGACAAGAAATCGCTAAAAGCAGGGTCCCCAAACCTTTTCATTTTTGATAATGAAAGATGTGAAAAGTACCGCTATACGTAAGATTCGAAAATAAATTGATTAGTCTTTAGGATATGGGTATATTGTCTAAATATTGACGTCAAAAAGACATAGACAACCCCCCCCCCCAAAAAAAAACCCCCACAAACTTACTTCTAAATAAGGTGTTTTGTCTTCACAAAATTCATACAAATAACGATGTAAATTTACTTCTTCAAAAAGTGGATATTTTTACTTAGTACAACGCTTTCATTAATTTCGTTCAAAAGACTTCCTTCAACAGAATTTTCACGACCAATATTACACATATTTTGACGATTTCACGAAGCCTTGAATTTATGTAGTATCTTCAATTCCATTTTCCTTTATATTTTTCTATTGAAAATAACCCTTTTGTAGCTTTTGTGCGATGCTAATTCAGCTCAACCCAAACAATGTCCCATTTTCAGTTAATTTCTTTTGAAAATAATACTCTAAAGTGGCTAAACAAAAATTTAAAAATATAATTTAAATGATATATTTGCGTCCAAATGTATATTAATTATATTGAATGGATTTAATACAGATATCGCCTTCTCATTGTTGTATTTCTCTTTGAAAAATTATATATTTATAATTGAATTGTTGGCTGGTTGGATGAAAATAAGTTAAGGGGTCACAGGAGTCTTAAAAATGTGCAAAGAAGATACTACAAAGCAAAGTTTGATCTTTCATGTCATTTTTTAATTACTCAATAAATGAGTATAATTTTTTATATGTAATTCTACAGGATTTATTTATTATAAAACAAGTTTTAAAATTTATGAAACTTTAGCCAAAACTAAAATAAATGATATTAAACATGAAGCTATTTGAACACATTGTGATTAGGCTTGCGCGGCAAATTGTGAGGTCAAAATTGAAAAAATGATCAAGAAAATGACTTTATATTGTACAAATATGTACAAACAAAGACTTATACCTAAATTCTCAGCTCAATTTTAATTAGAAATTATTTTTAAAAAAATTTAAAATCAAAATTTTAAAATTTTAATTAATTTTTTTAGAAAAAGTTCTTAAAATAATTTCCAATTAAAATTGAGCTAAGAATTTAGGTATAAGTCTTTGTTTGTACATATTTGTACAATATAAAGTCATTTTCTTGGTAATTTTTTCAATTTTGACCTCACAATTTGCCGCGCAAGCCTAATCACAATGTGTTCAAATAGCTTCATGTTTAATATCATTTATTTTAGTTTTGGCTTAAGTTTCATAAATTTTAAAACTTGTTTTATAATAAATAAATCTTGTAGAATTACATATAAAAAAATTATACTTATACATTGAGTAGTTCAAAAATGACATGAAAGATCAAACTATGTTTTGTAGTACCTTCTTTGCACATTTTTAAGACTCCTATGACCCCTTAAAATGTAGTTTATAGTTTGGAGATCCTGTTTAAGAGGAAATTGTCTTTATGTCCCACGGAACATAAATATTAATTTGTATTTATTTCTGAATATTGAGTCTTTGAAATACAGACTTTGTTATATTTTTTGACGAACGCGTTTTCTACACTTTGTGAGAGTTTAGGCCAAAATTATAGGTACTATTACATCAAATCATGCATCATGGTGGGTCATTTTATCGATGCAAGAGATCAATGTATAATATACATTGATCTATTGCATTAAACAATGAATTAAAATCGCGATAGTGATTTTGGTTTTTTTCAATTGTTTAAAATTGGTGTTTCAACTGAATATATTAATAAGTTTAACTACTGTAGGGTTCTTACAAATCGGTAACCAAAGTAACTTCTTACCTAAAGACCTGTACCTAAAATAATGCATTTCATTCATAATTTTTTTTTTTATCACACAACTGATGCACCATGGAAAAAATGAAATTTTATGTTCCAATACCCATTTAGTTATGCGTTCACATATTTACGTATTTTTCAAAGCTATTAGTCAGTTCTCCTTAAAGAAAAGGTGCTTCTCACAATTTAGCCCATACCATTTATCAGGGATTGGAAAGTTGCCTTTTGAAAAGTAACTGTTACAGTTACTTAATTACAAACGTAACTTTTTTACAGTTAATTAATTACAAAAGAATGACAAATGACAGTGAGTGCTCCCTCTAGAAGGGAAGAGCATATATGCTTTATATCCCGAGACAGTCGCAAGTGACAGTCACAAGAGACACACAAAGAAGGATGGCACAAATACAAAGACAAATAACAACATTTATTATCAAAAATAACCATCCCTGCCTTACCAGGATTCGAACCCGAACCCTGCAGCTTCAAAAAAATTTAATGAAAATTCAACGTTGCTAAAAGTAAACTTTTAATTAGTTAAGTTTATAATGAACGCCGTTCTACCGAAAAGATCCATGAAGAGCGGCGTGAGGAGTAACGAAAAAGTAACGATTTTTTTAGTTAATTTGTTAAATACAAAAATTGTTGACCAACAACAGGCCAGAGGCCCAGCAAGGTTGGTCCAAAATATATCTAATTCCTAACCAGTTTCCAATAGCTATCGAGATTCTTCTTATAATCTTCTACTTGCTTCGAATACACAACGTATTCTGGTAAATCATCCCACTCATTGACGACTCTATTATAAAAATAATGTTTTCTTACCCCCCTTCTAAAGCATGATTTATTCAACTTCTGACCATGTCCTCTGGTCCGGCTACTAAAGGTAAAACCTAAGCCCTCCATGTCTCCCTGTTTTACGAATTTGAATAACGTTATTAAATTACCCCTTGTTCTCCTATTTTCCAGGGAATTCATATGTTTAAAGATCTTAATCTATTAACATAATCGATATCTGATAAACCCTTAATCATTTTTGTTGCCCTATGCTGAACTTTTTTAATCAACTCTTTATCTTTTCTGAGGAAGGGGGACCAAAACTGAACAGCATATTCCAGATGTGGCCTTACTAAACTCCTATACAATGGCAAAATAATCTCCTTAGATTTAGAAGTGGTACTTTTTCTAATATAACCCAACATTCGATTGGCTTTCTTACTTGCTTCAACACATTGTTTACTCATTTAAACAACTGAGTTATAGTTACTTTCTGAAAAATCAAACTGAGCTACTTGGCATTACAGAAAAAAAGTAACTATTACAAGCAACGCGTCACTCCAATCCCTGAAATTTATCAAAACAAAGATTTTATACATACTTCACCTATGCCGCACATTTACATACATGGCTGTCTAACAACTGAAAAATGTATATCTGTGAAAAAATAATACATAATGACTCTAATCAATCACGCTAATGTGCATTATGATAATGCAAACACCCTGCGGTTGATATGAGAGTTTCTTCTATTTATGACGGTTTGATCCATCGAAGACGACTTTTGAGAGGTCTGTGGATGAATAAGTAAAGCGGATGAATAAATAGGAAATAATTGGTAAAGGCCTAAGAAGAAACGAAACCTGCAGGGGCTAAGGCGTTTGCTTGAATTAATCGCTTTTATAAGAAGGGACACAAATAAACATTGTCGATATACGAGCTTTTTTTTTGGTTTAAAAACAATTGAAGAGCTTAGTGGAAGTGACAAAAAGGTGAAAACGAGAAAATGAGCTTTAAAGTTTTTCAGTACTTGCAAACCTTAAAAAATATACAAAACTTAAAGTTTAGGAAAAAGGGAAAACTTGTTGTAGTTAGAGGAGTTATTAATTTATTCATTGACACAAAAATCCATATTTTTTTCAAAAATGTCACTTAGCATGTTCTTCCACTAAGCTCTTCAATTGACAAACATGTTAAATATCTAGATGCATTGGGTTTGACTCATGAGAAACAAAAGAGCGTAATAGAAGACTGTACTATGAGACGAAAAGGGGAAAATGAGAAGAAGAGTTTTAAAATTTTTAGTTTGCATTTGGATCCGTTAAAAAAGGTACTTGCAAACGGTGAAAATGATTTTAACTTTAAGTTTATGAAAAAGAGGAAAATTGTTATCTTTGAAGGGGATAATAACGTGTTCATTGGCACAAAAATATCATTTTTTTCAAAAATTTAGAATTTTGTGAACCTCAATTTTTCCGTTCTTTCACTGAGTTCATCAAATTGTGATAAAATATTTCATATTTGCGTATCTAAGAAATATGCGCGACTTTTCGCATTGGTTTTGATTGCGGGTCCATTCAATCTTTAATAACATTTATCATCATACAATCTTTAATTTAAAAACAATTAGCCCAACTGTTTGTGACAGGGAAGTCAATATTATTTATCAAAATCAAACGATCAAAATAAATGATGAAATTCACCGACCTGTACCAAATAAATAAGCAAATCGAGAGTTAGAGAAGACAAAACAATACAATATTTACTTACTAGATCCTGTATGTTAGAACTGAAGATTCCTTATGGGAACTAATAAATTATGCAATCTTAAGTACCAGAGTAAATATTATATATGATTACATAATTGTTTTTGCAAGCAAGTATGTAAATATCATTAGAATAATATTCATATTGTATGAGACATTCTGTATGGAAGATCCATGTATTTATTGTGTGCTTAGAATTTGTTGCACAAATTCGTTTTTCAATTAGTAATAACATCGGAGGTTATTTTAGCAATCTATAAACATTTGTTGAAGCTCAATGCGTAAATAAATGTAGGTTTTTTTGTTTATCTTATTTATAGATTATATTTCAAGACAATGATATATGATAAAACATTTTTATCTATTAACATATTTTTTAAGTTTATTAAAATCCTGTTAATACTTTTGCATGAAAACTTTTATAATAATTTGTCAAAACAGCGGTGTATCTTGTTTTTTTTTTAAAGTTAAATGATTGATAAGTTCCCTTTAAAGTGCCAATTTTTTTAATAAATACCTTTGATTGCTTGTAAATATCTATAGTCCTACTATGAATATGGAAATAGAAAATTGTAGAATATTCGGTAGAATATTTTTAATTTTTTTATACATTTCCTTTTTTAAGAATTAAAATATTTGACAATTTACGGACTAATATTCGAAAACTTTTATGAATTAATTGTTTTATATTGTATCATTTCAATTGTACGCAACATAATTTTTTTTGTCTTTAAGTAGTTAGTTTTTTTTTCAATTCTAAAGCATCGATATGGCGTCCATTTTAAGAATTTGCTCAAATTGACAAACATCTACAATATTTTAAAGTCATTTAAGTGGATTACCCTACTAAAAATGATCCAAAGAGATCAATACAAAAATCTATTGACATAAGGGCAGCTTTATTGATGTCTACTTATTTCTACGGATGTCACTTTTGTTATCAGTAGAAGCTATTGAAATCAGTAACCTACTGATAATATTTCTTATCGATATCAATAGTGCTCTACCGACACCAGTAAAGAAAATATCAGTAAGCTACTGATCTCAAATGACATCAATAGGCCTGCACTGATATCTATATAGATCAGTAGATATTTGTATGGATATCAATAGAGATTTGTATAGATATCAATAGAGAATTCCATTGGTACCAGTTGGCCATTTCCACATACAAATTTTCTATTGATCTCTACTGACCATTTTTAGTAGGGTAACCCTTTATGCACTGATTTGAAACATAATTTTAATTATTTGCCACTCCCTATTTTAAAGCTATCTCTATGCATTTAATAATAATATGTGAAGGTAAAAATAGTTTGAACATGAAATGCACTTTATGATGATATTTTTGTATTACTTTATGATGACTAGTTTTTTCCTCCTTTCTATTTATAAAAAACTAAATCACACTGACTAACAACGAAATTTTCTGGAATCAATATGATTAACATTTTTAGTTTAAATGTTTTGAAACTGAATACTGCAGTCTCTCTCTTAAAAATGAATGCTCAAAAACGACGAAATTTTCCTTAATTTTGACGATTCCGTTACTGGCAAATGCTCCGAGTTTTCGTTTCCTCAAAGTGAGGACATTTGAATCGTCATTTTTATGAGGATTTGAATGTCGGCTAATCTTAAGAAATATTTCGTCAATTTTGAGCATGTAAGTACAACAATGAGATTCAGTTTCCTCAAAATCAAGATACAGAATCGTCAAATCACGCTCGTAAAAGTGAGGATTCGCGTTTACTCAAAAGTCACGTGATATTTTGACGAAACAATCCTCAAAATTAACGAAATGAGGCTCGAGGATTCATGAATCGTCAAAAATGAAAGTGTTATTTCTGAGAGTGTGCATTAATAAAAAATATATATATTATTTCTCTTAATAAATACATATTATTTCCCTTAAATCAACCATGAAACGTAAAACAATGATTAACCTTTCAGTCCCAATGATGACATTTGGTATCATCATGTTTCTGATCATAATTTTAAAAAAAATAGGGCTTACATCTATTGGGATTAATAAAAAATATTTTCGAATAGAATTTTTTTTGAAGAATTGAATGTTGTGCTTTTTGATATCATAAATGGCTATAGACGATCAGAAAAAAATTCTAAAATGATGATGCCAAATTGTCACTGGGACTGAAATGGTTAAATGAGACTTATAAGTATAGCACCAGGGCATAGCGATTTGTCGCAGGTATAACTAATTTTAAAATTTTCTGAGGAATTTACTTTTCCTTTGTAGACTTGAATGCTCTTTAACCGTACAATTCAATCAAAAAGTTCCTCCTTGCCCCATTTTCTCCAAATGAATAATAAAAAGTAAAATAATGACCGTATAATTAAGTACCACCAGTCAGGGCCTGTTCTAGGACATCTCAGACTATATACACAACCTATTTTGAGGGCCCCTTTACGGAAAATGTTGTGTATGATATCCAGTAATGATGGTGCTATATGACCTATGTATCATATTTTTGCTACAATTTAATAGACATCCTCAAAGCATCGATCAAAACAATCACGTTAGGTCAACTTCTCTGCCAAAATTGAGCAAAAAACAAAGTGGAGTATCATAATTTTTTTTTAGTTGACTGATATTTTTTGGATTTACAGCATTTAGCATAATAAAAACTGAAATTACGGGGCCCTAGTCTTGGGTCTAATAGGCCTTATGGAAGAACGGCAACGGCCCTGCCACCAGTAAAGAGTTAAAGTCATAAGGTGGATTCAAGTGTATGCTGCCAAATGGAAACAGTATGCACTAGGTGGAAATACACTGTGTCTATATCTACAACGAAATGCAGAAAAACCATCTCAGCACTCCAGCAAAACAAGAATCCTAATTGAAAGGACATTCTCTCCTCAATTCTTCCTAAGGAGACACAGCCTCAATGACAATAATTTGCTCTACACAATCATCCACATACTTTTGGACCACCTTATTTCGTATTTATTACACTAACGATGGTATTTTTTTGGTCTATCTTGCATATAGCAGGGAACGCGCATGGCCTAAAGCTTTTGCAGTCCCTTTGTAATTATCGGGGAAAGGGGAGGGGCAGGCTACATCCCAAATGACCATGGTCGGAGGAAAGTATATGCCTCAGACCAGCTATTTTTTGCTAAATATGCTAAGGATACGAAGCATAAGAACTTTGTGTTGTCGATGATGAGTTCTGTGCAGCTTAAATTTCAAGACCTTTCGCCTGTTCAGTTTAAATCAATATTCTTGTCCCGTTGATTGCTATCAAACAGAGCAAGTGTAATTGTATAAGGTCAAATTTCACAAGTTTTAAATTCGTGAAGTCTTCGAGATTTTGACAAATCTGGATTGTCATTGTCTTCACATTAATGTCTTATGTTTATTTAATTTTGTATGTTAATAAGATCCCATTTATTATTTGATGGTTTCAATAGATGAAACTTTAATGCCCTTGGTTTTCATTTTAACCTTTAGTAGCATAATGATTTCATTAAAGACGTCATTTCGATGTCATATTGATGTCTTTTTAACACTTTGATATTAAGTCGACTTCTGGAGATGATTATAAGAGATCTTGTGTTACTCGGAAAGCCTTACCAATTGGTAGAAAAGTGAAGGTCTGCATGAATATAATATGGCTGCTGTCTATCATACTACTCAACTCCCTCTAGTTGTATAAAGATGTGTGTAAAAAGGATGATTATTTAATTTGACACGGTATTACGTTTTCAAAAACAGATATATAGATCTGAACAATTTTCAGTTCAATTTCCTTCAAAACAAACGCATATCGCTACCATGGTCTGGAAGTCTACACATTTTGTACACACTCATGATACCAGCAGAGCGAAGTGACTTTCGGTCGAAGACTTCAGTAGCGTATATGCCTTTGATACAATAAGCTAAAAATTAATAGGTTTGAGCAGAAAAACTCTTTGCTTACAGTTTTGAATGTGCAAAGGATCAAGACAGTTTCAATAAACCGAAAGATCGCAATACTCTGCCAATACCTCCTAGCGAGAGTTAGCCAAGGAATTCTAGGACGGAATGCTAAGTAGACCGTTTGTGAGAGCACCAGTGTCGACAATTTTAGCAAAAATATAGTCAATGTCATCTTTGCGAAAGATTGATGGTTGGCGCAGAATGGGAATGTTTCAGGTCTTGAGTGACAACAGATTTGTTAACATGAAAATATATTCTTTCTTGAGTTTCAATTGGGGAATCCATATCCCGTGGGAACAGAGGACCCATCGGACCACCCATCGCTAGAAGATACCTGGAAGAAAATGCGTCATATGCTGTAACCCAATTGCCAACTCCTATTGGTTTGTGGCAAAGCGTGCGTATAGCCTCGAAAGTATTGGTTCTGCACACACCTTCAAGTTAGATTGGTTCTGCACATTATTGGTTCTGTACACATCTTCAAGTTGCATTAGCTCTGCACACACCTTCAAGTTAGATTGGTTCTACACATTATTGGTTCTGTACACCCCTTCAAGTACATCGCAGCCAGTCTGTGCGCTGTAACGGGTGTGGGTTCGATTCCCACCTTCGCCCGGGGTTTATTCCTTTCTCTGTGACAGTAAAAACTATTTCTGTGTCTTACATGACGAAGGCTTATAAGCGGGTCACTGATCAAGCACACAAGCCGGAATATATGTACTTACCCCGTACCTCCTTCAAGTTACATTAAGTTCTGCACATTATTGGTTCTGCACACACCTTCAAGTTAGAATGGTTCTGCACATTATTAGTTCTGCACACACCTTCAAGTTAGATAACACTTTTAATAAGTACAGAAACCAAGACCAAGTGTTCTCAAAGAGGGACAAGTCCTTCGGTGTCCCCAAGAAGCCGGTGTCCTCCCGGTTCCTCCCGGGGACGTATTTTGCAGGTGGTGATAAAAAGGACCGGGGCAATTTCGGTTTCCGCAAAATAGTTTTTAAAATAAACGCTGCAATAACAGGCATTGGGACGGGAAGTAATTGCCCTTGGTGTCGTTTTTCCTTGTGTTCTTTTTTATTGTTCGGTAATTGTGGGATGGATTTTCTGGTGGTTTTTGTGGTTCAATTTGGGGGGACTTATGCCGAGGTGGTTTGTGGTGCATCAAAAGTGGACTTAATGACGAGCTCGAGGAGAAATCTTTTAGGTTTTGGTGTAAGTTATGAAATTGTCAGGAAAAGGACATTTAGTAATTATTGGTAAAATGAGTATTTAATTCAACATTTCAACTTTCGTTTGATCTCATTGTCCAAATAAATGACCTAAAATATATATTTAGTGTCTTTTAAAATATCTCACATAGAAATTAAGAACTCTCAATGAGATTTATGATTACTTTACTCTAATTGTGAAAGATAATTGAGACACTCATCACTTCCATCTACAATCGACATGTAAAGTTAAATTTGGAAGTTGCCTCTGCCCGAAATGACGGATTTATGCCTCTTTCTGGAACATTAGAAGATGAAGGATTCCGAATACTGACTTTAAAAAAAAAATGGCCAATTTTACCCAAAATATGCACATTAAAACTCCATGAAAATCCCCTGACTATGTTTGACGGCAAGAATTCATTCTTTAGGCGATTTTGCTAAAATGGCTATACAATTTAAGAACGTGCCGAGTTGTTGTTGCTTATCCTCCACAAGTTCGTTGACTGTTAGATAGTCGAAGACTAGAAGAGGATTGCAAAATAGATAGTCACAAGCATTCTTAAAGATGTTCAGGAGATATCTATTTTGGCAGAGTAATTTGACATAACACCCATTTATATATTCCATATAAGTGATCACTGAAATTGTTAATGTGATCGGGATTAAATTGGGCCTCGCCTATGGCTTTGGTGTCATTTGAGACAAGGAATTATCCAACAGAAAGCTTCGCACTAAAGCTATACTTGTAAAAGTTCAGTGCAAAGTCATACTTATAAGTGTACATCGTACAGTTTAAAACAAAATAAGGGCTGTGAGGCCCCCTGTGGTCAGTGTTTTGATCTACGGATCGGAAGGTCCCGCGATCGAGTCCTGGTCGCTGAAAACTCACCGAGTATATGCGGAGTACGTGCTCGTTAACTCTGTTGGGACCGAAAGTCTTGTGGGCGGTCTTTGCGCAGTTTCCCACGGGTACAGGTTCCTGGAGACCATTTCCCTCCCCTTCAGGGACATGTAGAAATTGTGGAGGTGGTGCGTGATAGATGGCAGCATCTGTCACGTATATGTGTGCATGTGGGTTTGTGTGTTGTGACTGTCTTACTTGACGAAGATTTATAAGCGGCTCTCTGAGCAGGCACACAAGCCTGAAAATATATGTATATCAACCAACGCTATATGCTCGATTGATTTTTGAGTAATTTTGCAATTATACAATTCGTGTATTTTGTAGAACAGTGAAGAGTAAACCGTTACATTTAGGTCATAGTAATTCACATACTCGTTTACACATAGTTTTATAACTAATATAATTTTGATATCATCAATGGCAATGGACGATCAGAATTTTTTTAAAAATGATGATGCCATATTGTCATTGGGACAGAAAGGGTTAGTAGCTCCTCCATGATTTAAAATTTTATTATTAAATTTATAATTAAAAAATATAACGTATGTTGCTGGAAAATCTGACAGCCAGGTGACGGGTTCATACGTTTGTATCCCTCAGAGGGATACTTGACATCTTCGCCAATATCCTCACGTAACTCACGTAAGTTATTTCAACTCAACCCAACCCCTAAACTCGCCCGAGGACAAGAACAAAAGCACAGATTGCTTTCCTCAAACAAAACAAGAACAACCAGAAGAATTTTTACGTAAACATCCACAAAAAAATCTCAAATAACCTACTATATAAAAAAAGCCGCATTCCGCTTGTGCCAAATGACAGTGATTTCAGTGAGGGAAGGACACCTGTGTCAGCAGAGGGCGCTACCGACCGTCCTACCTGGCTGGAAGGGGAGGACCGAACAGTAGCTCCCGGTAGACCCTTGATGGGACACACCCTGTCGGGATGAGGAGGAAAAGATCGGGGTGGTATTTGAGAGTTGCTTTTCTCGGTTGGTGTAATTCAGAGGAAATGCACTTGTTTGCAGTTGGATTTGAAATTAGTGAGTAACTACTTTTGCGTCAAACACAGTTGGTGCTAAATAGTACAGGGTGAGGTAAACAAAAGTGGCCCCGGTCTAGAGATGGGAATACGTTGAAATGCTTGGCGAGAAAAACTCTTGAAGCCGCCTGAAACCTGTTTTCGCATTGTTTGGATCGGATTAGCTTCACATTCGAGCTACTCATAGACTAGTGGCAAGTTCAGATCTTAGTTCGTATTGTATGACGAGGTCCCCAAAGGCAAATTTTGTGTCTTGAAATCAATTTAGAATGTTTTATATTACCAAAAACAAAAAGGTCCGATTCACTAGGATAAATAACGACCGAAACAATCAAATAATCACTAGTGTTAACTTTTCTTGATCAGCTCTACAAACCTTGTTTATATTTCATATCAACTAGCTTCTATAACCTTAGCGTAGTTGCCGGCAAATAAGTCGCCAAGCGTTTGTTTGGGCTTAACATTGAAGCTACCAATAGCTTCAGTTAGCAAACCTGTTTTTGTATTGGTTTTAGACTTGGCAACATTTCTGTCGTATTCTTATCTCTAGACTGGGGCCACTTTCGTTTGCCTCACCCTGTATATCTTAGTTGTAACTAAGAATAGATACACATACATCCATATATAGAATACAGCTATAAGCACAAGTTGTTATAATATATTTTAATTTTGACCCCACACCCCATCTTTTAAGAATTAATTAACTTATTCATAGCTCTTTTTCGTGCAGTTTTATAATGCTTATAATGCAAATGAGAAGAATATATTTGTTCTTTCTTTCAATATTTAGTCTACTTTCCTTTATTTTTTTTTAAAATTTGAAAGTATTAAAAAAAATGGAAAAATAAGTATTGACATGTTGAAGATGCAAATCTGACTGTTCGTCTGTACACTTCCCTCCCCAAATTCGATTCTTTCCGCTGGATCCCAGTAATTCTTGTTTTATAAGAAAGGTTTAAGGTAGGCGAATACCCAAAATTTCCCAAAATTCTGAAATTTTTACTATTGCTTTAATCTTTTCCAAATTTGGCATAGTGATTTCAAATCTAATGAATAATACTAATTGGGCTTTAGTTTTTATTTAAATATAATTTATTTATTTCAAACGGTGTTTTTCAATTAAAAAAAGAGGTTCACGCCAACAAGTCTACCACATTGAATTTTCATCCTATAAACATTAATTTTGTGTTAAATTCTTCGTTTTGAACTGATACATGCAATGACCCTCTAGAGTGATATACAAATTACAAGAAAAAAATTTATTAAGAAAAATGTTATAAATTAACCACAAAAAAAGAATTTTTTTCGATTAACTTACACTTGGACATTTTTTTAAAAAAAACTTGTATACTTACACCAGATGTTAGAGGTTCATGGCACAGATATATATTGAAATAGCATCTGTGAAAAATTTCAGGTAAATTAATGTAAAACTTTTTATGCTAAGCGTTGGCATAAACTCCATTTTTTAGTTGAAAAACACTGTTTAAAATAAATTAATTATATTTAAATAAAAAAACTGCCTACACTCTTAAAACAAACGAGCGGATTTAACTCGGCCTGATTAAATTTTCAATCCTTTGCATTGCCGAAAATGCACTTACCCGTGAGGAGTGAATTTCACTCAGTTTGCGGAGTCGTTTTTTCCACTCCTTTCTGATAAGCCACTTTACTCCTTCCTGAGTGGCCATTTTCGCTCCTTTTTAATCTAATTTCATATGCTAGCCGAGTGCCTTTTCAATCCTTTTTTAAATAGCTTATTTTTGACTCCGTTTTAGACTAAAACTACTATAAGTTGATTTCCTACTTATTTTAACTCTTTTTTTTTTGTTTTTTTAGCGATATTTAAAAGGAGGAAAAGGTTCTATCCACATTATTCTTAAATACATTTCTCAACCGTTATTTTAAAATTAATATATATTTCAGCAGGGCTTTTTTATGTTATCTTGTCATTAAATACTGGATTGCTATATGGTTTTGAAAATGTATTTGATTTTATTGTGTTCACAGATTTACTCAAACGTATACTTACTTGTCTGAAAAATCTTGTGAAATTTCTTTTAAGATACATTTTTCTCAAAAGCCCGATTTAAGGAATAGAGATTAAACATGTTTGAACCAAATCTCTTCTCTGCAGTTGATTAATAGAAGAAAAAGTTGTTTATGGACCATAGAATATAAATTTACTTCAGTAATTGTTGATTTCCATGATTTTAATATTTCTGCATCACTGAATAGTAATGCACTTATTATAACAATTCATCCCATTATCAGAAACGCATTGAATATTTTTTAATATAAATCTGAGAACGTTAAAAACAAAAAGGTATGCATGCTGCAAAATAAAAGCCATGCCAATATTTCATTTTAGATTCTACTAAGACTTATTCTAAAACATTGAGTAAATAATGAAAGTCATGAAACATCTTTATTTACATATAAATGGAACATTTAAAGGGCCTTTAACAGGTACAAACCTCTGAAACGCAAAGAATGAAAGTCATTTTTAAAACGAAAATTGTACAAAAATTATACACGGCTAAGTTAGAAACAAAATTGTTAGAACAAAGCATGTTCTGCATTGATATAATCTAAGTAATCAATTGCATGATCTTTTATATACACAACTTTTCAACATTAATTCACAACTTTAACACGCCTAATAATTTTCCAAGAAACTTTAAGGGGAGAACATAGTTAGCGACAGCAAAACTGATCAATTCTTAGTATTGATTTCAAAAGGCTCTAAATAATATAAAACTTATGTTACAAAAATACACATTATAACAAGTTATAAATTGTACTTTTATTATTATATTTAAAAAAAATTAAATAAGATTCTAAAGAAATAAGACATCTTTTGAAACAAACAATTACGAATTTTCCAAAATACAAGTATTTTTTCGATACCATTTGTACAAAAAATATACAATGAATATACATAAAACTTGTTTCAAATGCAAGTTAACAGTTAGATTTATAATTGTCGCAGGTTTTTTTTTGACTAAAACATTTTTTAAAATTTTATTTGAAAAACACTGTGTTCTAAATTCATAAAAATGCTGATTTTCAAAGCAGAAAAGTGTAAAATACAAAAACTTGTGTACATTTGTAAGACTAAATGAGGTGACCTAAATAAATCTAAAATGGTTTTATAACACACACAAAAAACTAATAAGAAATATTTAATAGAATTAGAAGAGAAGTGTACAGATGTGTTGGAAACGAGTTTTGAGAAAAACAAATACAGTCAATACCGTTAACACGAAGTGACCACCGAAACATTTTGTGTTAACCCTATTTCATGTTAACCATCAGCAATTTTTTCCTTACATTGAACCCGCGAATATTTTTTTAAAAATGAACATAAACAAATCTTATTTTATTATAAAATGCATTAATAAGAGAAGCATACAATTTGTAATTCAAAGGAGGCGTGGTCCATTTGTTTATTTTTATAATTTTAATAAGAAATAATTGACCGATCGATACAAAATTGGTGTCATTCGATAGATTGGGCTTCCATCCATCAGAAAATACTAGTTTCAAAAATTCGATTTTTTTTTTATTTTTGGCATTTGTTAACTATGTTCTCCCCTTAAGGGAACACAGTACCTCATATATGACCAAAATTCGGGGGGAAGGGGGGTTTATTTGCAAAAATTAAAGTTGTAGATTTAATTACGAGATTTCCAAGTTTTAAAAGTCTAGCTACAATTTTACAAAAAGTTATTCCTTGTTTTTTGCTGAAAAATGGGGAAAAAACTAAAGGAATGAAAACTTTTAACAAGTTTTTCTCAGTGTTATTTTTCCTTAAGGACAAGTTTTCCAAAACACTAATACGTTTTTTTTAAAAAATTATTCATAAAAATTAAAGGAATTTTGTATGCAGTCAGTCAAGTATGCTGAGAACTGATATTAAGAATTTGTATAAAAAAAGTTTTTTTTTATAAAAAAAACATGCCGAGAGAGAGAAATCAAACATTTTCAAATATATTTTAAAAATTTGGGATTTTCTAGATAAATATTTTGTATAAAATAACCACTAAAGATCAGTCAAATTTGGATGCCAATTTTTATATAAAACATTGTGTTAATTTTAAATTACTTTTGCCATATATTGATTTCAAATATAGTTTGAACTAATAAACATCAATTTTACAGTGAATGTCAAAATTAATAAAAATTGAAAGTCGTACAGCGTTTCCTTAATGATCCTCAAATAATAATAAGTATACTTAAGTCAGGGGTGAAACTGCCCACCATTAAAAAATCCTGAAACTAAAAACAAGTCTTTGGGGGGGGGGGGGGGGGGTAGATAACTAGTTCAAAGGTAAAGTAATGAGAAATGAAGAATATATAGGATTTTGTTTAAAAACAGAAGGGATATAGAGGATGTAAAAAAAATATATAGGGCATTATAAATCATCAAATAACTGCATACAGTTAGCCATGAAGTCCACAGATAGAAGTGTTTTTTTTTTTTTTAAACCTTGATAGCTCCCTGTATATGGCAATTTTACGGCCTTTTTTTTTGAAAAAAATATCATATGGTTCATAAACTTATTTTAAAGAAATAAAATCCAGGACTTCAGAAAAATTTGAATATTAACGATTGTGTAGTGCTAAATGGCACCTTAGTAAATTTTCCCCGATTTCTGAAAACATCTTGAATTTCGTTGACTTTTGCAGACCGATTATTCTTTCTGGTATAACTTTCTCTCTGGTATAATGTTCCTGTCAATACCCTGTATGACGTCACAAAGTCAGTGATCTTGTACAATCTTGTACAAATTTTTTTAAAAACATTTAAACAAATTTTTAGTCTAAAATAAAACCCTGAAATCCGGGGGGAAAATATTAAAAAAATCCTGAAAAGTTTCACCCCTGTTAAGTAAAATTAGATGACAATTGCATTTAACAGAGTGTCAAAGTTTTCAACAGAGCTGCGGGTAGGGCCAGCAACTAATCTATACACAACACAGTCCATGAAATTAAAGAAAGTGGCTAATTGATCACAGAATTTGACGTTGAAAATGTAGTGCGACTTGTACAAGAAATCAAACGCCTTCAATCCAGACCTTGACAATTTCTTTGTCTAATATTAGGAAAAAAGTTCCTGGTGCTTCTGCTGTTCCAACACATAAAATATATGGCTGTTTTTCCTGGATGAGACCAATTGCTTCTTCTAAGCAGGCATTAATCTATTAAAAATATCCAAGCAACCAAATTAATAATCAATAATACATTACAAAAAAGTAAAAAATATAATCATTTTTAATTATGATGCACATAAAAATATCTACTCATTCAAGCCAATGAAATGTGTATATTGAAAAAACTATATATATATTTTTCAAATCACAAGAGCTAATATTTTTTAAGGGGATATTCATAGACAAGTTATAAGAATAGACCTACAACCATTGTGCTACAAAGAAGCAGAATATTATACATATAATTTTTGTAGAATTTATGTAAAAACTTTATTAGTCATTAGTCACCATGATAAATTACATGTTTTAAACTGGATTTTTGGTTTATATTTGTATCCTTTCTTGCTAGCATGGGTTAGCACATTTTCAATCATAAATTCATAAAAGAAATAGGAAATAATAAAATTGTTAAATTTTGAAAAAAAAGTACTTTTTTTTGCAATTTTTTAAAAACTTTTACTCGCTTTTGCATTTTTGTGAAATGCATAGTTAAATACAACTGTTTTTACACAAACAATGCATCATTGACAACTCATGAAAGTTTCCCAATTTTTTTTTAAAAATACGTTAACTGTTATCAGAAGTAAAAACTATATAAGAACATACTCCAATGAATCTAGTAAGTGCATCAGAGGGAAACAAGGGTACCAAACTTTGACTGCCAAAATCCTGCAGAAAAATTAGCTTTAGCAAATATGAAGGAATAATACATTGATTAAACAAATCAACATCATATTATAAAAAGAGTGTTATTATATTACAAGTCATATTTGCCTTTTTTATTGAATGAGTGAAATGTAGATCAATGTAATTATCAGGAAACATTAGTGTTATTCACATATTCAGAAATTTGTGTAGAGCATACATACAGTTTGCTGACTTGCAATGTCTACCAATTATAAAGCTGGGAAATTTTTAAACCCACAAGGTTGATTATCACAAACCAGGAACTTTTGACTACCTACGACTATTCACACTGATAAAATGCAATTTGTCAATGAGATCATTAAAAAAAAGTACCTTTCTCTTATTTCTGAAGCCTGTAACTGGCAACAAGTCTGCCAGCATAAGCAAAGCTCTGAATGTGTCTAAGAAAGTGGAGAGGAAAAAATAAATATGAATAAATGCAGTAAAACATTAAAAAAAAACAGATTTCTAAAACCTGTCAGCTATCAGTTTAATTTGGAATAGGATACGAATATTTCGGTGTTGCATATTATTTGTTTAATTATTTAAAATAACGTTTCCAATGCCATAGGACAAGAATTCCAAAGTACATTAGAATGAACAGCAATTTAAAACTAATCATGTTCACATTAATAAGGTTTAAATGTAAATTGCGTGTAGTTAACACAGCCACAATATGCCTAACTGTCATACAACATTTACAGAACACTAAATTGAATTAATTTTTGTATAATTTAGAGCTCTTAAATTATTAAAATGTTAGAATAATTTTAAGTATTTTTACCATCTCCATCAACAGTGAACCTTTGATAGATATCTAACCTATTTTCCCTTGCATATTTGAGAATGCGTGGGGCATAATGAGAAGGGAAAATTGCTAAGAAGTCTCCAACATTGGGATACATGTCCTTGAATTCAGCATCAATCTGTTACAAAATTAAGAAACAAAAATACTGTTCTTTAAGAAAATTACAAAACCTTTTTGAACAATTACATACTACTTACTGCATTTATAGTTTGAAAAATTGCATGAATCTTATGCACAAACAAAAAAATCTTTAAAACCTACCAATAAACCCCCGAAATCCTTAAATTTGGGATAAGTTTTCAAAACTTCTGCCATTGAGGGGTTGTTCTTTGAAATGTGGTTACGTCTGTATTTAAATGTTTCTTTCATGGTCTCCAGAATTTCAGCTTTATGTAAGCTTGAAGGAACTTGGTATTGCAACCAAATTATCTATTAAAGAAGGAAACGTACAAAATTCAATTACAGTAAATGAAAAACTGTAATTATTAATATAAGCTCAGACTTACTCCTAAATTATTATTAAAGATGTTGTACAATAATAAATAATGTAAACAAAATTATTCTTATTTACTTTTGAGGCTATGGAAGATTCATCTTCCTCAAATTCTAGAGCTATTGCTTCAGTAGCAGCCATTGGTACCCTTCTATGATTTTTTTTTTTTGGAAGGCGATAATTTTAATCTGAGTGTCTTTAGCCTCCATTCGATTATTCCCGTACGACTGATGCAATCAAAGAAGTGTTCCTAAAAAAAGTTCAGTGCATAAATACAAGCTGTTGTAAGTATAAAATGCTACCTGAATAATTAATTTTTAATAAAACTTACATATCCTTCAACGTTATCTCGTGAAGATTTAAGTATGGGGAATGCAGAAACAATTGCTTTCGCTAATTTTTGTTTTTGAATTGAGGTAGGATAGCTATATTAAAAAGAAATTAGTTATAGAGATAGAGAAAGATAGAAAAAGATAATTTTTTTAATTTGCCATTAAAAAAACTTATCAAACGTAGAATTGAAAACTTTCATAGCAATTTCCATAGGTACAAAATAATGCATTTTACATAGATGCATGCTAGTTAAATATTAATTTTAAAAGTATAACTGAATCATTAACTTTGAACTATCAACTAATTTTGTGCTGACACGCAACATCTATAAAGCTTTCGTTTTCCATACATATAGAAGTTCATTTTTTTTATATACCTTTGTTGCCAGACACAAAACAAAAAAAGTTATTATATGTAACCATAGAAATGACAACTTCACAATATTATATTTTTGAAATAACAAAAGCATTTGGAATCAATTCCCTATTGTATGACATGACATTAGTAATTAATTGAGAAATTTGTATGCAATAAAACAATATTCCTACCTATGTAGAAGGTACTTATATAACATTAAAATGTAGAAATCATAAAACTTAGTCCAAAAATAAGTTGCTTTATGACCCTTTATCATTGGAACTTGTTTATATACATTAAAACAAGATGCGTTTTCAAGTTTTTGGAATTATATTAAATATTTCATTTTTAGTATTTTTTTTACTCCAGAAAATTTTCTGTTTAAACAAAATGCATGGCTGATGAAGTGTTACCTGTAGAAGTTTTCAATTTAATAAATCAGAATACAATGGAGTCAAAGTTAACACAAAATTATAAAGTATACCATGAGACTTACAGTGTTCCCCATTCTGTCACCATAGAATGCACACATATCCTCACTAATTCATTCACATTTTTGCGGCTGATTGAATTGGAATCAGGCCTCTGGAAAAGTTTCATAAGTATCTTTCCTCTTGCAGACTTATTCATAATATCTTCAATATTAATTGCCTATGAATTGAAGAATTACTTTTAGAATAATAAAAATAATCAAAATATAGTTTTAAAACCAAAGTTATTAAATTAGTATCAAATTCAAGTGCAAGAGTTTCATTTAGTAAAAAGTATAAGGACATAAACCTACAGCCTCCATTTGAAGAGCTTAGTGGAAGAACGTGCTAAGTGACATTTTTGAAAAAAGTGATATTTTTGTTCCAAGAACATGTCATTGCCTTCTTTATCGATAACAAGTTTCCCCACTTTCGTAAATTGGAAGTTTAGCATATTTTTTACGGTTCACAAGTACCGTTTTCAACAGATCTGAATGCGAACGACAAACTTTAAAGCTTATTTTCTCGTTTTCACCTTTTTGTCACTTAGCACGTTCTTCCACTAAGTTTGTCTTCAGCATTAAACAGGTCAATGGAAATTTTTATTTTAATTTCTGTTGTAGCTGTTAGACATGATGGATCACGAAGCTTTTATCACGAAAGTTTCCAGATATGTTAAGAAAACACTTTTTTCATACGTGAATATTTGTGCAATTCATCACTGGAAAAAAAGTAATTAATATATTCATTTCTAAGGAAAACATTTCGGAAACTACAGTAATACAACACTTCAGTGAACCCTCCACCAAACCAACACTTTCTTCACTATACCCAATTTTTCTGGAATGGAGTTTTATACAATATAAAGCTTTTACAAGACTAATAAGGGTTTTGCATATTTTGAATTAAAATTTATTTACTATTTAAAGAACTAAACAATTTTTGAAATATTCTTAATATTCAAAAAGAATGCAAACATATTCAATTAAATGGTAACAGGGCAGGGTTTGACTAGCAGGTTCCAATAGGGAGGTTCAACTGTATTTTTCATTGCATATTTCTTTCCTTTGTAATTTCACACTTTAAACATGCAAATTATGTACTAGTAAATAATTTACACTAGTGTTTCCTTACTTCAGGACTTGAGAATGGCAAAATATGGTGTGATGCGATTGTGCCTCCGCTTTCTTCAGATAAATTTGGTAACTCAATTGATGGTGAAGTCATATCTTTGGTATTAACTTCGCTTGTTTGATTGTGGCTAGATGCCTTTAAAAAGAAGTGTTATTTTATCATTTTTTAAAAACCAATCTAGCAACAGTTTATGTATATATATATATATATTATGCTAACTAACAAAAGTGAAACCACATTATTTTACAAACAGAAATTTCAAACCATGTTGCTGCTTACCTCCGATGTATATGTGTTTCCAAAAGGACTATCGCCACTTTTTATAGTCATGTATGTCTCTTCTAATCCTTGTACTGAATCCAATCCAAGAGCCTCAGTAGTTGCAGGACTAGAGCTCAATTTCATTTCCTTTACAATGCGCATGATTCTTTTTCTGTCGCCCAACTTAATATCAAGGCTTTTTAGATCCTCCTCATTCAGATCTACAAGTGAATCCCTGTCAATATTTTCATCTACAAAACAGAAATTTAAGTTATTACACTTATTAAAAAATATATATTTTATGATCATACAATATATAATTACTTACAAATGATGAAATTACTTTTCTACTCGGTGGAATTTCTTCTCTTGCTATCATATTACACTCAAAATCAATAATGGTCCTTCAATAATCAATTAAGCAGTTTTTTGAGGAAACAAGTTTTTCAGATAATGAAACTAAACCTTTAATTTGATTATCTTTTAAGCAGTTTCAGTTCAAGTCAATTAAATTCACAAGATGCATCTGTACAAAAAAAAAGCTTCTTATTGGCATACTGGAAGATATTTTTTCCATTATAGCAATTAATATGATATAATCACATAAAAAAATATGCGATGAAAGGATTAAACACAGAATTGTGAGTCACTATAGTTAACTTGCTGTTTGTCAGATTACGAAAATTTTTTCTTCAAATAACGAGTTCATCCTATGGTGCATTAAAATAGATTATATATATACACAGCAATCATTCACTTTAAATTAAAACGTGCCTCAATGATAAATATTGTTTGTTTTCACCATATGGCACCCATGAACTGTAAGTATGCCAGTAAGGGAGTTCTTCTACACCCATTAGTACACTTTTATTTTGATATTTTATACAAAATGCATTTAAATAAGGGTGGAAAAAAGCTGCATCCCATACTTGAAGGTTAAGAATCAACTGGCCTTTAATTACAAGTAATTCTTCGATTTTTCCAAAACTAGGATTTATGCTAGATTCTGAGCTTGTTTGAATGCAAACAAAAAGATTTTGCCTGTAATTGGTGCCAGAGTATACAGCTGTTCCTGCTACTTTTACACTGCTATCATCAGAAAACCCAGCTTCTATTAACAAATCTCGACTTTTGGAAGAAGATACTAAAATTTCTTCTTCAGATGTCAGCTCATTGTATGGCGTTTCAAATGCTTCTCCCATCCAGGCAGAACACTGTGCTAACTGATGGGCAGTTGCCATACTCTTCGCTATGTTTTTAAAGTTACAATTGATGCTTGCACGCTTCTTAAAATAATTATGTTTTGCTTCATAGCGCATGCACCACATTCGAATTAATGGGCCAAATTTAATCATACAATCTGCATAATGTAGCATATGATGATGTTTGTTAATTAATGGAATTGCAGGAAATAATTCTTTGAACTTTTCATGGTGTTCAATCACCAATTCTTCCAAATAGCAAGCCATGCCTCGAGTAACAGTAGGTGAAAATACCAATTCCATGATTCTTAAAAGCAACTGTAACAGATATAGATATTCATTTGTTTTAATTTTATCAAAGATAATGAATGGTATGGCTCTAATGAGGCAATGCATTTGGGCTGCTTTTTGCCTCAAAGTGTGATCCTTTAAATTTTGAATTGAACTTCTAGTCAAATTAGGTGATGGTTTGTTTTTACTTTCAGCAAGACCATATTTGAAAGAATGTATGCGCCTATTTAAAACATCTATGTCTAAACCAATAACAGGGTTAACAAATAAAATTTGATTCAGTATGAGCTTTAATTCCATTTGGGAAACACCTTCAAGCAAGTCGTGCATAGCATCAAAACAAAAGTTTTCTGTAACATGAAAATATTTTGATTCATGCAAAATGCTATGTTCGCTTACTCCTGATAGAGACGCAACATTATTAGTAATACTTTGCTGCACATGCTGTTGGTGCAATGTTTTGTTACGCTGAGTAAACTTATGTACATTGAATTCGGTCTGCAATTGCTCTCTGTTAACCAAACATAATCTACAAAAATATTTGGCAGAAGGACTTAAAAATCCAAACAATGAATGACAAGCTAAACTGTCAGCACAAACTGCAGCAATGGATGCACGAACAGTTATACTGACACCTTTAATGTCAACCACGATGCCACCATCAGACTCCAGAAGCTTTAAATCTTCCAAGAATGGTCTGAGGACAGACGAAAATCCAAATTGCCGTAAATCTGGCGAGTGGCACAAAGCTAGTAAATGTATATTCATCAAGGTAGAATTGAATTTAGATGGGACATTCAAAATAGTGAAATAGAAAGCCCCAAGTTCATGAACTTTTGTTCTTGACCCAAGTGGGTTACATGTTTCGACATCATCGTAGTACAATTGTATCTGTAATGCGTCAGGGAAACGTTGAAAAAAAGGATGAGCATCATATGAATCACCGTCAGAATAACTTCTAATTTTGCCATCATTAGATTTAATGGTTTGATTAAATATTAAATCAAACATTGTTTCATTTTTCATGATACATTTCAAAGTGTCGATAATCGAAATATATTGGCATGTAACAGATACATTTACAGTTTCATGTACATTCAATGCAGTATTGTACACTTGGTCAAGTCTTGTACCTAACAATATCTCCCTGGGTTCTACTAAACCAAAATGCTGTTTATAGTAAGAAAATTGTTGATGTTTGGTTTTTAGATGATTAAAAGGATCTGCCAGTTCATCGAACCTTTGCATGAGATCAACACAGTCTTTTGAATCTAATTGAACATTCTGAGTTTCTAAAAATGATACAACTTCCCTTTTTAATGAACTTGTCACTGAACTAACAAGATTAGTGCATGTTTTAATGCTAGCATTTGCAGCTGTATAACACATATTACTTCGGCCCTGTAAATTTATTAATATTTTGGCAGCAGTCTCATGAACACTTTCATGTGAGTTCAAAGAAGTACAAATGGATTCCTGAAGTGTTTCATGAGTGGCAGATACTAAATTATCTCTGTCATACAGATTCTTAAGGTTTGATGGATTTTGAATACTTGACAATGTTGGGTTAAATGAACTATCAGTGAAAGGAGCATTTTGCAATGAATATGAATTTGGATGATGCTTTTGCAAATGTCTTGCAAAAGATCTAAATTGAAAATAACTGTTCTTGCAAGAACCTTGAGCGCAAACAAATTCTTCGGATCGATCAATTTTATTATTTAGCAACATGTTGTGAAAACAACGAAAATGGCTTTTTAACTGCTGAATACTTTTCCCTACAGCGCGATTACATTTATAGCAATTTAAATATTCCATTCTGATGAAATTTAAATTCAACAACCTGGAAGTAATTAAACAGCATATCAGTGGAAAATTTAATAATATTATTGAATATATAAAAACAGAAGTAATGAAACAATAATTTTAAATGTTTGAATTTAGTTAAGTTTGAATTAGTATCGCACTAGAGCTACATGAGGGCTACTGCTCAGGGACGTCGTAATTTAGAACTAGTTAGGTGACAAGGCAACCCCTGAATAGGCAATCAACGCAACGCTTAAGGATGACATTATACACAATGTCGGAACTTCGGAGGGTATTTAACGTGCACTCCCTCTACACACGGTATTATTCTTTCGTTTTGGCTGCACGGGCCGCTTATAGGTCAGCAATTATTTTGGCGAGGCCAGTACCAGGGAAGAACACTTTAGGCCCCCAATTAGGAATTTCTTACCATTCCCACCTGGTAAGATGTTTCAGGCTGCCAAACTTGTTATTTTATAATTACCCTTAAACTGGGATCATGCCGGTTCTGCATAAGGTAACTTAGCTTCAAAGTCGATTACAAAATGACAAATACAACAGCTTTGCACAAAATATTTTTTTATACTGGCCATTTAATAAAAAAAATGAATTCGGGATAAATTCTAACCACAAAATACAGACCGAAAAAAAAAATCAACTAAAATATCAGATGATCTTTGCAACATGCTTTTTGTAAGATTCAAGCAGCAGGACCTTTGCTTATTTAGGGCTAGGGAGCCCAGTCAGTTAAGGTGTTCGCTTTGCTATACAAAATGCCCCAGGTACAGGTAACAGGCATCGCCAAAATAAGTATAAACCTATAAACGGCCTGTGCAGCAAAATAAGGAACACCGAATAATACCCAAGAGTGGAGGAATACATGTTAAATATTCTTCCAAGTCCGAAACTTCATAGGATGTTGCCCTTTAAAGTTGCATTGGGTGCCTACTCAGGTGTTAGCTTGTCATTTGACTGCGGTTTTAAATTATGTTTCACGTCAACAATAGCCTACATGTACCTCTAGTGTGACAATAATTCCGAAACCCTAACCCCTGCACTCATTTTGTTAAATTTTTTAAACTGTCCGATTCTAACTCCCATGAAGAGCTTCAAAACAGCCAAATGTGCATCATAATTTAAAACCACTGTCAGGTGATTTAAAGTTTTGTACTGCGTGAATAAACATGTACTATAAAGAAACACTATTTAAACACATTTTCTATCCTAGTCACTTTAAATAACACTTTACAATCCAACCTTTTATTTCTTACACAACCCACTCGCAACACATCCTCAATAAAAATGAAATCTAGGTTTTGGTTATTAGTATGTACTATTAATATGATGATAAATACATATATTATTCACACAAGCTTTTCCAGATTTCAAAATAAAAGCATGAGTTGTGCACAATAGAGCATGGTAAAATATCAGTAAACCTGTACACTGTTTAAAATATAAGCACAGTTTAATAACAGAGGAAGATTGTGTAGAGAAATTATTACAGACCATCTGAATAAACAACAATCTGTATCCACTACAATAACAATAATGACAAATCACTGGTATTTAAAATGGTATTAAAATGATAAAGTTAATAAATGTTTCTAAAAATAATAATACTAATGCTTGCTTACCTACTCTAAATATTTGAAAAAGCATGCATACTATTTTTATTTTATGTATTAATCTAATTATCAAATTTAGAATTTGTTAGTCTTACGAGTTTCAAAATAAACAAATATTTTACTCGTTCATTTTCTAAATACCTCTTTTTTAAAAAAAGGTGTGGGGAGGGTATTACAACTACATCGTAATATTCAAAATACAAGTAAGCGGATGCAATAAAACATTTTATAAAATTAGAATAAAAGAGAACTTACTGATTAGTTTAATTGCATCTTCTTTTCGCATTCCTTTTTCCAATAGGAAGTGCTGAAAGTCCACCGTTGTCATTTTGATGTAGTATTTTTGAGTAGTATTTACATCGAGGAAGCAAACTCAAATAAGAAAATCTCAATAAGAAAAAATAACAACACAACAATCTTGAAAACACCACATAAAAACCGAAACTCGTTGCCTATAAGATGGCGGCGATGGCTTCTTCGAAAATCCCCGCCGTCTAGTATCACGTGACCAAATTCGACCAATGGCAACGCTTTAAAATCTCTACTCCAAAAAACGAATTAAAATCCCCGACGAAAACGATTTAATTGTATTTTACTCGGTTGAAAGTGATTCTAAAATCCCTCTTTTTCCACAAAGTCGTTTTTATTGATCGAAAACACGCTCGTAAGGATTGATTGTTGGTGAAAAACATTACGTTCCCTTTTTGAGTGGAAAATCCGCTCTGTTGTTTTAAGAGTGTACAAAGCATTGTTCATTATATTTGAAATCACTATGCCAAATTTGAAAAAGATTAAAGTAATAGTAAAAATTTTAGAATTTTGGGTATTCGCCTACCTTAACATCAGATAGACAGATACATGTATATTCACTTTTAGTCCGTCTGTTTGTACGTCCGGATCTATCTGTCGACAATAAAAGTATAATGATGTTAAGTTTTGATTAACGATGAGTTTTGCTTCGGTAGAATCCTAGTTTCACCGACGACATTTGGTAACAATTTCGGAGGCTGATAAAGTTCGAATAGTCTAGTTTTATTGTTTTTCTTCATTACAAACTAGTTTGTAAATATTTGGTTTTACAAATTTTATATTGCTTTTTAAGAATAAGAAGCTTTCGTTGATGACATTTTCAAAGCAAGCCAAATGAGCCGGAAAGGATACTTTTACTAAGGAATCCTTAAACCATAAAGGATAACTTTACTTCCATTTTGAAAGTAAGCAGTTTCATATTTATATAAGTAGGTATTATTTGAGCTACGAATAAAGTTTGTAAACGATAAAGAATATTATTTGAATTTACGAAGGAAAATGAATGCCAATTGGTAAGAAAATAGCAAATTTTGTCTTTTAAAAGTTTAAATTACAACTAAAAGGCTGTTCTGGCGATTGTTTCTAAGGTGTATAAATCTTGTGTGGAAGTGGTTCTACGTGACATTTACTGTTACAAATCTACTTGTTTTTTCGATAATTTTTTTTAAAAGTTTTAAAGAAATAGGAAAGCAAGCCACCTTAGTTCTTTTAGAACCTAAAAATAATTTCAATAACTTGAGAGCTTGGGGTTTAGTAGAGCTTTTGCATAGTTATTTGTTCTTAGTTATATGAATCTCATGAAGTATATTATTGTACAAAAATGTTTCACTTAAGGGGGTCCGGTACCTTCCCTAACTTTTTTTTTATTTATGAGGTTTTTCTACTCAGATTTTGTACATTGGTGCATCATGCATTAATAAAACTTATTAGCAAAAAAAAAAAAGTGAAAATGACTCTGAAAATGACAAAAATTAATTTTTTGTTCAATTTTTGCACAATTTAAAATCCCTACTCCTCCCTAATTTTTCGACTTTTTATTACCAAATTTATTATACGAGTTCCCCAATAATATCTTAACAAAACTATGCATCAAAGTTTTAATCCAGATTCAACTTTTTTTTTAAGAAATAATTTTCGAAATTTTATCAAAAAAATTCACTAAAAACGTAAAATTTAAACTTTGAAATTACTTTAAAAAATACTGACAGCATAAATGAAGAGTTTTAATGCATAGTTTTGTTCATTATACTTTTAGGATGCTATAGAAATTTACAGAAACTTTTCATGTATAATACTAAAAGAGGAGAAAATTTAAAAAACACGAACAGAGATACGAGCATTTAAAGTATAGATCCGTGATAGGATACTTGGAGAGTGAGTCTCATTCAAAAATTAATACATAACTCAAAAGCTAATGCATAAAATTTGAAGCGGTTTTTTGCAAAATGTTAAGAAATGTTCAAATAACATTTTTAAAAAATAATAAAAAAATTGCATTTTTCATGATTTTTGGGTACTGGACCCCCTTAAAGCATGCAACAAAAATAAGAATTCGGCTAAGAAAACATTAACAGAATACATTGTTTTGCAAAAATAACTTCTGCGTTAATGCCTTTGTTGGAATTCTTTCTCCTTTCCTTGTCTCTTTAATGACCGGCAAAAAATATCTCGAATTGGGGTGTTTTCGCATACTCAGCTACTGGAAAGGTTTTTTTTTCTGCTGATGGACATGTGTAATGGAGCAGTAAAAAGTGAGCAGTAAGCTACTACTAGATTCAGTGAAAGTTATTTTTTTCTAGGCATCAGTAATGTTACCCAATGATGTTCCTTTTTCCCCTTTCTTCTTCTTCTCTTTTTTTTTAAATTAATGAGTTACTTAATATGAGAATGCAAGTTTTTTCCAACCAAGTATGCATGTGATATTGGTGTAAGTCAATCTCACCCCTATCTTTTCACAAATGAGCCCGTCCTGCGTGACGGTTGCGCCCTCTACGTGTGTATGATGTAATGTCTTTTTCTTTAATGTAACTGTACTAACTTGGAATGACGTCCTTTGTAATTGTCTCTACATGTTGAATGTTCTTAAACTCGTAATAAAATATGTTTGCTGTTAATATAACTCTGCTAGTTATCTTTGGATGGATCCTCACCTTTTTAACAGGTTAAGGTCCCAGTCACGACTTCCAATGCGCAGACAGACTTGAAATTTGGAAAACAAAAGTAGAATCAAAAATGGCTTCGAACACTACGAGAATTGAAATGCTGTCAAAAGACAATTACGAAACATGGAAGATCCAGATGAAGGCCTTGCTCATCAAAAATGACTCATGGACTTATGTATGCGGTAGAAGTAAAAGGCCGGAGCTGAAAGCAGGCGACGACGCGTCTGCCACGGAGTTCGCAGAATGGACTGATCGAGACGAAAAGGCGAAATCCGATATTATCTTGTGTATTTCTCCTTCCGAGTTGAAACAAGTGAAGCACTGTGAAACTTCATCTGAGGTATGGTTGAAATTGGAAGGAATATACCAATCGAAAGGACCGGCTCGCAAGGCTTCATTATTGAAAGGACTTATTCAACTAAAAATGATAGACGACGACGTACGAGGACATTTGAGACAGTTTTTTGACATCGTGGATAAGCTCTCTGAAATGGACATTGTCGTGGACGAGGACCTGCTTGCAATAATCCTTCTCTATAGTTTGCCGTTCAATTTTGAAAACTTCCGATGCGCCATCGAATCACGTGATGAGCTTCCGAAAGTGGAGCAGCTTCGAGTCAAGATCGTTGAAGAAGCAGATGCCCGCCGTGGTGCCAGCAGTCGGGAGAAAGCAGAAGCATTTGCTGTCGCTCCCCAACGGAGGCTGCCCCCTCGCTGGAAGAAGAGGAGTCCTGGAGCTGACCTAAACAGAGGTGCCGGAGCTGGGTCAAGTCGGATTGCTGGACCGGAGCCTGCTGGAGCTGTACCATTCCGGAACGCTGAAAGGAGACCTTTCCGCGCCGACTGCAGGAGAGGAGACCCATCGAAGACCCGATGCTTCAACTGCAATCGTCTTGGACACATCCAGTCTCGCTGTGACCAGCCAAGAAAAGAATCCCCACACCTTGGTCTGCTAACGACAGACAGCAGTGAATCAACATTCCTCTCAAGCCCTGAAGAGCCATCGACAAGTTTCATTTTGGATAGTGGGTGTACACGGCACTTGTGTAATGACTCGTCGAAATTTGAATATATCACCGATACACCAATTAAATCTGTTAACCTAGCCGATAAAAGCACTTCTGAGGTGCATGGATGTGGGACTGTTGTCACTCAAGCAGCGGTTAACGGTATAATTCAAGAAGTGAAGGTGTACGACGCATTATATGTGCCCAATATTACTGCCAATTTGCTAAGTGTTTCCAAGTTGTGCGATAACGGGTATAATGTGTGTTTCAATGGTGATAAAGCTCATATAGTGAAAGAAGAGTGCAGAGTAAGTTTAGAAGCTGAGAGAAAGGGAAATTTGTATTATTTAAATGTTTATGAAAGTGAATCAAATAGTGCTGAAAATGTGCATCATGCTTCAGATGCATATGATGTATCTAAAAGTGCTGATATAGTAAAATGGCACCATAGAATGGGTCATTTAAATGTTAATGATTTGGTGCAAGCTAGTGTTAAGGGTAATATTAAAGGCTTAAAGTTAGAAAAATCCCCTCAGGAATTAAATTGTGAAATATGTGCTTTAAATAAATTAACCAGAGCCCCTTTTCCCAAAAAGTCAGACCACAAGTCATGTGTATTAGATATTGTTATCAGTGATATTTGTGGGCCTTTTAAAGTTGAAAGCCTAGGTAAGAGTTTGTATTTTATTACATTCATAGATCATGCAACTAGGTATTGTGAAGTAAGATTTCTGAGACATAAAAATGAAGCACTTGGTGCATTCAAAGAGGTAAAAGCCTTGTGGGAAAATCAGAAGGGTACTAAAATTAAGGCATTTATGAGTGATGGGGGAGGGGAATATATAAATGAAGAATTCGATAATTTCCTCAAAGAAAACGGTATCGAACGCAGGTGCACTGCACCTTATTCCGCTAGCTCGAACGGAATCGCAGAAAGGAAAATGAGATTTTTGACCGAAATGAGTCGCTGTTTAATATCCCAATCAAAACTACCTTTAAACTTGTGGGCAGAATGTATAAATTGTTCGGTTTACATTCAAAATAGGTGTCCAAATAGTTCGCTTGAAGGTAAAACACCTTATGAAAAATTCTTTGGCGAAATTCCTAATGTAGGTTATTTTAAATCTTTTGGGTGTATTGCTTATTGTTTAGACAACCAACCTAAGCACAAGTTCTCTCAAAGAGCTAATAAGGGTATATTTTGTGGTTATCAGATGGGATCAAAATCGTATCGCATTTATTTGCCTGATAAGAAAAAAGTAATAATTTCTCGAAATGTAAAATTCTTCGAAGAAGCGAAAGATCATAAAATAGATCAAATCGAGCCTCTTTTGGAAACGGATTGTGAGACGTCCTTGGAGGAAAGAGTTGGCGCAAATGCCCTACCTCTTACCCCCCAGGAGCAGAAATTAACCAATCAGGTAGTCGAATTGGAGTGCCCCGCCGCGCCAAGGCAAGAAAAAAATGTGATCGCTCCGATGACAGATGCAAAAGCGAAAGTTGGCGATGACGTAATCGCGCGTAATACTATTTCATTGAGAAATAGAGAGGTTTTGAGGTATTGCGAAACAACAGATGATATTTATGAAGACGTTTTTAGTTTTCATAGTGAAATACCGATTTCGGTCGCTTTAAGTGGAAAAGATTATGAAAAATGGATGAGTTCTATGGCTCAAGAAATGAAAAGCATTTTAGAAAAAGAAACTTTTGACGTTGTTGATAGACCAAATTCAAAACAATGTATAAGTGGTAGATTTATTTTAACTAATAAATTCGATTCAGATGGAGTTGTGATTAAGAATAAATCACGTTTCGTAGCAAGAGGTTTTTCGCAAAAACCAAATGAGGATTTTCGGGAAACTTTTAGCCCCGTTGCTCGCTCAGGTTCAATACGCCTTGTTTCGGCGCTTGCTGCGAAATTAAATGTTGAAATCCATCAATTTGACGTGACAACCGCTTATTTAAATGGAGACTTAGACACCGAAATCTACATGGAATGTCCCGATAATTTTGAGGAAGTTCTAGAATACATTATTAACAATGAAAGGTCTAACAGTAAAATATCCCAGAAAGCGTCAAATATCTTAAGCTTGTTAAGTGAAGGTAATAAAGTTTTACTTTTAAAGAAATCTCTCTATGGTTTGAAACAAGCCGGAAGGTGTTGGAACATAAAAATAAATGATATATTGACAAAATTCGGCGCTAAACAATCTCAGGCCGACCCATGCGTTTATTACATTAAAGATGATGTAGGATTAACTGTGATTTGCCTTTTTGTAGATGATTTATTGTTGATATCTGAAAATCCCTCTATGCTAAATAAATTTAAAAATCATTTAAACAGTTATGTAGAAGCAAAATATTCAGGGTTAGCTAACTATTGTTTAGGGATTAACTTTCAACAAAAGAAAGGTGTAATAACTATGAGTCAATCTAGTTACATAAACGAATTACTAAAACGATTTGGGATGACAGACGCTAAAACAGTTAATACGCCTATGGAATTAAATGTAAAATTAGATAAGGCAGAAAATTGTGAACATAAGCTTCCATATCGAGAGTTGGTGGGAGGTTTAATGTATTTAGCGGTTTCAACTCGCCCAGATATTGCGAATGCAGTGAGTAAATTAAGTCAATTTTTAACTTGCTTTAACGAAAAACATTTTTCGGCAGCAAAACGAGTTTTACGCTATTTAAAAGGAACAATGCATTTTGGTTTAATCTTCAAAAATACAAATGATCCATTGTATGGATATGCAGACGCGGATTTTGGAAATTGCGAAATTTCAAGAAGGAGTTATACCGCATTTTGTTTTGTACTGGGCGGAGGTGTTATTTCGTACGAGAGCCGTAAACAAAGCACTGTAGCACTTTCATCGTGCGAGAGTGAATACATGGCCCTATCGGATGGTACGAAAGAGGCGATATATCTTAAAAGGTTGCTCAATGAGTTTTGTTCTGATAGATTGGATAAGGTTCTAATGCTGGTTGACAACATGGGTGCAATAAAACTTGCACAAAACCCAGTTTTTCATAAGAGAACAAAACATATCGATATACGCCATCATTTCGTAAGGGATGCTCTTAAAAATGGAGAAATTGAGGTCCGTCACATACCCACCGAGCAAATGGCAGCTGACGTGTTAACGAAACCATTGAGTGCCGTTAAGCATTATAAATGCCTCAGTATGATGGGTATGGGTGATGTGAAAGACTGTTTTGATGAAAAGAAGGGTTAACATTGCGGGGGAGTATTGGTGTAAGTCAATCTCACCCCTATCTTTTCACAAATGAGCCCGTCCTGCGTGACGGTTGCGCCCTCTACGTGTGTATGATGTAATGTCTTTTTCTTTAATGTAACTGTACTAACTTGGAATGACGTCCTTTGTAATTGTCTCTACATGTTGAATGTTCTTAAACTCGTAATAAAATATGTTTGCTGTTAATATAACTCTGCTAGTTATCTTTGGATGGATCCTCACCTTTTTAACATGTGATAGGCAGAGATTGGGTGTGTAGTCACGTAATATATGAATGCGTTACGGGCTATTTGATATATTATTATAGTTACAGGGGTTTAAACGTTTTGGCTAAAGATTTAATTTGATTGCTTTATCCACAATTTTGAGCTCCTTTTATGAATTTGAAAGATTTCAGAATTTGGAAAGAGAAGAGAGATAAAAAATAGAACACTGAACGACGAACAATTTGATAAATATGAACTTTTTCCTTAAAATTGATTATAGTACATTTTTTCGGTTTCATGGAGTTCTTTATTAGGTTAGGTTGTCCGTCTATATTGTCTCTATTTCTAGCCTCCATGGAGCTTTAACACAGCATATTACTCATCGTAATTTTGATATATGGTCTAGTGACAGGATCGACAACTGAGCGGGCACATGAAGCCAACCAGTGGCGTCATCGTGCGCTTGTTCGGAACGCGTGGTTTAAACCCTTTCACCATCAATGAATAAATTTGGAATCATCAGATAGCGATTTTTTCCCACTAAGTAAAGCTCGCACTTATTAATCGTTAGATGGGAAGATCATGACTTTTGAAGAATTAAATAACGTTTGTTTTAATTAAATGAAAATATGAAAAACATGGGAGATTGAACTTCACTCTAAAAAGTTTATGAAATTAATTGACCCTAAATTGTTAACGCCTGTATTCTTAGATACTTTTCGGGCTGACGAAAAGTCTGCTGCATCTCAAGAAATTGAAGTAAAATAAAACTAATTAGAATAAGAAACAATATTAATTAAAATATATAATATTAATTAAAATGTAAATACTAAATAAAATGTAAATGCTAAATAAAATGTAAATACTTAATAAAATGTAAATACTAAATAAAATGTAAATATTAATAAATGTTATTTTTTTTAAAAAACTTTTTAAATGACAGATAAATATTGATCGATGACCGATACTATTTTTAACTAAATAAACAATTTCTTTAATAAACGATATTTTTGCTTCGAATATGATTCAATTTTTTACCTTTATGATTATTATAGCTCTTAAAAATACCAATATAGCAATGCAATACTTTCACAGAAGGTAGGATTCCAATGCTATTAGTTTTATGGGACATCCCTCCTAAATACAAAGAAGGAATAACACCACACTAATTTTCTGCTTCTAAAAGATGCAGTTTTTCTCCTACCATCGACACAGACCTAACTATTCAAATTAGAGCTTAAACTTACCCCAAACACTGTCTCCTTAAAACAAAACAAAAATTGCACATTAACCCCAAAACGGCAAGGAAAATACCCTAGCGCCAAGCACCCCATTAGGGTCTACTTCGTGCCGTAAAACCATTTGTCACTTGGTCATCCTTGGCCTATGCGGGCCGCCTAAATGACAGTCTTTGGCGCTCGCTTGGTTCTCTTGGCGGTGCTTAGAGACCACTAAATGGCTGCAAGTCTGTCCAGAACGTGGGAAAGAGTTTGAGAAAAGTTTTTTTAAAGAGTCTTTTTGTTTTTAGGAAGCCGGTAATCGGCCTTTAGGGTTCCTAATGAACGTAATTCGGGATGTAAACTGAACGACAGGGAGAAACGGGGAACAATGAACGAAATTTTCGCAGCTTGGAACGTATTGATTCTAACTGAAGCTTACACTACAAAAAAAAAAAGACTTAAATGAATAAATAAACCCACCTGGAGGGTGTTCAAACGTATTAACCGGTCAAAAGACTTTCCGTTTTCTAGCAACAAATATGATAAAAAAAAGTCTTATATATTTCAAAATTTAAATCGTTCACTCTCAGAAACGAATACTCAAAAACGACGAAATTTTCCGTAATTTTGACGATGCCGTTTACTTTCAAATGCTCCGATTTTTACTTTCCTTAAAGTGAGGAAATTTGATTCGTCATTTTTATGAGGATTCGAATTTCGTCGAATCTAAAGAAATATTTCGTCATTTTTGAGCATGTGAGCACAACAAGGAGATTCAGTTTTCTCAAAATCAAGATACAAAATCGTCAAAGTACGATCATTAAATTGAGGATTCGCGTTTACTCAAAAGTCACGTGATAGTTTGACGAAATAATCCTCAAAATTAACGAAATGAGGCTTGAGGATTAATGAATCGTCAAAAGTGAGAGAATTATTTCTGATAGTGTTGGGAGGTATTTAAAAATAATTCAATGTATTTTTTAATGAAAATTTTTTATTAATGAGTTGAAAATTTAAATATAAATCTCATGCAGTGGAAACAAGTTTACATTGCTGGAAAGTTGCTTTACCTTTGCGGGTTACAAATAACAATAATGATAAGTACGTGTTATTAACAACCTTAAAAAAATATGTGTTTACTTAAATGTTAAGTTGTTAAAAACGTTAAATGTGTTGTAGTAAGTGGGTTAAAAATGAGCAACTATTTACATGTATGAAATATCGATGGTCAACACTTGATTGCTGTTCAGAATCAAGTAAAGACCTTGTCTGCTTCACTCATCAGAACTTCACGGGACTTCCTGTTTCAGATTGATAATGGAATTAGTTATTTTTAAATTTAAACTATAATGTTGAACTAAATTTAATCCAAATTTAAGCGTTTTAGTGCCGAGAACCCCTTTAGGGTCTACTTCGTGCTCCGTAACACCTTTTGTCACTTGGTCATTTCTGGCCTATGCGGGCCGTCTAAATGAAACAGTTTGAGAAAAGTTTTTTAAAGAGTACTTTTGTTTTTAGGAAGCTGGTAATCTACTTTTTGGTTTCTAATCAGTGTATTATGGATGTAAACTCGGCATATGAAAGACAATAGAGAAATACGGAGGACTGCAAAATTTAGCAGCTTGGAACGCATCGATTCTAACCGAAACTTACACTAGACAAACAAAAAAAAATCTCGCTAGTCACCTACCACACTATTAAAACCCTTCTCAGGTTTACAAACGTATAAACCCATCAAAGAACTAAACTTTTTAAAATTTTAGCGCAGGACTTCACCGAAATTTCGCAGCAAGAGATTCTGGAACTTTCAAGCTGCCGCCACTTTTTGGAGCGTGAAATATCCATTTTTGTGGTAAAACTATAACTCATGCACCGTAAAAGTGGTAAATCCATGCTCTGAATAGTGGTGGCAGTTAAAAAAGTTCTAGAATTCCGGTGCAATCCTGCGCCAAATTTTTAACAGAGTATGTGTTTTATAGCAACAGATATAATTTTAAAATATGTGTGTAATTGATATTTTAAAAATTGAACAAATGAGGGTATTTTTTACTATGTAGATTATGAGTCAATTTTAAGCCAGGGAGAAATGTGGTAATTCCCAATTGGTCACTTGAGTGATTCTATGTATGCTAGGCACTAATGCTAAGAGTTGCTCCAAAAGGCGATTCGATTTGATGTCAGAAAATGAGAAATATGAAACTAGAATTTTAATGGTAAGTAAACTTAAGAAAATACTATGAAGATAAAGTATTATAATAAAAATAATCAAAATAATTATGTCGATCCCTGAAAAACATATCATGGACAACATTTTAAGTTATTTTTTGCCCCAGAATTCTCACACATCGAACATTTCAATTACTCGGCAACAAGTCGTGACCGTCTCGCAATCCCGCCAAATTGGTGGCCAGGCGCCAAGGCATGCTCCATCCAATTTTTCACCAATCTTCGGTTGGCTCCGAACCGCAAAAGAGAGTAAACCACCAAGACTGGGGCCCTAAAGACCCCCTCGATTACACCCTTAGTAAAAGGCCTCAGGGGTCTTTCTATGGTAAATGGTGGCAAATACCCTATAATGTTTCTCGTTTTTGTTTATTTTTTATTATTTGGTGTTTGAAGACCCTGCCGATGCAAGATTGCGATTTAAGATAATAATGAATGTGGAATTTTTTTTGCAATTGCATACAAGGAATTTTGGATAAATACGTTTTTTTTATTTGTTAAGTATGATGCTCAGTATATTTTGCTTTACATTAACAAAGTTTGGTTTTTGTTTATTTTCATTATATGGTGCTTGAAGACCCTTCCGATGCAAGATTGCAATTAGGATAATAATGAATTATGTGAAATTTTTTTACATTGACATCATGGAATGTCGGATAAATAAATTTTTCCTCAATTTCAGTATGCTCAGTTTATTTTGCTTTGCATTCACAAGTTTCGTTTTCTTTTCGTTTTTATTGTATGGTGTTTGAATATCTGGCCGATGCAAGATTACGATTACGATAGTAATATTTGTGGAATTTTTTTTGCATTATGCCTAACATGGAATGTCGGATACATAATCATCCAATTATAATGTGCACATTATAATAGTTTATTTTGATTTGCATTCACAAATTGAGCTATATAGGGTAGACAAACAAACAGTTACGGTATCCGAACACGTTCGGAGCACTTTTTAAAAATGTGTGGTAACAAACAACTTTGGATGTATTTTTGGGTAAATGTGAAAGAAATAACTGTAATTATCATGTAAAATTTTGCGCACAATTTTGAAATATAGTAATTTTATACATATTTCTTTAATTATTTTGTAAAAAACTTCAATGAGGCTAAAAAAAAAACCCAGTTAGGACTGATTAAGAAAATAATACTACCAGGTTATCTTATGACTAGTGGACACCCAATGCAGCTGTTTTAAGGGCAATATCGTTCGTGGCGTTGGGTCATCGAAGTATACTTAACTTGCACTCCCTACAGGGCCGGGCCGGATTTAAAGATTTGCCGCCTGTAGGCTACCCCCCCCCCCCCCCGATCGATATATCACCATATATAGTTTTCGCGACTATTTTTTTCTTTCTAGAGTTTCTATATTAGAAACATATATATACACTCTAAATCAAAAGCGAAATAGGGGCTGGGGAGCCCAGTCGGTTAAGCACTCGCTTAGCATGCGGAAGGTCCCAGGTTCGGGTCCGGGCATCGCCAAAAATGTCCGACGAATAACACCCCGTGTAAGGGAGTGCACGTTAAATATCCTTCAAAGTCCTAACGCTGCGTACGATGTCGCCCTTAACGGTTGCGTTGGGTGTCTATTCAGGTGTTGGCTCGTCACCCGACTGTGGTTCTAAAATACGACGCCCGTCGCCAATAGCCCTCGTGTAGCTCTAGTGCGACGATAAACCAAACCAAAACCAAAAGCGAAATAATAGGGGAACTTTTTAATCTGTTCTACATTTTTTTTGAACTTCCAAATCCTGATGAGTGGCTGCAAATGTCCTCACAGCTTACTTGTTTACTACTAAATATTAGTACTATATATACGTTTTTGATTAATGTAAATTATTTGTTTTTTCTTTAAAAAAATTGTAAAAATATTTTTTTAGCCGAATGTCGCTTTAATTGGACGTAAAATCTACCCCCCCCCCCCAAATTAGCCGCTCTAGGCTACAGCCTACTTAGTCTATTTAGAAATACGGCTCTGATTCCCTCCACACGAGGTCGGTAGTATTCGTCGGATTTTTCAGCTTCACAGGACAGAACCTTTGAAGTTACTTCTTGGGATCTTGTAATTTACTTTTAAAAGGTATTTTAAAGTGAAATTATTATTATTTTTTTATTTTTAAAAAACTAAGTACAGGTAGAATCTGTTTGAAACTATTTCAACTATTTTTTAATAGCTAAGAATACTAAAAGTACTTATGGTTAGTATAAAAATAACAAATTAAAATTCGAAAAAGTTCAACACAATAAATATAAATTTTATGTGCTCAGTGATAGAGTATGCCTCCGATAATTCCCCGACAAAGAAAAAAAAGGAAAGTTAATTCATCTTAGAGTTGTACTTTAGAAAACTTCCATAATGTATGATGTTTAGTGATTTAAAACAAATGTCATCTGAGTGTGTGTGAATTACTTCAGCACAAAAATCCAGTAAATGTTCTAATGATGTTGCACACAATTTTCTACAACTAAATGTTATAAATTCTGAAAAGCTTTGTCATAACACGACACCAAATTTAACTAACACTATACAAACAAAAAAAAATCATGAAAACGTTCTGATGATTTTGCACAATATTTTAGACAACTTAAAGATTATCTGAAAAGCTTTGTCATAACAAGACGCTAAATGTAATTTTTAACAAGACACCAATGAACGATTTGCGCAACATCATCGAAAATTTTGTGAAACATCTTCAGGACTTTTGCAGGATTTTCTTACTGAAGTAATTTACACTCAGATGAGACTTGTTTCAAATCACTAAACATCATTTAGATTATGAAAGTTTTTTAAAGTACAACTCTAAGATGTATAGACTTTCCTTTTTTTAGCACAAAAAAAATAATCCCGAAAGTGTTTTAATGATGTTACACAAAATTTTAGATAACTTAAGGGGACTCGGTACCCCCAAAACTTTTTTCTTCATTTTTAGTAAAACATCCGCTTTTTTGTGATGAATGTGTATAAAATGGTCTAAATAAGACATTCCAAAGGCAAAAATTTAGTAAAAATTTTTTTAAAAAATTTTATTAATTTTTTTTCAAAAAATTAACACTTTTTAAAAAATGCTTCTTCTACTTCAGATTTCAATTTTTTTTAAAGATTTTTTTTCACAAGCACCATCGATCTATTTTTAATAACTTTAGGTATGGAATTCATCATATGAGATATAGTTCAGGAGAAAAAAATTATTAAGTGAAAATACACCTGAATTTCTTGAAAAAATGCAAATTTTCAACTTATTTATTTTATTAAGAAAAAACTATTTAATATTTTCACTATTCCATACCTATTTTTATTTATTATACATTTTTGTGCCTCTAAAAAAAATTTGGGACTCTTTTATGAGTATTTACTCTAGTTTTAGTATTTTAAGTAAGGGCATGATTCAAAAATTTTAAAACCGAGAAAAACCAATTTAAAGTTTTTGTTGCTAAAAATTACTCATTAAACATATTGTTATTTGATTGATATTATTTTTCCTTAATTCATTATACATATATAAAGCATATATAAGAAGTTTTATTAGAAATAAACAATATTTAAATAATATGTGAATATAAGTTGTTTAGCAAGTTTTGCTTCTTAAAAACGTCGAAAACTGAATTTTTGAATATCATTAAAATGTATACAAAAGTAGCTTGTTAAAAACTATAAAATATGCTTTAATACTTACTTTTGATACATATTCAGTCGAAGAAATTTATATTTTATGAAATCAAAGTTTAAAAATGTGTCATTTTTTATCAAAATATGTTGTTTGTTTTATTAGTATTCATACAATTAGTTTAGTATAGTCAATTTCCATGGGTAACGCCTTCTTTCTTTTTATACTCTTTTTCTCTCTTGTTTTGACTTATTTTCTAAATTGTTTTTTGCGCAAATCGAGCATAGTCGATAGCTGTCGTGTTTTACATCCTATTGGCAAACCCAAGTTTTCTTGTTGGCTTATAATGTTAGCAGAAATACCCTTATTGAATTCGCACACTGAATTTGTGACTGTTGTCTGTGACAAAAGTTTCCTTTGAACACCTAGACCAAATGATACTGTGCAAACTTTCGTTTGCGTTTTGCGTGAAGCACCTCACACATCTTTCTAGAAGTTCATCTGCAGCAAGCCTTTGATATATGGGTAAAATTTTGGCTAAATGTGTGTGTTCTTCATTGATAGAAGCTTTTTCAAGTTTTTTTTATGAGGTCTTATCATGCGCCACAGCAGAATTAAAAAAACACACCAAGACTTTTCCCCAGTTGGACACTGAGTGTTGTGGTTTACTTACTGTGCTTATGCTGTGATGTGATACTGGATGGCATAAATTGCAATGTTCAAAGCTTGCACGTTACCCTTGTTTTTCAAAATTGCATCCTGGTAATAACATGTGAGCCTCTTTATTGTTTTGTCATGCAAACTACCCAACGCAACCGTTAAGGGCGACATAGTAAGAAACGTTAGGACTTTGAAGAATATTTAACGTGCACTCCCTTACACGGACTTATTCGTCGGACATTTTTGGCGGCACGGGCCATTTATAGGTCGGCAGTTATTTTAGCAATGCCAGGACCCGAACCTTGGCACTTTCGCATGCTAGGTGAGTGCCTAACCGACTGAGCTCCCCAGCCCCCACCATTGCAGAGGGAGAGCCAGTGTAAAAAATGGCTTTTAATGTAAAAAATATTTTTCCAATTGTCTTGATACTTTGTGACGTCATTAATAAAGGTTGTAAAAGTATTTTAAGCCAATAAAATTTTTTTTGAATTTTTCACCGATTTTGGGGTACCGAGTCCCCTTAAATGTTATCAATTCTGAAAAGCTTTGGCATAACAAGACATGAAATGTAGCGAACACTATACCAGCAAAAAAATCTCGAAATCGTCCTAATGATGTTGCAAAAAATTTAGACAACTTAAATGATATAAATTCTGAAGAGCTTTAGCACAATAAGACTTCTTAAACTCATATGTAGTAAACCCTTAAAAATGCTACTTTTTAAAATTTAAAATAACGATTTTTCACCACTAAACGTTTATAAAAATGGGTTTTTTCGAAATGGGCTTTTCGCAGTGGTAAATTTATAAGACATTTTGCAGTGAAACAAAAATTACAATTAACTATAAAAAATGACAAAACTTGTTTGCGCATTTATAGCACTCACAAAAATATATACTTTTATAGATAAAAACTTAGCATTTCCCTAAATTGACCTGTCCCTCAACAAAATTTAAAAGCTATTTTTTTTTAAATTACTTACAAACATATACTATAAAATCTACAAATATTTGAAAAATAAGTTAAAAAAAATATATATGTATCAGATTTTTTTGGGAGTGAGGAGGATAATTAATTGATTAAATTAAAAAAATAAGAAAACTGCCTTGCGATTACTGAAATAATAGGGGTCTGGATTGCCGAGTGGTTTGGACCATTTACGCTGGCAGTCTGCGCGTTGTGACGGGTGTGGGCTCGATTCCCGCCATCGCCCTGGGTGTACTTCCCTTCTTTGTGACAGTAAAAAATATTTCTGTGTCTGGTCTTACTTGAAAAAGGCTTTTAAGTTGGATCTCTGATCAAGCACACAAGCCGGAATATATATGTACCTACCCTACTGTAATTAAAGTAATTGCAACTTGTATAACATTCTGACAACCAGATGTTGATAATTCAATTTATCATTGCTATCACCTTCACCATTCACTTTCATTCTCTTTTAAACAAACGCATCCGCATTGCTACTTGTGGCAAAATTACAGTTCATCTAAAGAGCTCCGTTCAAAGTTATTAAATGGTTTGAAATAGGAGCCATTATATTCATTGCGTAGTTTTGCAGGTAGCGAATGAATATAAGCACCCGCATCGGCCGTTTAATACCTATTGAGCCCTGTTAAAAACAATTGGTCTGTTAACATTCCCCTCAGTTTGGTCGTATATTGTTGTAAGTAGCAACAGATTCATTTCGTGTAAAGTGGGCTCAAAAATATGAATCGAATCCGGGGATTCGTATTGTAAACATTTGGTAACAGCATTTGGTGCCTCTAGATTTATCGAGTAACGTACTGATATAGTATTCTCCTACTTTGTGGTGGAAGCTTTCACAACACTGTGAAAGCTTCCACCACAAAGTAGTTTGTTTTCCCTCTAATCTATGAATTTTTTTAACCCCGAAATAATATATATGTATCTTCTATACTACATTATGGAAAAAATACTGAAATTTAACTGCATTAGAATTTAAAAAATTTAAATTAATTATTTTTTCCATATGACAAAACCAACTACATAATTCCTATTTTGATAATAATGACTAGAAAACTACTAAATATATTTCAAATAACCCTATTTAACTATAATTAATTTTTCAAAACAATTTATTTGGATTTAGTACTAATATTATTATACTTTGGTCTTTGGATACTGCCAAAAACATAATTTCACAATAGTTAATAACTCCACTTTTTAATTTTGAATACACTTTTACTACTGTCATCTATGAGGATTATTAGTAACTAAAACTTCAAAATGGAATGTAATAGATGAAAAAAAAACACAAATTTGTCGAGAGGGAGCTCAACTTTAATAGAATAAAGTGGGTTACGTTACCTGTTGCCAAATGGCATCAGTATGCATTAGAGGGTTAAGTAACAGATCACATAACACATATAACGACATATTGACATAAGAACTGCGTATTCTACAAACATTAAATTGTGTGAAAAAAATACTTAAAAAATCGTGTTAAATTTGAGGTTTTAAACTGATATTGAGAATAAGTTTTGTTGAAAATGTTGCAAACTGTAAACTAGCTTAAGAAAATATATTTATATGCTGTTCTTTAGGTAAGATATCTTCCAATTAAAATTGTACTTATTAGTGCTAAGAAATCCAGGTTAAAACACTCAATTTGTTATGATGAGTGTTGATTTGTTATGAATCAATGTTAAAAACAATTGGTCTGTTAACATTCCCCCGCAGTTTGGTCGCATATTGCTGTAAGTAGCAAGCGATTCATTTCGTGTAAAGTGGGTTCGAAAATATAAATAGAATCGGGGGTTTCCTATGTATTTTAAACATTTGGTAACAGCAATTGGTGCCTCTAGATTTGTCGAGTAACGTACTGATATAGTATTCTCCTACTTTGTGGTGGAAGCTTTCACAACACTGTGAAAGCTTCCACCACAAAGTAGTTTGTTTTCCCTCTAATCTATGAATTTTTTAAACCCCGAAATAATATATATGTATCTTCTATACTACATTATGGAAAAAATACTGAAATTTAACTGCATTAGAATTTAAAAAATTTAAATTAAATATTTTTTCCATATGACAAAACCAACTACAAAATTCCTATTTTGATAATAATGACTAGAAAACTACTAAATATATTTCAAATAACCCTATTTAACTATAATTAATTTTTCAAAACAATTTATTTGGATTTAGTACAACTAATATTATTATACTTTGGTCTTTGGATACTGCCAAGAACATAATTTCACAATAGTTAATAACTCCACTTTTTAATTTTGAATACACTTTTACTACTGTCATCTATGAGGATTATTAGTAACTAAAACTTCAAAATGGAATGTAATAGATGAAAAAAAAAAACACAAATTTGTCGAGAGGGAGCTCAACTTTAATAGAGTAAAGTGGGTTACGTTACCTGTTGCCAAATGGCATAAGTATGCATTAGAGGGTTAAGTAACAGATCACATAACACATATAACGACATATTGACATTATAACTGCGTATTGGACAAACATTAAATTGTGTGAAAAAAATACTTAAAAAATCGTGTTAAATTTGAGGTTTTAAACTGATATTGAGAATAAGTTTTGTTGAAAATGTTGCAAACTGTAAACTAGCTTAAGAAAATATATTTATATGCTGTTCTTTAGGTAAGATATCTTCCAATTAAAATTGTACTTATTAGTGCTAAGAAATCCAGGTTAAAACACTCAGGCTATCAAACTACTACTATAACAACAACAAAAAAAATCTAATGATGATAATTAAAGCGAAAAGTAAAACTAGTTAAATAAAATTCAACAACTAATAAAACGAGCCAGTGTACGAAAATTAAATTAAAAACACAGTGAAAACACTAAAATAGATTTTAAAAGAAAAATTAATAACAATCTTGAAATCAAATAAAAAACTATAAAAACAGAAAAATCTCAAAACGAGAAAAAAATATTCGAAAGAATAAAAACACACGATAATAAATAAGAGTATAAAACAATAAATTAGAACAAAAATTGATAAAATGAAATAAAACCAATAAAAATTTAACAATTAAAACAGCCAAAATAAAAGATAACTAATTGAGAAAACTGAAATAAAAACTAAAATTTCAACAACTGAAACAACTGAAATAAAAATTCAACAATTAAAATAACAAAATAAAAACTCACTAATTGAAAAAAACTGAAACACTTATCTACTGAAACAACTAAATTAAAAAGTCAACAAACTGACACAACTGAAATCAAAACAATAAAGTTTCAACAACTGAAACAACTGAAATCAAAACAATAAAATCCCAACAACTGAAACAAAAACTCAACAATTGAAAAAACTCTAATAAAAACAATAAAATCTCACCAATTGAAACATTTGAAATAAAAACTCAGCAACTGAAATAAAAACAATTACGATTCAACAATTGAATCAATTGAAATAAAAACAATAAAAACTCAACAATTGATACAATTGAAATAAAACTATAAAACAAAGGTGACTATAAAACAAAAAAAAACTATAAAACAAAGGCGAAACAAAAGCAATAAAATCTCAACAACTGAAACATTTGAAATCAAAATAATAAAAATTCAACCATTGAAACAACTGAAATCAAAACAATAAAACTCAACAATTGAAAAAAATTTAAATAAAATATGAAATCTCAACAATTGATTTAAAAACAATTAAATATCACCAATTGAAATATTTGAAATAAAAAATTAAAATAAAAACTGAACAATTGATACAACTGAATTAAAAACAATAAAAAATGATTTTTATGAAAAATCTAAATTCCTTAAAGTTCAAACAATAATAAATAAAAACAATGAATAAATACCAAAACAAAAACAAGGTGTGTGGGTGCTCTCCACAAAATCCGGGTAAATACGGTCCATTACACGAAATCCGGGTGTAAGAACCATCCTCGAAGGGAGGGTTGAGGGTGGGGCAAAAGAGGCTGGAAATTACCCTCATTGAGGATCTTCGACACACCCCGAACAGAAGCCGACGGTGAGTTACGGGGAAATAAGTACGTAAGCTCGTCGAAGGGGTTGCCGGTGAATTGCTGTTCGCGTGGCCGACCGGAGTGCGGGTACCCGCGGCATTGTTGCTGCGCGTTTTTGCGGTGGTTTCGACGGGGCGTTTTTTGGTAAGTTGTTTTTGTATGCTGGGGTTGTAAAGGGGTATTGTTTTATTGAGTTTTTAGTGGCGTTATGTTTTGGTTTTGATTGTAAATATTTTGAAGATTTTTTTTTGTGAACAATAATGTACAGAGGATGTATTGAAGTGATGGATTTTATTTTTATAAGGGTTGAGAGGTATTGTTTTTACTTTTGATTGAATTTTAAATTGTGTTGAACCAAAATTAGTTAAAATGGGGTTTTGGAGAACTTTTATTTTTGTGTCGTGGCTAAATTTTGTGTTGGTGGAGATTAGGCCGTTAGTGTTTTTATTACTAAAATATGACTTTAAATATCATTGCATTGAGATTTTTTATTTTATATTTTATCGATATTTAATATAGAGGTATTGCAAAATGTAGATGTTTGATTTTCTAAGGAGAGTTTTTGGAATAATTACTCAAGCCCAAAGACTATAAAAACGGAGATGGGCCAATAACTTGGTCTGACTTGAACTATTTGGTTTTGGAGGGTTTTTTTTATAATAACAAATAATTGGAATATAAATTCCTGAAAACTACCAATTGTATTTCTAGAAATTTATACACGTTTTAATGTTTTTTTTATGGAAGTGATTGGGTCACTGACTTCAAAATTAATATGCTATTATGGAAACTGCAAAATTCCATTAGAATTGTCTTTTACGTGATATTTAATTGGATCTATGTGTTTAAGTATTTCATTTACGAGTAATTTTATTTTCGCTTCGAGGAAAAAATTTGGGAGGAAAAAAAATTAATATTTCAACGGGTTATTTAGATGGTGAAGCAAAGCGATTTTTAGTTAGTGAATTAGTAATTAACTGTCTTTTAATTATTAATAATTAGAAATTTATTTTAAGTTGAAACATTTCCTAATATTTTTGACATAAATTTCTAATTATAAACTAAATAAAGCCATTTCTATTGTGATCAAGGCGCTGCAAGCTTCCGAAATTTGTTCAGCTAATCTGCTGTTCAGCATTTCGGAAAAATAGCCATTAAAGCTTAAAAATTTATTCTTCAGTACTGTTAAATGAATGTAATTTAAAAGAAAATACGTTTCATTGCAATTCAATTTGCATTTGAATGATATCAGACAATTATCTATTCATTATTATTAAGAAGCCAATGCAATTTTTTCATTCCTTTTTTACGATTTTAATTTTTAAGGATTGCTAAAGGTTTTAAAGGAGAAACTCATTTTCTGCTGGAAGTATATTTGCTTTTCTTTCTTAAAATCAAAAACTTTTTAATTTAAAAAGTATATGGGATTTAAGTTTATTATATTTGTCAAGTAACTTTTTAAAACAAAATAGTTTTGCAATTACTGCACGAAATTACATTACTTGTCTAAAAAGTTTATCAAAAAGTTTTTTTACTGAATATTTTATGAAAAAGCGATGACGTAATGAAAATTAACAATAAAAAAAGTAAAAGCAGTAAACAATTATCTTTTTTGGTGTAAGATTTGCAATTCTTATAGAATTATAATACTGAGTATTCATAAAAAAAGACGCAACTGTTTTGACAAAATAAGTAATTCTTAAATTTAATCAACTTACCTAAAGACTTTTTAAACGTATATGTAGTCCAATCACTCTTCTTTTTTGCAATTCTTCAACCACCTGTGCTTTCCCTGCTTAATAAAAGAATCCTCAGTTTTGTAGTGAAATAAGACTTTATGTTTAAATTTGATTAGTTTGTTTTTATAAAAATAATTAATGTGATAAAAGCAACAAGTACTAATTTTGTATGAAAAAATAAAAATATATCTAAAAGCCAAAACACTTTGTTTTTGCCTTGCGTCGGCTCATAACTAATGTAGTTAATTCCACGTAACTGTAGTGTAAGTCACAATTTAAGAGGATATTGCAATTTTATTTAAATTTGAAAAATGAATCAAATTATGTGTAGAAAGTTACATTATTTAGTTTTAATATGTGTAGATCATCTATTCAGCGAATTTTTTTTCATTCAATGTTAAAAGTTGTATTGATAATCACATGAATTACACTACAGAAATGATAATTGTGCATGGAATTAGCTATGTGCATTTCTTCATCCGCAATTTTAGTTTAAATTATTTCGTTTTATACCACGGCATGAAACTTTTAAAAGGCTAAACTCAGGACAATCTTATAAACTTTTCAAAAGGGATCTAATAATGGTTTCTCCCTTCACAACTTTTTCGAAGCTTTATCTCGTGAAATAAAGTTCAGGATTTTAATTTACAGTCATACTTAATGAACAATGTTGAGTTTGCTCAGAACATGTTGTTACTATTTTGAGAATAACTTGAACTTGTTAATTGAGATTTTAGCAATTTTACTCTAACGAATACGTCCCCAAAGAATTGTTTTACCTTTGATTAATTGATTTTCATATGGTCCTCTAATTTCTTTTAATTTTTAATGGCTTTGATGAAGTTGCAACTACACTACATAAATATTTTAAAATAAAGGTTAATAATGCATGAACCATGATATATAGAATATTGTTTAAATTATTTTGAATTTTCCCCTATAAAATATAAATCAGGGTATTTTTATTTTAAGTATTCAAAAAACAATCAAGAGTTCCTTTTTTAAGTAATTAAAATCTTTTAGTTTTAAATGTTGTTTCAAAACAATATTCTTTCTAATTTTTAAAGTGATTATAACTAGTTCCAGCTATTTTTGTTAATCCGAAAGTATTTGGGGAAAAATGATACAGAAGAAATCCAAGATAAGATTTTCAATATCAAAAAGTTAGGAGATAACTGAGGATATATATTTCCGTTTTTTTTTTAAATTTAAAATGCAATTATATAAACTTATAGCTTCTGAATTTTTCTCCGCTAATTAATGGACATTTTATTGACCACTTTAGTACTGGACTACTTCTTGAATTGACAATATTTGTTTATTATCAACACGAAATTAAGTTTTACTATTTAACATTAATTTGTGATTAAAGCAATATGTTAATAACTGCATACTTATAACAAAATGCAATGTAATTATAAAAAATATCGTAAAGTTATTACTTTGGAATTTAATTTTTTAGTAAGTAGTCTTTTAAAATTTCGTAAAAATCATTCTAAATTTATAGTTTTACGAATTAAAATCCATTTAGGAAACTCACAAAAGAATAAATTTCTTCTAAAAAGGTCAACTAAACGCACGCAATTTTAATTGATATTATTTATTATAGACTCTAAAGTTTGTCATAGAACATTTTTTTTAATTTATTTTTCTTTGTCAGAAATTTTATATTCTCATAATATCATTATAGTGGTGTGTTCGTATTATTTATTGATTTGTTTTAAGAGACTTTACAACTCGCAAAATTCTTATGTTACTGTAAGAAATAATTTTGTACTCCAAATGTACTCCGTGACAATTTAGAAGCGGGCAATATTTGATCGAAAAATATTAAAGGTTTTTATCTTCTATCCTACGTTTATAACGTAAAAAGTGGAAGGTATTATAATCGTTAAGTCCGCCTGTCAGCCACTTTCATATCCCAAACTATAAATTCTACAGACAAGTGTGATATGCCAAAAAATTCGGCTTATCGAAATTAAAATTCATTGAAAATATCTGAGAAAATTTGAATAAGAAGTATTTCAATTACTTAAAAATAAAAAACTGAAAAACTTAGTGTTCATTTAAAAAGTATAATAAACTATTTTTATTATTTTAACTATTTAATTAAATCACCGTTGCCATTCACTACAATCTCTCGAAAAACTTGCCAAAACCGCTTGATTTGGGTCTTTTGCCTCGTAGAGTGAGTGGAATATTTTCAAAAGCATACAATCTTATTTTGTAAAATTAATAATATTTTGTACATATTTTAATCTATCCTATTTTCAGCAAGCTCAAAATACGTTGTTAGAAATGGTCAATAAAATAAATCCCATTCAATTTCAGTAATGACACACCAGTCACTGACTTATCAAATGGTACGACCATGACGTCCTCTCATACGTAATAACTATGTATTAAACCAGGCCCACACCCTTTCCGTGACATCTTAACTAATTCATAAAGGCAAGGGTTTTTTGAATTTCGGAAATGAAAACTCGTACAAATAGTTTCTTAAACTGTATATGTAAATGTTAACTCTGACTGTTTTAAAGTGCAATGTAATGCAGCATTCAAAGGGTGAGGTTCCAATCAATCTTAAAAGCTTAGATTGTTTGAAGAGTCATGGCAGAATATGTGGTAAAAATTTTGTATAAATTACCATTTCAAATTCTGTTGATGGCTTTATTAGAATGTGCGTGGATCTAAACTGAAACTATATCTTTGGCTCACCCAAAGAAATTATTATATCTCAAAAATATAATTTAATCTTGTAAATAGTTAATTTCTTTGGAAAGTTGGTCTGATGTTTTTCTGATTTATTGCTCTTCATCTGTTGAAAAGTGATGAATTTGACTATTGTAGCCTAACTTTTGTATAAATTTAATTTCATTTTAGATTTTCATTAGATTGTGGCTTTTAAAATATTTTTGAAAGTAAAGTTAATTTCTATTAAAATCCTTTATATAAGGCTGAGGAAAGTATACTTCCCAGCAACTTCATCAATTTTGATTAGTTCTTCCTTCTCCTGATAACTTCAGAAAACACAAAAAAATACTAATGCAGGATTCCTATATGGCCGATGCGTTTGAATAGCTCCCAGCGGGCGATGGGAAACATACTTCCCACCGAAATAAAATGGTCTTAATAATCAAAATTAATTTTAGGTAATGAGCTAAATGAATTTCTTTTTAAAAATCAATCTCAATCCCAGAAATACTTTAACTTAACATTACTAGAAAAAAATGTCCTTTGAGAGAGAGAGAGAGTCAGTTTGATGTTTGATTTCAGACGAAGTACACACGTGTTACCTTATTTTCATGAAATATGTATATTGATAAGTATTCCTTTTCGGTACAAAAAATATCCACCTCATAAAATTTCCAATTTACTGAAAAATATTACTCATTTGAAGCATTTTAACAATCACAATTGCTTCACTGAAAAAAAAATTCTTGCAAAAAAACCATAATTGTTTGGTAATGGTATTTCTAGTAATAAACCAGGAATACCAGGTACTTAAACCATTCAATTAGTAACCTTATTATTCGTTTTGGTAACCGATTACTAGAATTTCTGGTATCTAAAATTATAGCTCTGTTACCCGTACGTTTGGCAAGATTACAAGTACGAAAAGTAAGTTTACCATACGCTTTGTTTTTATACCAGAAGCATGGTTGAAATACCAAATTAATTTCCAGAAAGCATCGGTCTTTTACCATATGCTTGGTGATCGAACCATGTTGAGTGCAAAGATACCTACCAAATACCACGGTATTAGCTGAAATTTTGATTATCAATACTTATGGTAAATCTCACTCATTAAACACGGTGCTGTGTTGCAGTCGTTTGTGACAACTCGAAAGAAGTCATATAAGCAAACTAAACTGATTATACTAGTACGATCAGGAGTTCTGTGGTCAGAATCTCTATCTCCGGATCGGAAGGTTATGCGATCGAGTCCTGGTCACTGAAGACCGGCCGAGTATATGCGGAGTACGTGCTTGTTAAATCTGTTGGGTCCGAAAGTCCTGTGGGCCGTCATTGCGCAGTTTCCCACGGGTACAGGTCCCTGGAGACTATTTTCCTCTAATTCAGGGACTACCTCATGAAACTACATTATTTAATAATATTGAAATCTTATTTGGTAGTGATACCTTTGTGTACAGACCAAATTACCTACCAAACAATGTGGTTTACATAATCTTATTTGGTAATATTAACTTAGTGCACGGCAATAATACTATTGTATACAGTAATAAAACCACTATATACGGCAATGAAACCACTATATACAGTAATAAAGCCACTATATATGGTAATAAAACCACTACATAAAGTAATAAAACCAAATGTGCTACTAAACAGCATGGTAATGAAACCATACTTTTCTAGGAATTTTACCATAAAGTCATTACCAAACAGATACCGGTAGAGAAACCACATTTTTTGGTGTTCCATATGAGCCAGAAAATACGGTTAGATATACCGTATTCTGGTAGTTGGACTAGAATTTTTTTTCAGTGTTATTATATGGTTTATGATTTCTGAGGTTGGTGGCTTGTCCTATAAGTACAGCAGCAATACGACATTTTTTGGCAAAATGTGAGACAGAAATCAGTTTTTGATTAAAGTATATTAATTTTTTCTGTAACATTTGCGCATTTCAATAAATCTGTGAAAAAAACCCGAAAGAGTTTAAAAAAATCTGAAAAAGAAATTAAATAAAGATAATTTTGGATATAAGTATAAATTACGAATGGAAACAGTTAAAAAAGCTTAGTGGAAGAACGTGCTGATTGAAATTTTTTTTTAAAAATGAGATCCTTGTGTCAATGAACATATTACTAATTTCTATATACTATATAACGTTAACAAGTTTAATCCTTTTTCCTAAACTTAAATTTTTTTAGCGGTTTGCAAATACCGTTTTCAACAGATCGGAGTGCAAACTAAATACTTCAAAGCTAATTTTCTCGTTTTCACCTTTTTGTCGCTTATCACGTTCTTCCACTGAGTCTTTTATTTGTGCAATTAATAAGTTCTGATAATTAAATATATTTTATTCCCTAAGTGTAAACAATTAAAGTAAGTGAAGTTTTATTTCAGATGCTGACTATTGAGCAATCTCCAAGACAAATTCTTCTCTGAATGAGAGGAAGCCTCGTACACATCATCTCCACTATCCGGTAAGGAAAAAAACACAGTCTGCTATGCATCCGTCGTCTTTCGAACACTGGCCATCTATGATGTACCACCCACCACCACCACTGACCATCGGGCCGATCATGGCACCCCAACCCGCCATCAGCTTTCCCTCCCAAGATCTCCTCTCCAGCTACTACAGTCCGTCCTACTCGACCAAGCCCTCACTTCTGCCCACGTACCACGAACAGTACACGCCATCTTCCTACACGACAGCAGACACTGCCCGGTGTCATCTCCTGCCGCGTTACACGAGTGGGGTGCCACATCAAATGGACACGATCCTCTACGCGAGTGGGGTGCCACATCAAGTCTTGGACACGAGACTGAACAAAGCCAGGTTCGACTTCTCCAGACTGGCTGAGTCGGCCACCAGTGGGGATTCCCCCTTTCCGGATGACCCTTTCGGGAGTTTGGTGACAAGTTCTTGGGCCGCGAGGTATCCCAGTGTGATGAGAACTGGAACTGTACCACAGAGCGGTTCTGCGAGGCCCAGGAAGGAGTTCATCTGCAAGTTCTGCCAGAGGAGGTTCACCAAGTCATACAACCTCCTGATTCACGAGAGGACGCACACGGACGAGAGACCTTATACCTGTGACATATGCCACAAGTCCTTTAGGAGACAAGATCACTTGAGAGATCATAGGTGAGTTTATAGAATGACTGAAAAGATACAAACTTATTTGTTTACCAAAAGTTATGTAGAATGCTGCTTATTTCTCCACATAATCACCTTGACGATTAAAGCATTTGTACTACCTGTAAACAAGCTTTGAATTACCCTCTTCGTAGCCGCCAATGATTGGGAGGGAGTTGTGAAGGTTTCGTTGAAAAAAAGTAAATTTTGGAAGCTTCACGTCATTTTTTTTCTGTCCTCCAAATCACTGCTAGTCCAGAATTCACTAATATTGAACCTTTGAGTTTCTCTAAACACTTGGTCAACTTGCTGAATAGCACCGTCTGTATAGCGACAAACTTGCTTCCTTGGTCCCCTTCTTCACGAACATCAAGTTATTGTTCAACGAGTTGACCTAGTGTTTTGGAAACTCGAAAGGTTTACCATAAGTGAATTATAGATAAGCATAGTGTCTTTTATTGTAGCTCTTCCAAGTTTACGTGGAGCTCAAAGAAACCGTCACAACTCCCTTCAAATTATTGGCGACTACATTTTATGAAGAGAATATTTCAAATCTTGTTTACAGATATGACAAATGCTTTAATCGTCAAGGTCAATACTTTAATCGTTATGGAGAAATAAGCAGTATTGTACATTACTTTTGGTAAAAAAATCTTTTTAGTATTTTAGCCGGTCTTTTTGTTACAGTCCATCTTAGGTTGAAAAAAAAAAGCACTCGTAACTTTAAAGGGATCCAGATGATAATAATGACCGAAATTGGTTAAAATAGTTAGGTGGAGTAAACTGGATTTTTAAAAGGAGAAAAATACAAATATTCTGGGTATAATTTTTTGAGCTATTGTAGTTTACAATAAATCTGTCTAAAAATTATAAAATGTCTTTCAAATGCGTAATATATCTTTGAAAAATAGTTGGAAAATTTGCCCCATCACATTTTGGCGTCTGGGAAAAATACGGGGCACATTTTCCAGGTCGGAATACTTGCATTTAACCACTTGCTACCATAAAGGATATTTACTTTTTTGTAAAGCAGTAATTCTAGTTTTAGATAAGCATATGAGGAAGACCATGACACCTTGTTTACTTCAAAATAAATAAAAGTAAAAAAATATACAATCAAAAAGAAGAAAACATAGAAAACTAGCCCTGGTCTCACCTAGTTAAACTTACGAAATAAGGTACGATTTCTACTAATTACATGACAAGATATGGAATATTTCCTAAATGTTAAATCTATATTCATTAATTCTGAAATCTAATTCGTGCAATCCTGGTTATTTGTCTTTATAAAAAAGATATTTGAACTATTACATGTAGGGTGTAATATTATGATGTTAGATATATTTCTTGATTTTAAATTGTCAAGTTCCTATAATTTGATTACAGATCCATTTCCATCTTCAATCCATTGTAGAATTAAGGGCTGTATGACCCATTGCTTACCCAACCTTAAGGCTACAGAAGATCATAGTAACGTTCTGGTATTCGTCCGATTCAGATAGTAGGCTTTTCCGAAGAGAAAGTAGGAAACTTAATCGTGCACTGACGACTATTCTTTTCAGTTTCCGAACAGGTTTCATTTCTTGCCTTTGAAATACAGACGAATACCAGAAGGATAGTGTGACGTCACAGAAAGATTCTCTGGCCTTATTAGTTGAGTCGGCCGTGGTGTAACCATGTTAGGGTTATATGGTAGGTAGGTTGGTACATGTATTTTCCGGTTTGTGTGTTTGATAATGACCAGAGACCCGTTTATAAACCTTCATTAAATAAAACAGACAGGATTTTTACTGACGCAGAGAGATAATTAGTACACCCAGTGCAAAGGCGGGAATAGTACACTCTTAAAACAAAAGAGTGAAATCCACTCCTATAGGAGAAGTGCATTTTCGACAAAGGATAGGAGTTAAAATTAACTCAGACGTAGTTTAAATTACTCGTTTAGCGTGATCCTGTCGGAGGTTTAACTTAACAAAGGAGTGGAATCCACTTCTATAGGGGAAGTGCATTTTCGACACTGGAATGAGTGAAAATTAACTCAGACAGAGTTGAAATCGCTCGCTTGTTTTAAGAGTGTACACGCACTCGGTACAGTGCGCAGACTTTTAGTGTAATGGGCTGCGGTCGAACCCACTCGGCCACCCGGGCCCCTTACCTCCTTACCATGTAAACTATTGTTCAAAAGTTTATAACACTTTTACCCTGTAGTAATTGTAAAATGTTTGTTTTTATAGATATATCCACTCAAAAGAAAAGCCCTTTAAATGCACCGACTGTGGCAAAGGCTTCTGTCAATCCCGGACACTGGCGGTCCACAGAATTCTCCACATGGAAGACTCTCCACACAAGTGTTCCACATGTGGAAAAACCTTCAATCAGCGCAGCAATCTCAAAACCCACCTTCTCACACACACGGACATAAAACCATACAACTGCAGGTCGTGTGGTAAAGAATTCAGGAGGAATTGTGACCTCAGAAGACACACCTTAACCCACGCCTCCAGCGGCGGATGCGAGAACAACAACGGATCGTCGTTCGCGTGTCTGTCGCTAGATGGCGCGCCTGCATCTCCGTCGAGTGTGTGCGATTCGGGTTTAGAAAGTGGGGACCAGGATCCAGGTTTTGATGAGGAAGATGACGATAGTGATGCTTCTTTATCTCGAGAGAATGAGATAGTTGACGTGGAAAACTGAGATAGTTGACTCTAAAAAACGAATGTAAGTAAAAATAAAATTTTACTGAGTACATAATAAGGAAGGGAGGAGAGAAAAATCGTAAGCTTCACTTTCCCTGAAAAAAAATCATTCTCAATATCAATATATACTAAAAAACTAATATTAAATGTACTATAATATATCATCACTGGCTTCATACGAACCCGATAAAGGAAATGATAACTAAATCTACAGGACATATAGAAAAAAATAATCGAAGGAAGAAAACGCAATCCTAAATTGTTTACAGATTAGCAAAATCTTGACTTTAATTGTGAATTGAGTTTAAAAAACAAAATCTGCAATATAAATTTTAGTTTTCGAGCTTTTGGAATCGTACGCAAATTTCAAATGGAGTAAGTATATTATAATTTAAAAAAATGTAACTTATCATCTATTAAAAATAATTTAGCTGTGCTACAAGAAATTGTAATTTAAATGTATAGATGTAAATATATAACTGTATACACATAAATGTTTATTGATCAAAATGATTCATGTGATTTTCAATGTGCTGTAATATCTTACTTTAAATGAATGTAAATCTATTTACATGATTTTTTGCATCAACATATTATTCATAAATTTGCTTTATTGTATATATGTTACCTTAGTTTTACAAAAATAATTTGTCGACTACTATAGAATGTAAAATTTATTAAATAAATTGCATTAAATCTCTTTGTCTTTTTAAAAAAAATCTTAATGAATCAAAGTAATAAAAAAATTAACTATCAAGTTAATTGACTATATGTCAATATTACCCCTGTAGAAATTTAACCCTCTAATGCATGAATTTTTTGTTTCGTCCGAAAAAATATACTTGTATCTCTTGTATCTCTTATGCTCATACATTACGGGAAAAATACGGAAAAAATATTAATTGCATCGGAATTTAAATAATTTCATTTTTTAAAATTGTTACCAAACGGTAACACCATGCATTAAGCGCTGAATAGATGCTTAAAGTTCGGGGTACTAATATTTATTTTTATTCAAATCATTACCTTTTTACTTAAGCTAATGAACTTTTTTTTTATATTTCTAATAAATTATACTTAAAAATAACGCTTATTGATAATTTCATTATTATATGAGAAGTTGCAGAGGCATACAGACTCATAGTTTTAAGTATAAAATCTTTAATGAAAACGTGTATAACAAACAAAAAAGAGTATTAATATTTAGTACAATTAGATTTTGTTAAACAAGAAAAATTAGTTGTAAAAATAATTATGAATAGTAGTTACTTTTGAAACAAAATTAATGTACAAATAGTAGGCAATAGCAGGTTTAGTACAAATAAGTAGGTATTTATGAATAAAAATATACAAAAAAATCATTTTTTAACATAATTTTTTAAATAGGCAGAATAATACGACATAAAACAGTTATTTTTTCTCTTAAAACAAAGTGGAACCAAACATTTTAAACACTGACCTCTTGTGAATCCTTTAAAGAGATACACCCAAAAGATGTGCTTAATGCATGATGTTACCCAAACGGTAACACATGTAAAAACCAACTACAAACTACCAATTTTGAAAAGAATGATTAGAAAACTACTAAATATAGTTTAAAATAACCCTCTTGAACGATAATATTTTTTTCAAAGCAATTTATTTGTATTTATTACTAATATTATTACTTTGAATACTGTCAAACACGTAAATTCACAACAGTTAGAAACTTCACTTTTTAATTTTGAATACACTTTTACTACTGTCATTTATGAGGGTTATTGTTAACTAAAACTTCAAAATGGAATGTAATAAATGAAAAAAAAAAACACAAATTTGTCCGGAGGGAGGTCTATTTTTATAGAATGAAGTGGATTATGTAACTTGTTGCCAAACAGTAACAGTATGCATTAGAGGGTTAAATTGATCATTTGTATTTTTTTCTTTTACGATCTTTTCAGGCACAGTTTGTGTGTAAATTCCAGAGTTATAGTAAGCAAGCAATGTCCAAAAAAGATGCACAAAATAATGATGATATTAGAAGTAGTATCATAGTTTATTTTTTACAGTTAACTGTTAAATTCTTTAGAAAATATAGTTGATCAATAACAGTTTACAGTTTATTCTTTACTGAAGAACGGATTCAGAAATTCTGAACTAATGGTATACGATTTAGTTCAAATGGGGTTGTTTCACGACGAATCTGGCAACACTTGTCATCCTCAATTAGAATTTAATGTCTCTGCTTTAGAATTACTATGCTGACTCGGTAGCACAGCGGTTAGGAAACCAGCGCGCGATAGATGGCAGCATCTGTCACGTATGTGTATATGTGGGTGAGTGTGTTGTGTCTGTCTTACTTGACGAAGGTTTTAAGCGGATCCCTGAGCAAGCACACAAACCTGAAAATGTATGTCTACCAACCAACCAACTTTAGAATCGGGCCCGTTCATTTCGGACCGACCCCATTAGAATTACTGTTTATGTTTTGTTTTTGTTATTCGGCAGTGAGTTTTCGTAGAGAATATTGAAGTTAATTTTTTTAAATGCCAAGTTTTTGCTGTGTTGTTGGCTGTTCGAATAATTCATTAACGCAAAATTGTGCAGAAAAAAAGTTTCATTACACGTATTTCCCCATGCTGATCCTGAATTGATGAATGAGTGGCTATCTCGAATTAAACGAGCATGGAGGCCGCCATCTTTGAAATTCTAATTGAGGAAGAGAGGTGTTGCCAGATTCGCCGTGAAACAACCCCATTATCACTTTGACTTTAGTTCGTGAACCAGATTGTATGAGAACGTATATTTTTTTCTCCACAAATTTACTCTTTCAAAACCTTAATTTTACTAATTTAAAATAAAAAAAAACTTACCAAAATATCATAAAATTATCAAATTATAACTCCTTTTTTTATGCATTAAAAGTAATTCTGTAACATAATTCTGACTTTTGAATTTGTAAACCTGTTCCTTTATAGCAGTGGTTCTCAACCTTTTGTAGGTGACGACCCTCTAATGCCACAAAATAACTTCCTCTGTAGCCGATAACTGATGTGCAGTTCTAGTGAGATACATTATTTACAACCGCACTACACCAACAACCCCTATTCTCGCTAAACGCCTTGAGCCGGCAACCCTTCCTCCTTCTGCTTAAAACCTCAATTCAAAGTGGAATCTTCCACAATCAAAATATTTTGATTGCCAAGTTAGCGTGGTCGGACTATATTTGAGCTGCAATCTGAAATGCTGATATTTTTACAAGATGCTAAACCAGAATTGACCGGAATTGTTTTTAGCTCCCCAACTTGTGATGGTTATTTCATTTTTCATACTAAGCAGACATATTTATGCACCTAAATGAGCTAAATACCGAGCTACAAGGTCGAAATATAACAATAATCAAAACCCAAGACAAAATTAATAGATTCTTAAAGAAACTGAATGTTTATGATGCTTAGGTTAAGAAATCTAATTTTGAAAACTTCCATTTATGTTACGAATTAAAAAGGTTTTGAAAAGTTCCGACAAGCACAAGTTTCTCATTGGCTTGTTGCAACGTAACGTACTAGAACTAAAATTATTTAATAATAACATAAAAAAGTTGAAATGTAAATTAACCAAGATATAGAGGAATGATGTGTGGTGATTTTTTTCTTCCATTCTAGTTGTAAAAATATTGTATAAAGCGTTACTTAAAATATATTTTTATTTTTAAAAACTTTTTGCGACCCCCCAGTTGAGAACCACTGCTTTATAGGGATACTTTTCTCGGCCTCGATATAACCAGTGTTCAAAGTGCTGTGAGGCGCCCTGTGGTCAGTGTCGCGATCTACGGATCGGAAGGTCCCGCGCTGGTCGTCCTGGTCGCTGGAAACTCACCGAGTATATGCGGAGTACGTGCTCGTTAAATCTGTTGGGTCCGGAAGTCCTGTGGGTGGTCAGTGCGCAGTTTCCCACGGGTACAGGTTCCTGGAGACTATTTCCCTCCCCTTCAGGAACATGTCTAAATTGTGGAGGTGGAGCGTGATAGATGGCAGCATCTGTCACGCATATGTGTGCCTGTGAGTGTGTGTGTTGTGACTGTCTTACTTGACGAAGGTTTAAAGCGGCTCTCTGAGCAAGCACACAAGCCTGAAGATATACAGTGGTGGCCAAAAGTGTGGACACATTTGAAAGTTGCATGTGTTTCAACTGTTAATTGTGTTCTTGCATCCATTAAATTTCGCTTAAATACAAACATTAAAATATTAAATTGAAGATAATTTAATGTAGAATTTCACTATAAAAACAGAATTAAAGTATCTTTATTACAAATAAAGTTATGCTCATTTTAGTTGAACAAGCAAGCACAATCAATGGATTCTCTTAAGCTGAAATTGCATTACAAGTTGGTGGTTTAATGACTTGCAAAACTGAGACAGATCATACTATTAGTTGCATAACTTATTCGTAAAACATATATTGTAACACTGTATTTATTTTTAATTCTACAGTGGTGGCCAAAAGTGTGGACATATTTTGAAATTTTCATATTTTTCAACTTTGTGTGATTACAGAATATATTAATTGTATATCAAATTAAACAATTGTGTATCAAATTAAAAGTAATTTAATCTTTATGAGGAGCACTGTGTGCAGATCTTTGAAGCCGTCTATGAGACCGTTGGTCCCATATAATCAATATCCATGGACACACCATCATCATCATGAAAGTAATTTCATGTAGAATTAAAAATAAATACAGTATTACAATATATGTTTTACGAATAAGTTATGCAACTAATAGTATGATCTGTCTTAGTTTTGCAAGTCATAAAACCACCAACTTGTATTGCAATTTCAGCATAAGAGAATCCATTCATTGTGCTTGCTTGTTCAACTAAAATGAGCATAACTTTATTTGTAATAAAGATACTTTAATTCTGTTTTTATAGTGAAATTCTACATTAAATTACCTTCAATTTAATATTTAAATGTTTGTATTTAAGCGAATTTTAATAGATGCAAGAACACAATTAACAGTTGAAACACATGCAACTTTCAAAATGTGTCCACACTTTTGGCCACCACTGTATGTATATCAACCAACCAACCAGTGTTCGAAATAGGTTAAGGAAATTTTGTGTGGAGCTATATTTGTTTAACTTAAAAAAACTAGAAGCAAACGCTCCTTGCATATGACAAATGACAGTGATTGCGCCCTCTAGAAGGGAAGAGTGTAGGCTTTTCTTAGCCCATTACCCCGCTCGCCAGGAGAGACAGTCACAAGAGACACACAAAGAAGGACGCCACAAACGCATAGACGAATAACAACATTTATTGACAAACGCAAACATCCATGCCTTTACCGGGATTCGAACCAGAGCCCAGCAGCTCCAAAGGCTAGCATTGCAACAATTGCGCCGGCGGCGCCGGCGGGACGGCCGCTCCTAGCGTAAGATTACTTCTTTAAAAGAAATTATTGAAATTTCTAGAGGTAATAATCCACAACTTTATAATTTTAAGTTTTGTAATTTTACGTAAGTTTTGCTATTTATAAGGTCTGTTTTGTATGGACTCACTTCAAATCGTTGGCGGCTTCATCTTATGAAGAGGGTATTTCAAAGCTTGTTTACAGATATGGCAAATGCTTTAATCTTCAAGGTAATTATGTGGAGAATTAAGCAGTATTCTACATTACTTTTGGTACACAAATCTTTTTTATTTTTATTTTGACCCCTCTTTTTGTTACAGCCAATCGGAGGTTGAAAAAAAAAACAGCCCTCGTATTAGCTACTACAGAACTTTTTGAATTTTAAAGTAATTCAATTTTTTTTATAGAGGATATAATTACTTTTAAATGCAGTGATTTATTGGGTAGTAATTCAAAGTGGTGTTGCTTTACAAACCCTTAATTTTTGTTGACTAATTTTCGACCACAAGAAAGCACAAAATTTCATTTTACAATATGCTTTTTATTTTTCTTCGGCATACATTCGTATAAAGAAGTATACTAAGCATGACATACAAAACAGCATGTAAGATGATTACACACATGCGCGTATGTATTAAGATATGCATATAATGAATATGCAGAGTTACAGAGGCATTAATATACAAAATAAATATCTTCTCATTCGGAAAACTGTGGAACGCAATGAGCAACTTTTTAACATGAAATAAAATACACTATGTACAACGTACAGATTGAAAATATGTACAAGTTAAAATATATTTTAATAAGTAAATAAAATTTATGAACTATCGCAGTCAACACTTTAAGATAATTATGACCACCAGATTATTGTTACCACTTATAGAAGGGGAGATGTGCGTACCTAGGTCCATTGTGTATCATTGAAGTTGTTAGTTTGCTGTGAGTTAAATTTTTTCATCAATAACATCAATGTGAAATATTTACTAATTAGGTTTAAAAATATATATTCCAAGCTTTCAATTTATGGCTTGAGAAAGCAGGGCGATAGCGGGCATGTATTCACATTTCCCGTAAAAGATAGATGCCGTGTGGATAAAAAAAATTATTTTTTCTTGCAGATTCAGCCGCATTTCAACTAGTTGGATATCGACCTCGATAAGTGCTTGATAAAGCTTTCACTTGTGAATAAATGTATATAATGTAATATTTAATATCTTATTAGCTAGATAAAAATATAAAATTTATTACTTTACACACTTTTAATTTAATAAATATGTATATGAAACTTTTAGTCATTTCGTCACGTCAAATAACAGCATATTTATTATTTTAAGAATGCTATAGAAAAGTGATAGGTCTAATGATATCTGGTTAAAAGTTAAAAACTTTAAATCATTTTTTAGACTTACAGGAATCTAAAAAAATCCGACATTAGGTACACACATCTTCCTTATCAAAACAGCAAAAAAACATAAGCAACATATTTTATGTGTATATTTTTTTGTGTGTCAAGTGCCTTCAACAATCATAACCTATTCAATGTTTTTGGATTATGATATTTTAGACCAATAAAAAAGAATTTTCTTGTATTAAATGGATACTTTACTTTAGTTGCCGTACCACAAATGAAAGTGTAGTTTAAAATAAAATGAAAGATTTATTATACACCTTTAGTAAAGAAAAAAATATTTATAGCTTTTGAATTATTTTATTGTTGGGCTAGAAAACTAAACTCTGCAATTGACTTTATTTTAATGCACTTTAACTTTGAATTTTAAGAAGTAATTGAGGATTCGGACATGAGTTTAATAATCTACAAATATAGGTAAGAAGGTTAAAAAAAAACCCCTCTCAAACATAGTATTTTCAGTTAAAATGACCTTTAAACGTTTTCCATGACAATTAAATGTTCAAATTAGTCACAACATTGCACAATTAATCGCATCTCCAGTCCAATGTCAATATAAGTAGGGGGAAAGAGAGAGTTCCCCATCAAGGAGGTGCCTATGACGCAACCGGAAGGGCACGTGACCGGATGTGTTTAGGTATTGAGTGGAAGAGATGACTCCTCGCCTCCTCCTTGATGGTGAACTCTCCTTTTCCCTCTACTTTTATATTAACAAAAGCCACTAACATACTTTCAGTTCGTGTCGTATCAACATCCTTTTACAAACGTCATGCATAGTTGACATACTCTTAATCAGTTTAAATAGGACTGAGGGCCAGCCGGCAGAAGAAGTGAAATTAAGCAAGGTTTGGATGTACAGATGATTGCACATTTATACATTGATGGTACTGGATTTATAAATAAATACACAATTAAAGTAATGCGTCATTTTTTTAATGTATACAAGCATTGCATGTCACATATCATTAAAAAACAGAATTTATTTTTTGAAGACTAGAAAATTGGAATTGTGCCACACATAAATTTCGACAGTAATTTTTCATTTGCTTATTATAAAAGTATGAAACCTCTAATTTTTGTTAATGAATGATAATTTTTTATTTGACACTTTTCCAGGTGCGATCAGTTATTTCACTGAACTCATACTTTGGTTGTGTTTGATACATTGATAACAATACTAGTTATTACTCCATCTGGCCGCAAGATTAAAAATTTAACTATAGTGACTTACTTTAAATTTACTCTTTCCAAATCTACTTTGTGAAAATAAGAAATCTTTTTTCCTTTAATTGCAAAAATCTAAACGTTACTTGATTTGATTTATAAATTTAAAAGGAAAGGTGATACAAGGATTACCCCTGTATTTAAATGGTAAAAGGCCGATAAAATTGTATTTCCTAAGTAACGATTAGTGCTTTCGTATAATTCCAAAGTAATTCGAAATGCAGAAATCTATATAATCTTGTTCATTAATTTGATGCATAAAGTTTTATTTGAAGAAAATGACGCAATACTTTCTTACCCTAATTTTTAGTGGCGCCATCTAGCGAATCAAAGTAAAGTTAATTTAATAGATTAATTGCAACATTTATTGCAACACATTTCAAATTTTAATTTCTAGAAAAAACTACTTAATGCTAAAGTATATATTTTTGCGTTTTTATAAATATGTTCTTTAAGTGTTCAACTTCAAAAATTATAAATTTCTTTTAATCTATCGATCAATATATTTCCTTTAAATACTTTCTAATTCTATCAGTCTGCTTACAGTTACAAAATAGATTTGTCACATACTTTCTACACAAGTGTGATTAGATTAGTATAATGGTCTAACCCATGTGATAAGTGATTAGAAGAAAATAGTAAAATATACGTTAATTACAATTCTTTTCTTGCACCTTAAGGAAAAGTATGAATTGAATTTTTAGAGGCATTTTCCACAGAGTTAGTGCATTAGTTTTGAAATCGAAACCTCTGCGAAAGTAGAAATTTACCATGTAGGCATTTTTTCACTAGGTATAAGAATCATCATAACAGCAAAAAAGCTTGCGTAGTTTCAATTTCAAAAATTAAAAACAAAATATTATTTAAATAAAGAAAAATTGGTAGAAACACTGATCGACATAAATTAAAAAGAAAAGCAAAGTTTAATTTTGAAAATCATGAACAAGCAAATAAATTACAAGCAAACGAATTAGTTGACATAATTTTTCAAAAAATCTTCAACACAAAAGTCAACATCAAACAAATAGTAATATAATTAGGAATTCATTTGCAAGCTTTTTTATAAAATGTGTTCTGTTCACAACTCTTCGAACAATAGGGGATAGAATGTAGAGTTTTTTTAAACACAAATACAGTAAAAACATAAAAAAAAATTCAATTTTATCTGAAGTGTTAAAAAACATTAAATATTTTTAAAATATTTTTTTTACAAACGTACAAATATTTTAATAGAACATTAAATATATTGCGTATAAGTATCTTTTTAATTACACACTTTTTATTTTATCATAGAAATCAGTGTTGTGAGATAAACGAAATCAGTAAAAGCAAATTTACAAAGTATTAAAAATTGAAAACATCTTTAAACGGTATAATTTAACCGGGACAATGCATTTTCTTGTAGAAAATTTAAACGATACTAAATTTATTAAATAAACGCATATTTAAACAAACTCGTTATTATTTAAAACGTAGCCTACTACAATAAGATGGTAGTTCACTACAAAAACAGATTATTAGAAATTCACAGTTGAAAAAAAAATACCTTATTAATTAAATGATCATTTATTAATTCAAGAGCGACATGTTTAAGAGCGCCACCTATGTTCATGAAAATGATTATAAAATGGGAGGAGTGCCATCTATGAATCTGCTAAGCAACTAAATCCTGACCGATAAAAAAGTAATGCTGTTTATGATGATGATGATGTCAAAGATTAAGTCAAAGGTAAGCTTGTAAGAGCCACCTATGTAGAAGCTTATTGGCAAACAAAGTCATAAAAACAGAGAAGTGAAATGATCAGACATCTTATTGCAAGAGCCTCTTCTTTCTGTATCCAATAAAAAAAAATTCTAAGCCAAATACCTGCAGCCGGATTGAATGTTACAGACTGTTTCTTAAAACGATGAATTGATGAACAATTTTTAAAATTAATTATTATTAATAAGAACTATTTTTAAAATAATAAATATATTAAAATGAAATAGTTGAAAAAAGTTCTATTCGAGGAACTTTTAAGTTAGTTATATTTATTATACCATAAAAAAAATCTTTGAATTTTTTTAAAAAAAATGGAATCTGAGTAATTTGACTTAACAAATTATCATTTTCTTTTACTTTAAATCAAAACATACAGAAGACTTCTGTTTGGTGACCGGTCTACCGTCTCCATTCCCCTTAGAGAAAAACAAATTGCCATTGATGTAGTACCTCTTCACTGGTGGACGCAGGTAGAGATATATAATTTTTTGCAACATAATTAAAGTATTTTTTTTTAATATTAAAAAAAAACTTAGCAGCTCTACCTCTAAAATAAATAGAAAAGTCCTCAAGTGTGGCACTTACTATTATTCACTTATATGAGCACCGTATGCATCAGTATTATAGTGAGCAACTTAATGAATATTAATTGATATGCAGATAAATAGTTCTCCAGCATATTTTGAGCATCACAGAACACCCATAACATATTAAACTATCAAAACTTCATGAAAAACAATTTAGTTTTTTCTCTCTGGTTCTTAAACTGTGTTGAAAGTTCGAGGTTCGACTAGAAGTTAACTGACATTTTTCTTACCTAAGGGCCAAAGCCATATTCAGAAATACATTGCAATAAAATACTTGACAACTTTATCCTGGGACATGCTACTTTAAGATTGAAACAAAGCAAATGAATTTGAAGATTTCATCTAGGTTCATCAAAAGATTTTTTAAAAATAGTTTATGCATAAAACTGTCTTTTATATCGGTCTTCATCGTTACCTACAAAATATGAATTAGTGGAAATGTTAAATAAAATCACTTGTCATTCTCTTAATTTTCGGAAATGAATGTATACTATTTACAATTATACATTGGTAAACATGTACATATATACTTTTCCAAACTCATTTTTTTTACCTCATCACTTGAATGCGTATTTTAACTATTCTTAAACAAAAGGCTCCATATAGACATATGTTATAAGATTGAAATATTTGCATGAAAACATTGTTTGAAAGCCCTTTTCACAATTGTAATTTTACTTGCATTTCCAGCAAGCATTTTTTCAGGAAAATGTCTATCAATGGTCGGAATTAATGGTGTTATTTAAAAAAAAAATGCTATTTATAATAGTTCAGTACACAAATAACAGTTGCTGAGATCAAATTAACATAGCTTAGAGTCCGGATTTCCTTTGAAACTTTTGCTATTTTATGCACCAAAAATGTATTAAGATTTGTTTTTAACTAAAAATTAATGTAAATAGAAGCAGAGTCCTTGGTTACATAAGTAGCTTCGTACTTTTTTGGTGCTGGCTTGCCAATTACTGACAGCAATGTCTCATTTAGTTCATTTGTACTCTAACAAATACATTACATGGTAATAAAATAAATGTTGCATATATTTTTATCTTTATTTGATAAGTGACCTCAGGTTGCTTTCATTTTATGATTTTCGTTAGTGTCTATGCTCTAATCAGTTCCATGGTTCTACAACCTAACAGTATCATTTTTGATGTAAAGTACAGATGCCTTGCTCAACAGTCGTCAGATGGATTAATCAAGTTACCAACTAAGTAATAAAATTATAATAGAATACAATTCGTTCGATACGTTAGAGTCTTTGCTTTAATCAGTTTCATGGTTCTACAGTGTCATTTTTTATGTAAGGTACATGCCTTGCTCAAGAATCGTCGGATGGATTAATCAAGTTAGCTACAAAGTAACAAAATTATGCTAGAATACAATAATTTTTACATGACGACTCAATACTGTCTTTTAATTATTTGGAAAAGCCTGATGAAAAAATCACATTAGCTTCTGCTAACAATCTGCAACATTTACTGACAACCATTTACCATGATCTATAAAGTAATTTAATTGTAACTTGAAAAGCCCGATTGGTAACTTTGGCCATGTCGAATTCTGTCGCAAAGTAATTTGTGATTGCACTTTGATCTGAGAATCCTCTTTATTATACGTTTGGAAGTTTTAACTCCTTCTATTTTTTGCAACTTTTAGCCATGTGCATTGCAATCTATTTACTTCTAAAATCAAAATTGAATTTTCGTCTCTAAGAAATTGAGTGTGAACGTGTTTGCAAAATTTGGTGCATCAGAACTATTACTTTGCTTTAAAAGACTTATAATTTTTGTGGAACAATTCATCTTCTAATATCTATATTCTTTTATAGATCAGATATGAGTAGTTATGTCATTACAAATTATTTTTAGATAAAAATATTACATTTGGAACTAAGGCTAACTCCTGCAATTATAAATACATATTATCTCCTTTCATATACTTGCCACCACAGAAGATCATCTTATCTTTACTTTCCGCTCTATTTGACGATTTTATCGTCTGCAGAAATGTTATTAGCATCGACTTCAGAAAAGTATGTTTTGAATGTTCCATTTGATAAGAAATGTGCTAACTCTCACAACATAGAAGCTTAATAATCAGAGAAATGCAATCAGCTCAAAAAGCTCATCTTGCTGCCGCCCCATCTGATTTGATAACAAATACTATTTGGACATTTAAATTTTTAACAGTTTTATGGTCATTTAATTTAAAATTTACCAGTCGAATTTGATGTTTGGTAGGTAAGTAATAAGTGCTGCTCACACGCATGCGACATGGAAGTGGAACATCCATGGAATGATAATTCTTCACAAATTGTAACTGTAGAGAAAATACAGACGATTCAATTTTATGGCAAATATATTGGTAGTAAAATTTTTCAGTACCAAATATGCCTGGTTAAAACTACTTTACTTGTACCTCTCTCTAATTCGTCCCCAGAAAATTAGACGACCTTGCTGTAGCGTCATCTTTCTCGGAGCAACGTCACTCAGAACTATGACTTCAAAATTTCCGTCCCCGAGCTTGTTTGGGAAAGCTTCTTCGCCCTTAGTAATTGAGTAGGCCGTGATTCTACACGTTATTCCATTAAAGAAATTTTCAATCGTTACTGTCATGTTTCAGTCGAAACACCAACAAACACAACATGACATCTTCTTCAATCTAAAGACAATATTAACCATACAAATTTGTGGCAGAAGACATCATCATATCACAAAATTCCCTGTCTAAAAATAACTAATTTTGGAACTACTCTGCTCAACGAACTTCTCCTTCGCTTTTGGAACAGCTCAACGTATCCTTCTCCTTTTCCCTGCGAGCTTGCTGCCAGGGAATTCGAAGAGCTGGCCGTGGCCTCGTCAGACTTTGGATCGTCCTCCACTTCTTTGGACTGCTCCTCCACTTTATCTGCGTTGTCATTCCATTGAAGACCTTTCGTTACTCTCGCGTTTCAGTTGAAACACCACTGAACACAACATGATATCAGTCTAAAGACAATATTAACCATACAAATTTGTGGCAGAAGACATCATCATATCACAAAACTCCCTGTCTAAAAATAACTAATTTCGGAACTACAGCTCAACGTCTCCTTCGCCTTTTCCCTGCGAGCTTGCTGCCAGGGAATTCGAAGAGCTTGCCGTGGCCTCGTCGGACTTTGGATCGTCCTCCACTTCTTTGGCCTGCTCCTCCACTTTATCTGCGTTGTCATTCCATTGAAGACCTTTCGTTACTCTCATGTTTCAGTTAAAACACCAACAAACACAATCTTCTTCAATCTAAAGAAATATTAACCATACAAATTTGTGGCAGAAGACATCATCATATCACAAAACTCCCTGTCTTAAAACAACTAATTTTGGAACTACAGCTCGACGTCTCCTTCGCCTTTTCCCTGCGAGCTTGCTGCCAGGGAATTCGAAGAGCTGGCCGTGGCCTCGTCAGACTTTGGATCGTCCTCCACTTCTTTGGACTGCTCCTCCACTTTATCTGCGGTGTCACTATCGTCGTCCTCGGGGACTTCGAGCGTGAACGTGTCCGAGGAGTGTGGTGCTTCGAAAGTGATGTGCTGCTCAACCGCCGTCAGCATGGAGGTGGACGAGAAGGTGGCTGACGGAGAAGAGTTCTCCCTGAAATGTAATCTGGATTAAAGAGTTGTAGAGTACTTCTGATAATTGTAAGCTAAACTATTCAGTTAATTTTTTAAGCTATGTATAGTAACTCCCAATACCATACGATTATGATAATGTAGAGGGTAAGGGAACTATGAAAAAAGTATCCCAATGACGGTGAAGAGTTCTCCCTGAAATGTAATCTGGATTAAAGAGTTGTGGAGTACTTCTGATACTTATAAGCTAAACTATTAGGTTTATTATTTTAGGCAATGTATAGTAACTCACAATACCATACGATAATGATAATGTAGAGGGTTTTCAGATTATCCAAGCAAAAAATACAGCAATCCCTCGTTATATTGCTCTTCCCGGAAGACAAGCAGAAAACCACGATAAAACTGAATGAACGATGTAACGAGTGACTTGATAAATACTATATTTTTGATTTTTTTTATGCTCTCAACAGAGTTTTTAAACTAAAGCTCAGTGTGTAAGATAAAACTAAATCATATTAAATAATTTAACTCCTGTAAAAAAAATAAGAAAGGACTTACTATCATTAATTACTATAGGCATAACACATTAATGCATAGGTAATACATTGCATATTTCACTCTTTTTCTTTTAAAATATCCATTAAAAGTTATCTGTTTTGGTTTTTCTCTTCAATATCTTGACCTGTCGCCTATCTTGAACATGCGTCTTTCGTCGATTGTAATAAAAGTACATAGGTATTGGAAAAAAACAGGGGGAAATGGGAGACATGATACGAGGAGCGATATATCCGAATGCGCGATGCAACAAGGCGCGATATAGCGAGGGGTTACTGTATCACAATCGGTTGAAATAAATCAATCAATTGATCAATAAAGTTTCATAAAAAGTTTCTAGTTTAAAAAGGATTATAGCGAGATCGATGTTGATAGGATAGTATTAAAATAAAGTCAATAGCTAGACTATTCTCTAAGCAAGGAAAACTTTCTGAATTTTTTACTTTAACCTATAGGCTACATATGTCTGATAGACCTAGCATATAAATAGGCTATAGGATTAAGCTAGAATACAGCATTAACAACGAACTTCAAAAATATCCTGTTTAATAGTAAAATCTTTTTAAAATAACACACTTAAGGCTCTAAAGGGAAGCGTCTACTGAAGTTTATTTCTGGCCAATACGACAGTTTCTGTGAAATTTTAAGCTACCTGTAGCATATGTGGGACGTTGAATGCGGAAGAAAAGATGCTAAGCTGCCTTCGAGACTGCTCTCTTCCAATGGATAGGATCTCGAAGGTTCTCCGTCCAGAGAGTGGCGAAGCGTCACTTTCTTCTTCACACGTTGGCTCACATCCGAATGGACTCTGCCAAGAAATCCAAAGGCAATGACTTAAATAAAGACTGTGTGAACTGTAATGTCCCTTCACTCTCAGAAATAACACTTTCAGTTTTAACGATTCATGAATCCTCAAGCCTCATTTCGTAAATTTTGAGGATTGTTTCGTCACACTATCACGGGACTTTTGAGTAAACGCGAATCCTCACTTTTACGATAGTGATTTGACGATTCTGTATCTTGACTTTGAGGAAACATTGTTGCACTCACATGCTCAAATATGGCGAAATATTTCTTTAGATTAGACGGCATTCAAATCCTCATAAAAATGACGATTCAAATTTCCTCACTTTGAGGAAACGAAAACTCGGAGCATTTGCCAGTAAACGGAATCGTCAAAATTAAGGAAGTTTTCGTCGTTTTTGAGCATTCATTTTTTAGTGTTTCGAGAGGTTTGATATATAATAGTCAGCCGAGATGATATAATTGTCAATCTGTTCAATGGCGAGATTGTGTGTTTTAACATTTGTCGGAAAGCGAGGCCTCATAGAGCTGAGAAAGCCAAAGCACGTGTTGCCTCACACATTTTGAGAAGTAGAGTAGGCCAACATTTAGTCTTCAACCAAGAGTTCAATAGTTAAGTGGCAAGGAACACCAACCCCTCACACGGTTTGATTATTCCAATCCGCTGCTGTTATGAATGGATAGGCGACTATTTCGACTTATGACTAGCAAAATGTAAGGCTTGTCTACTGTGAATTTATGATGTGTTGTAGAATTTAATGACCAATTAGCTAGTGCGAGTTTGCTTGCTTAGCTCTAGAAGGTACTGAGCAGACTTTTCAGTTTTAAAAGCATCATGCGTACATTTACAGGCAGTAGCTCCTTACTTGGGTATGTACAGCTGTGGAAATAAAAAAGTACCCACTTGAGGTTATTTCCTCCGTTATTCATCCTAAAGAATCGGACCTTTTTGACGTTGTGAACAATTAACATTCTGAGTTAATTGCATGACACAAAATTTGCATAAGGGACCATCTTCATATTAAAAATGTTACTAACTTTAAAATTTCCAATAGCAACACCCCTTTTTGAATCCATATTTCAAATCTCTGATCTATGTTAATACGAAATGCCAAATTTTGTTAGTTTTTAAGCATTATTAGAGGAGTTAGAGACGTGCAAAGTTTAGGTCCCATAATGTTAAATGAGTTGCACATAAAAAACTATCCCGATCTATAAATAATTAAGATAATGAATCGAATTTTTTACTGAAAAGAAATTATAATAACCCAAACAAAATGTATTCAATATTGGGGTATTTAAAACAATTTTTATATTTTTAAATTATTATTATATTAATTTTTTTTTTAAAATATGAATAGAAACCTATTAATATTTTTAAAGAAATAAATTTAAGACAAGAAGTTTAAGCGAAATCCCAATTTTTAAAAATGTTTATTCATAATTTGCTGAGTAAATCACAAAATACTTTATAATTACCCTTTAGGGAACTGTGTATAAGATTACGTGTGTAATTGATTAATAAAGACGGCTTTGCATGCATGCTTGCTTGTCATTTTAGAGATGGACCCCAAAAGGTCCACAAGTGATTCGATTGAATAACTCGTCAAATATTCATCCAAATGTAACAAAAACTTAGATTTAAGGGTTTTCAAGAGTGCTTAACATTTCTAAGTTATTAAAATTGGGTGTTGCTATTGGAAATTTCAAAGATCGTAATATTTTTAATATGAAGACGGCCCTTTATGCAAATTTTGTATCGTGCAATTAACTCAAAATGTTAATTGTACACAATCTCAAAAAGGTCCGATTCTATAGGGTGACTAACGGATGAAATAACCTCAAGTGGGCACTTTTTTATTTCCACAGCTGTACCTCCTGGGCAGGGTTGATGAAGCGACGCCTTGAGGTTTAGAGGAACCTACGGCTCAATACCTACAGCTTCATGGTGTAGAATTTCGAGTTTTTGCTTGACCAGCCAGCTATAGGAGATATTGGCGAGACTTATTCCGTCAAAAGTGAAACTTCACATTAGGCACGCTTACATGAGCCATCGAATCCATGGAATGCTAAAATCCCCATTTGCGGAAAAAGAGGTCAAGCAGGATTTCTGACCCAAATGATAGTCTATGGCCGAATCCATGGTATGAAACATCAAACCCTCCTTCATTGGAGGGTTTGCGGAACCACCCAATGAACCCTGCGATTCCGGTTCTGTCTGGGAAAAAATCCACAAGAGGGAAAAATTGCGTAGTTTGGTCTTCAATCCATGGATTCGATGGCTCATGTAAACAACCCTATTGGCAATACATATACCTGTGTATGCTCCTGGGCATGTTTGCAGGCGAAGTACCCTCTGAGGAGCACGGCGTCTGTTCTCTGTGCAAGATGGACCTCTTGGGTTTGGGGACCGCGGACAGGACAGTGGGGGGAGGGGTGCAAGGGGAGGACAGGGACTGGGGCGTGCCTAGGAGTGAGTGGCTGGAAGCATGGCCACCGCGGTCCGCCAGGTACATCTCGATCAGTTGTTCCAGTTTGCCGTCGATCTCTTCCACCTGGGAGGAATTTTGAAAAAGTTTTTTCAATAATTGATTTGGTAGGAATAAATTTTAGTTAGAAAATCGTCACACTGTGGTCCTTACAATTACAACCCTACAATGGCTTCTCCTTCCCTTGTAACACCTCGTGTTGTTGTTTTATTAAACAACTTGACCATAGCTGTTTTAAATTTACCTTGTTTGAGCCTTTGCTGTAAGGTTGGTCGCAACTACTCTCCAAACTCAAGCAGAGTGGTAGAAAAACGGAAAAATCACCCCTCGTGCAGTTTCATGGGAAAACCATTTGAGGGTATAAGGGGAAGCAGGATTGCGTCGAAATCGTAAGGACTATATAGATCTACACGAGAGCTATTGGCCCGGACGTGGTAATATAGAACCATGGTCATAAGTGACATAAAGCTACCCACTGGTCAAAAGTGACATAGCTTAATGCCCACTGTTTCCAACTTGCAAACAAACATTAGATTCCAACGGCGTAACAAGTTCTCGCTAACCCTCTTGCCCATGAGAAGTTTTCGATGCTCTTTGCTTTTCCGAAGCGAGATGTGACGTCATAAACTAGTCATGGGGAAGAAACGCCCAGAATTGCTGAGGCGATGTCGCTTCCGACAAGTTCGTGGTAGGGCCCCTGTGTCGAATAGTCTCCAGGACTTTGGAGCATATTTAAAGAGACTTTTTGCAGCACGTTTATTATTTATAGAGGTTTTGGGGAAATTATTTTTTTGGTTTTGGTTTGAATTATCGTCGCACTAGAGCTACACGAGGGCTATTGGCGACGGGCGTCGTATTTTAGAACCACAGTCAGGTGACGAGCCACACCTGAATAGGCACCCAACGCAACCGTTAAGGGCGACATCGTACGCAGCGTTAGGACTTTGAAGGATATTTAACGTGCACTCCCTTACACGGGGTATTATTCGTCGGACATTTTTGGCTGCACGGACCGTTTATAGGTCGGCAGCTATTTTGGCGATGCCCGGACCCGAACCAGGGACCTTCCGCATGCTAAGCGAGTGCTTAACCGACTGGGCTCCCCAGCCCCTGGGAAATTATTTATAGGATGGTATAAGGATTTAAAAAAAAAACCACGTGAAACAACTTTAAAGAACGTGACTCTGAAAATGTTTTAATTTGATAGTCTATAAGGATTAAAAAAAAACAGAAAAAACACGTGAAACAACTTTAAAGAACGTGACTCTGAAAATGTCTTAATTTGATGTGTGGCAACGTTGTTGAAAAAAAAAACAGAAAAGAAAATGTCAGATGATATTCTAAATTCTCTTCTCCTGTACATATATGTTAAGTTAAAACTAATAAGTTATTTAAAACGCTACCAAATGTACTGAATATACTTCGTAATTCGTCACAGACATAAATTTGGCGGCAAGCGGCGGGATGGCGATCGGTGCGAAATCAGTGTGAAAGAAGATTCACTAAGATTGGCTTGAAGTAGAAGATTAGGCTTAGAGTGGCCATTGTAATTTACGTTAAGTAATATTTAGGATTCTAATTAGATATAAGAATTTTATTGTTATATTCTTCTAGGAATAGTTTTGTGAAATTAAGTTATTTGAAGTTGATCTGTGACGATAGCTAATATAATATTAAGCTGAAATTGTTTATTTGTTGTTACGGTTGGCGGTAGATTTAAATAAGATTTAAAGTGAGTTTTAGAATATTATTTAAGTGTTTAATAATATTTTGAGAAATTAGATTTACTTCTGTGAGTGGATAAACTAATATTTTAATTATTTTGTTGGAATACTGCATTTGAATGATTTGATAAAATTGTTCGTATTCGATATTTTCAGTTAAAATACTACTGTTTATATCTGATGTTGATGTTCGTAATTAATATTAATTGATTTTGTTTATAATATTAATTAAAATTTAAGAAGTTGAAGTTTGAGTTACGTTGGTTTTCTTTTGAAAAATAAAAAAAGAAAATTAACGATCGGCGTTTTGATAGAGGTTTTTGTTTGGCGACAAAATGAGTTTTCTTGGAAAGGGCAAGAAGCAAGATTTGCTTGTGGTCTGTGAGGAGTTAGGAGAAGAAGTAGATCATTTAAATAAGGTCCCGGAAATTAAAAAGGTAATTGTAGGAAGTGAAAGCTACGACGAGATAGAGGTTAAGGTGATGCTTGATAGAATAAGTGAAGAAAGACTGAGGAATGAAGAGATTGAGAGGCAAGAGGCTCGTGAAAAAAGGAAACTTGAGTTAGAAAAGGAAGAATCATTAAGAAAATTAGAGTTAGAAAGAGAGGAATCTTAAAGAAACTTGAGTTAGAAAGAGAGGAATCTTTAAAGAAACTTGAGTTAGAAAGAGAGGAATCTTTAAAGAAACTTGAGCTAGAAAGAGATGAGGCATTAAGACAACTTGAGTTGGAATTAAAAAGATTGGAAGTCTCACAAACTCAACCACAGACCAGAACCAACCATGTATCAGAGAATAGTGCTCATAAAATTCAATTGACCCAGAAAATGCCGAAATTTGAAGAAAAGAGAGATGAAATGGGTCTTTACCTAATTAACTTTGAACGAAAAGCAGAAATGGCTCATGTTCCAAAAAGAGATTGGACTGCCTACCTGATGAGCGTGCTTCCTGTAGAAGTTTCAAATATGTTGGCAAGAGAATCACCAGATAAAGCAAATGACTATGATTTTGTGAAAATTCTTCTTCTGAAACGGTATAAGATGAACAGCGAAAAGTTAAAGCAATGTTTCACAGACACCAGAAAACTCCAGAGAAAAATTGGAGGAATTATTATCATGAGTTGCGGAGTTATTTTACAGAATGGATAGAGGAAATGAAAGTAGAAACTTTTGAGCAACTGAAGGACCTAATAGTAGCAGAACAAATAAAATTTCGTGTACCATCAGAAGTTAGAGAACATTTTTTGGACAATTGGATGAATATCAAAGATCCTGAAGATCTGGCTAAAAAACTAGATGACTATGAAAGTGTACGAGATAGTTTTAAAAGAAAAGAAAGGCCACCCAGGAATAATTTTAGACTTCAGGAGGGAGACAAATTCAACGAGAAAGACAAATATGTTCCAATCAAAGATAAATTTAATAGCAAGAAGAGCACTCCTGGGAAAGAGGATTTACTGGATGAAGGAGAAAGGGATAAACGGTTTGAAAGAAGAAAACAACTTAGGTGCTTTGAGTGTGGCTCGACCTCTCACCTAAAACCACAGTGTGATAAACTGAAACGATGTTATGAGTGCGGGTCATCTTCTCACTTAAGGTATCAATATGATAAATTAAAAGAAAAGGTCGAAACAGTAGCTGCTAATATGTTTCGGGAAGAAAGTTGTCATGATGTCCTTGCACCATATATCAGTCAAGGAAAGATAAATGGCATACAAATGCCTATACTTCGTGATTCAGGTGCATCAATCGACCTGATTTGCAGAAAGTATATAAAACCTTCAATGTTAACCACGGAAACTGTTTGGATCCGAACCCCATTGGAAGAAAGCCCTATCTGTTTGCCTTTAGTTGAGGTGGAAATAGACTGTACTTATGGACACATTGTTACAAAAGCAGCAGTCATTCGAGATTCTTTAGATCAAGGAAGATATATTTTGGGCAATCGAACAGCGGAGCTCTTAACCGAAGCAAAGCAGAATATACATTTTAAAATGCATACAATCAATGCCATACAAACTCGATCCAAAACAAAGGTAGTAGAATCAGAGTTGCCAAATACAGAGGCAGATACAAGCGATTCCGAAGAAGACCAAAATTTTGAAAGTGGAATTGTTGATGATAACATTTTGCCAGTGGCAGAACTTTCATTTCCGGAATTGGAGTTGATGAGAATGTCTCCAAACGAATTTTTGGACGCTCAAATGCAAAGTAAGGAATTGGAACCCCTTTTTATAGAAGCAAAAGAAACCACACACAACGAGAAGATTAAGTATCTGATAAAAAAACCAGAAATTATTTTTCGTGAAGAAAGATAAGAGAGGAACAGAGCGGCATTTGCTTGTGGTTCCCGAGAAGTACCGGAACCAAATGATGACTTACTGTCATGAAAGAGCTGCATCCCATCTCGGAATAGCGAAGACCAAAGTTGCTTTGTTCAAGACGTTTTATTGGCCCAACTGCTATAGAGAGATAGAAGCTTTCGTTAAGTCATGTGACCTATGTCAAAGGGTAGGAAAACCACAAGATAAAAAGAAAGCACCCCTCAAGCTTGTTCCAGTCATTACAGAAATATTTTCAAAAATAAACGTTGATGCTGTTGGTCCGTTGCCTGTAACTCCATCGGGAAATAAGTATCTTATCACGACAGTGTGTATGTCTTCAAAATATCCAGATGCGATTCCTGTGGAAAATCTCAAATCTACTTCCATAATTGACGCCTTTCTACAAGTTTTCAGCCGAATGGATTTTCCAAGGGAACTGCAAACGGACCAGGGAACGCCATTTACGAGCGCACTAACTACAGAATTTTTAGAAAGATTTGGGATCAAGGTTGTTAGAAGTTCGGTGTACCTAGAGCCACTATAAAGCGAGGCCGGCGCGAACGCCATTTTGAGTCATTAGGGTTGCCGCATTCTTATATTCTACACGATGGATAACGAGCGTAGTGCTAGCATTCTATCCCTTATATTTTTAAAAATAAGTATCAAATTCTCCTGAAAATCATCGTGTATACTCGGATGCATAGCTATTTTTGCTTCATTTCATGTTATTCGAAAGACGCTTCGAAAAAGCGATATATATTTACATTTCCAGGTGATCAAAAACGACGCCACTATGGTTTTAGAATTGCCGTCGAGACTCCAGATAAATGGATTACAAGGTGAAGGTAAAAATGCTGTTTTATGCGAGGTAAGTTCATTTTGAAAAGTAATCACGATTATATAACACTTAAATTTCAAGTTTTTGTGTATCATTTCATTAAATTTTGATTTGCTGGCGTTGTTTTAAATCTTGTTTTATAATCCCGTTTCGCTGTGTTGTCTAGTTGAAGTTGATGTTTATAATGGGTATAAAATTTCTCTAAATCTGTAAAATAAATAACGGTTAGCATTTTTAATAGTTTTAGTGATGATAGTTATATTTACATTCATCAATACTTTAATTTTAATATTTTAGCGTGTTTACATTATATTTAGGGTTACATTATATCTCAGACTGAAGTAAACAAATTTTCGTCGCCAAGACTCCGCCGTCAACTAAGTTTGTTTTGAAAACTTGGCCAATTGTATTTATAAAAGCCTTGGTAACTTAAAACGTATTACAAAAATTTTAATCCAATAACTTTTTTATTTGCTATCAACACAGTTTATGTTACATATTTTAATTACTGTATTATATGTAATTGCAATTTTTAAACATTTCTTGTGTATTGTACAGAAATGTTCTGGAAATGTTATTTAGGATAGAAAAATTTCCACAATATTAAATTAAAAAATTTATAACAATACTCTATAATTAAAGCTCTACTATTCCAGTATATTTTATTCATTGTTTATTTAAGCTGTTTTGTGTTTTGTTGAAAAAAATTTAAGGACAATGTTTCAAAAGCAACTTTTATTATTATTATTATTAATTAAATTAATAAAATAAAATGTAGACAGTGTCAGTAAACATTCCGTTAATCTCCTTAATTTTATTTATGCAATAAATAATTTGGTTTGAGAATCACTTTGAAGACAGCCAGTTTGAATCATTATAGCTGATGGCTGGAGAAAACTCAAACCAAATGTGATGCAAAATTCTAATGAGTGAGTTTTATATTGTTATGATTTCATAGTTAGTTGACTTGTTTAAATTTCTGGTACAGCTGTATTGATAATGAGTAACCCACGGATTAAAACACAGTTTCGTAGGTGCAAATAAGAATCATGAAGGTTTGCTACCTAAGAAGATTACAAACATCCATGCCTGAAGCTAGATTATAGGAATATATGGTATTTTGGTATCAGGAGTATTATATTTATTACTTGTGCATTGTATGGACAGACCTGCATTTTATTTGGTAATCATTTTGTGATCCTCAACTTCAGCTAATTAATCAGTTCAAATGAGTAAGAGGCCAAAGATTAGGGTTCAGGCAAAAAGGATTCAGTTGACACGGTTCGAAGCAGTGAATTATATGCTAAATCACGTCATCTGACTTGTTTATATAGTTACTCTCGTTATTGTTCCTTGACACCATTGAATTCTGCAACAGTTCTGAAAAAGTTCGAAGTATTGCACATAATCTGTTTTGGATTTGCAGTAGTTTAACGCTTTGTTGTTGATTAATGAGAACTACTTTATGTGCCAGATAATTCTCATTTAGTTTTTGGTTTATTTATATTAAAAATTTTCTTATTTTGTACTATGCAATGCTTCAACAAGTTATTTCTAGAATCGTTTTTACATACATTGCAACATTTACATACTTTACAACATTGATTGAATAATATGATCTTTTGAAATTAAATTGTGTTAGCTTTCTGTTTTATTGATTTATACTTTTTTTATTAGGTAATGGAAGTTGTGATCTTCGACACTTAGTCAGAGACACATTGTAACAGCTCGTAACAATCATGCTTTACCACCATGCTTTTTAAAAAGTAAGTTATTTTTGTTTCAATACTTTTGGCAATGCCCTTTAGCCCCCTTTATTATGCCCTAGAGGCACACAACAACAACATCCTTTAATATAGCAAACACACACATTAAATAATTTAAGATTATTTTTAAATGGGTTTTTGTTTTGATCGAATCTAAACTTTGGATTTAAATTCAGTTCTTTTATAATTAAAATTTTATTTAGTTATTATAATGACGTGACTTTCTTGCAAATATTTATTTTTTTGTAATGACTGATTTTTTCTTTGAACTGAAGTGATTGAGAGTGTGAATTCGGGGTTCGCCTTGGCGATGTTTTGTCAGAACTTGCTAAGAATATGACTGCGAAACATCGATTGTCTCAATTGTTGCAGAATTTCTCCTGTTTTGTCGTGATACTCTTCTCCGGTATCGCTGCCACCACTCTAGTCTGTACTCCTTTGCATTGAAGAAACTGAGCTCTTGTTACGAGACATCTTTTATTGCATAGCACAATACAAGTCAAAACAGAAGAAATTCTGCAACAGTTGGGACGATCGGTGTTTAGCAGTCACATTCTTAGCTAGTTCTGACAAAACCTCGGTAAGGCAAACACCCAAATTTATACACATTCTTTCAATCACTTCGTTTCAAAGAAAATATCAGTTATATATAAGAAATTGTGTTAATAACTATCCAGTGGTGACCAAACAGTTTTCTAGAAGGTGATAAAGATTTTTTTGTGTTCATGCAGCATTTTCTGGCGAAAGCCACTGTGCGTAAGTGGCTTCATGGTTGATACTGATATTTTTTAAGGAAAACATGACTGCTCAGGGGCCCAAACAAATGTTTACCGCATTGCTACACTGCCACTACTTGCCCATTGTGTGGTAAGTTTGGTTTATTTTGTCACAGCAGCCCCAGTAAAGTTTTAACAATCAATTTGGTTTAACAAGGGCTAATGTGTTGGAGTGAAGAATTCCGACAACAGAAAAACACACAAGTTTGGCAGGTCGCCATGTTAGTGAGTTTTTAAAATGGTCAATCTGGGTATCGAGTCCCAGGTTCGGTGAGGTTTACTCATCCTCTCATCCCTTAAGTGGATCGATAAAATGAGTAACAAGTTGCTTGGGAACTAAACACTGGGGTTATGCTTAAGGTATACCACCGATTCGAGACATGCTTAGCACCCCAGAGCTCTTACCTTGTCAAGTATTAACTGAAATAGGCACAGCATATCTTGGCCTACTAACAGGTTGTTGTGGCGAGAAGTTTAGTTTTAGTTAGTAAATGAACCCTATGAATTTTATGTTGCTCATAATCTAGTTGTAGCTGATGAGTTATCATTGTGTTCTTATTTTCCAGCACTACGAATGTACCCAGTACCAACTATTGTCATTTAGAGAAACGAGTTCTTGCCCAATATTATCAAGATGAACAAGCTCCTATACTAGTTAACATGTGTAATTAGATGTCAATAAAAATAAAGTTTTGATGTTATTGTTTTGCTTTCTATGTCTACTACAAGTATTTTTTTTAATTATAATTAAATTTGCATCATAATGTGATATTAATGAAGAAATTTGTGTTGACGAGAATTTCATGGGGAAAGAGTAGTTTATACACATAGTGTAAGTTTTTTTGTTAATGTGGAACTTAGTGCACTTCTTGAAATAATGGGTGATAGAGAAATTTCTGTTGAACAATTTTGGAAACCTTCGATAAATATAATTTAGTACTTTAAGTTATAACAAAATAACTAAGTCATTAAAAAAAGTTACTTTTGAAAAACTATTAAATACAAAGAAGTAATCAATGGTCATCAATAAATTCAGCTTTAAAAAAAATTTTGTTCAAAAAGCGAAAAATATACATTTATACAAGAAAAGGCTTGGTTTGTTTCTTGATAAATTTATGCGTAATTTTGTTAAATATCTTAAAATTTTGTTTTTAAAAATATTTTTACCAATGAAACTGAAGGTAACAAATAAGATTAAACTATGATATTAAGATTAATTAAAATATTCAATCCAGTACAGTTGGAGAAGTGAGGCAGAGAAAATAATTTTTCCCATTAGATTAACACTGAGGACTGAGGCACTTGAGTTTGGAGATCCGTGGTGGGTCCAGCGCTTCCATTCCCCCTTAATAGTGAAATTAAACAAATTGTTATTTCTTTGTGGTATTATATAAAAAATTGTAGGTTAAAATAAAAACAAAAAATTTGAATGGATTTTGTATGTTTAGAGAAATTCTGCAATACAATTTTTTTTTCTAAAGGTCTTATTTTAGTTATTTTGTTTTGCAATTAATGCAACATATTCTATAAAAATAAAGATTTATTACTTGTCAATAAAAAAAAAGATAGCCTTTGAGTAGCCGTAGAGTCATCTTGATTATTATAAAAATTTACAGCAAATATGGAATTAAAAAATATATATATATTCCATTTCAAAATCTAGGTATTGTTCTATTTGGTACAATTTTATCACAAAGCAAACATTATTCATAATATCTGAAATAACTACACGATGAATTTTTTAAAAAAATATATCCAAAGTCGCCAAGTTACGCTTAATCGCCAAAACTGAAGCTAATTTTCAGATGACGAAAAAAAACTGACATAACCTTATTGTTAGTCGCCAAGTTAGTGCTGCATTGCCAACGCGTGGCGCACATAAAAGAAATTCTAATTAAAGGGGTAAAAATGAGCGAAAAATGCAATTTCTCTCTCTTAATTCATTAAAGTAAGATGCCTGAAAATGATTCCCGGCAGTTTTCATGGCATTTTTGACCTGCATTTACTACAGCGTGTTATCAAAGTTTGCAATTGTTAACATTGCTTTCAACGACAGACCGCCAAATTTCGCCAACTGTTTGACTCAAAATGGCGATCGCGCCAGCTCCCCTGTTATAGGAGCCTTAGGTGTACCACCCTCAGTCCCTCAGAGTAATCCCGTAGAGAGGATGCATAGAACTTTGAAGAGAATACTTCATGTCCTGTGTCTTGAATCTGGTCTAGACTGGGAAAAGATTTTACCTCAAGCCCTATTTGCTTTAAGGACTGTAACTCACGACAGCACCGGCTTCACACCTGCTGAGTTAGTTCACGGGAGAAACCTGAAGACTCCTGTCATGTTACTCTATGACAAGTTAACTGAAGAAGACCAAGAAGAGGACTGTGTAGTAAACTATGTGTTCGAATTGATGAACCGTATGGAAAAATGTCAGGAGTTAGCAATACGGAATATGGAACATGCCAAGGAAAAACAAAAACTATGGTATGATAAGAAATCAGTCGAACGAGATTTCAAACCTGGTGATCTCGTATTGGTTGTAGCTTCTTCAAAACCAAACAAATTGTCAGTACATTGGATAGGACCTGGTGAAGTAGTTAGACAATTGTCAGACACAAACTATGTGGTCAGGTTTCCTGAAAAGAATAAGGATCACGTTTACCACATTAATATGTTAAAACCCTATTTCAAGAGAGTGGAACATGTAAATCTTTTGGCTTTAGGAGAAACTGAAGACGAAGAAGAAATACCAGTTCTTGAATGTGTTGATAAGTCAAATGGGTCAAAACTGTGTGAACTTTTAGAGGAAACTAGATTGAAATCTCATCTTTCGGAAGCACAGCTGAATCAACTCGAAAAACTTTTAAGCCATTATTCTGAACTTTTCTCAAATGAACCTGGTTGTACGGATCTGGTCAAACATGATATTGAGTTAGAAGAAGACAAACCTATCATAGCAAAGCCATATAGGATGTCTCCACGTCAGACTGAAATATTGAAAGCTGAAGTAAATAAAATGCTAGAGCTGAATGTAATAGAACGAGGAGATTCGGATTTTACTTCTCCTTTAATACTTGTTGAAGTACCAGGGAAAGACCCAAGACCCTGTATAGACTATCGCCGTTTGAATAAAGTGACAAGAACTCAGTATTTTCCTATACCAAATATCGAAGAACTCATTGAGAAAGTATCATCAGCAAAATACATATCGGTTCTTGATTAAACCCGAGGATATTGGCAAATACCTTTAAGTAAACAAGCACAGAGATATGCTGCTTTTGTAACCAGTTTTGGTACCTTTAGGCCATTAAGGTGACCATTCGGGCTGAAAAATGCTCCATATGATTTCAGTAGCATAATGGCTAGTTTGCTTCGAGACTGTGAGGAATTTGCGGTACCTTATTTGGATGATGTAGCCATCTTTTCTAATACTTGGGAAGATCATGTGAAACATTTAGAAGAAATATTTGTAAAAATGGAAACTGCCAAGCTTCACCTTAAACCTTCAAAGTGTCAGTTTGCCCCTGAGCATGTCAAGTATTTGGGACATATAGTTGGACAAGGCCAAAGAAAACCTGGTGAACTTAAAATTCAAGCGGTTAAAGAATTTCCTAGGCCTCAGAACAAAACCCAGTTTAGATCCTTTTTAGGACTTGCTGGTTATTACCGACGGTATATACCAGATTTTTCGGTAATTGCGGCTCCATTAACAGATCTTTTGAAAGGAAAGGACGTAAAGTCATCAGTAAATTGGACCTCTACTTGTGAAGACGCCTTTGAAGAACTAAAGAAAAGACTTTCAGAAGGGCTAGTACTATACAGCCTTGACTTCACTGCTCCATTCATCATTCAGTGCGATGCTTCAAACGTTGGAATTGGCGTGGTGTTGTCCCAGATAAATCAGGATAATGAAGAGCACCCAATAATGTACCTCAGTAGGAAATTCACCCCTGTAGAACAAAAGTACAGTACTACAGAGAGGGAATGTGCTGCCATTGTGTATGCCATTCAGAAATTAAAATGCTATCTTGACGGGCAACAAAAATTCACCATACTGACTGATCACAATCCTCTGGTCTGGCTAGAGGAAAATACAGGGACTAATCCGCGACTTTTGAGGTGGGCCCTCACATTACAACCATTCAATTATGAGGTTGTTCACAGAAAGGGATGTCTCCATCAAAATGCCGATACCCTGAGTAGATTTCCATGAATTGTAATTTAGTTGTTGCATGCGTATACTGTGTAATTCTGAAGTTGTTAGTCTTACCTTAATATTGTTAAGCATTTTAATTGTAATTTATAACCTTACTGGAAGTTTGAAAAATTAGGCACTTGTTAAACAGTTGCACTGATCCAAAAACTGCTAGGGACTTATAGAAAGACTTCAGGACTCTTTAGGACTTCTATATTTAAAGACTGAGAAATTTTTAGACTTTTTCTATTCTTTCAAAAGTCTTCCTTGGAGGGGAGGAGTCTATGAGGTTAAAAAAAAAAAAAAAAAAAAAAAAAAAAAAAAAAAAAAAAAAAAAAAAAAAACCCACGTGAAACAACTTTAAAGAACGTGACTCTGAAAATGTTTTAATTTGATGTGTGGCAACGTTGTTGAAAAAAAAACAGAAAAGAAAATGTCAGATGATATTCTAAATTCTCCTCTCCTGTACATATATGTTAAGTTAAAACTAATAAATTATTTAAAACGCTACCAAATGTACTGAATATACTTCGTAATTCGTCACAATGGTAATTTTTTTTGGCAATGACCTGTCAAGAAACTGGGACCTCTCACATGCAGAACAACCACTTTACCGATTGGGTAATTCAAAATTTTTCAATCCCAATCAATACACAAAAATGAATTAAATTCGAAAATACAGGTTATCAAATTTCAGAATAATGTAATAGGAGCTATTATGAATCTGTAATATTCTTCAAAATGAAAAAAATATTCTCGAAACAGAGAACATAACCAATGGCATAGAGGTCAAAACACTTAAAAAGAAAGAAAATTCTTACCGTCCGCTCCACTTTCACTATGCGACATGCTAAGCTTACTTTGGACTCGTATACATCCTTCGCTTTGGAGCCAGCTTTTCCTAGTATTTGATCCAGCCTATGAAAAAAAAGTTGAATTAAAAAATATATATTTTCAAAAAATATTATGTTACATTCTATTTTAAATGATTTCAAAATACTTCTCAATTTTTTAAAATTGCAATACATTACAAATTCATAAACTTTTCTTTAAATTTTTGTGTGTTGGGAAAACTGACACTCCCTTAAGATTTATACATATAAGTCTTTGTCTTTTTTGTGGCTAATCATAAATTTGAGATTTAGTTATCGCACTACGTTTATAACGTTAAATATGAGAGTTTTTATAAACACTTGGTCGGCCTGCCTGTCACCCACTTTCATTTTCCAAACTACAAATGCTATAGACAAGTGTGTTACATAGGAAAAAAAATCCAGTAAGTGGCTGAATTACCTGCATTGAAGTCCTTTCACCCTTCCAAGTAAGTCCACGTGTCCTTGGGAATATTGTTCAATAACATCTTTCACATCGTAAGGTTTAAGAGCCTCTTTGAATTTCCTTCGAGCAACAAAGTACTTTATCTAGATTGGATATTAAAATAACAAAAATGATCACATTTCTATCAAAATATATTTTGGTAAGTTAATATTTAAAATAATAATTTTTCGGTTACGCATTAAATGTATCTTATTTGTTTGTACGATTACTACTTTTAATTTTTCCCCCCCATTTTCTTTGTATTTTTGGTGGCGACATCTAGTAGTGATAATAATTACTAATGTGGTGTCGCCATCTGGTAGTCAACATATTAACTATTGTAGTGGTGCCATCTGTGAATGGATAACACTATTAGATTAAAAAATTTATTCTGAAGTCCTTGAAAAGAAATTATTTAATTTAAAGATACATCGAAAAATTTGTACACATCAGATAAAACATATTTTATTTTTAACGATGGAAAATTCACTAATATAAAAAATACTTTATAGAAAATTGTATTGCCTTTTATTGTATTAAAATGAAAATTATATAAAAAACAATATTTAGAGTTCTATTATTTAGTATAGTAAAAATTAAAAAAAAATTAATGGGAAAAAATTTATTTATTTTTATATTCAAGTGTATACATTAAAACGACCTATCAATCGTATGATCTTCATAACTATGAATTTTAGTTTCTTATTTAATTAGGTATTACATCATCTCTGTTTATACTTGGGATAATTAATTTGCGGATAATTTTTTTTTTATTATATGCTTTGAAATGTCAGCATAAATACCTTTCTTAAGGCCCTTATGGCATTTTTATGTTGCTTTGTGAGTGTTGTAAAACGGGGTTCTTCAGTTTCTTCTTCTAAAAAGCAAACATAAAAAAATTACTTATAAGGTAACATAGGTGAATAGAGTTTATTGAATGTTTGTTAGTTGCAAGATTTAATTATTTTTCAAACGCAGATTATATGAATGCAATATTTATTATTAATGGATAAAAACAATGTGATTTACTCATAAACATAAAAATATAATTATTTTATCTGTTATAACGACACTTTAGCTAAAGGAACTAAGGTTTATTGCCTTCAATATTAAAGTTTTGTATGAGATATAAGAAATGAATAGAATGCAAAAGTCAGCTACATTTATTATATAAAAAACTGTTTGCAAAAATATTCAATACAGTCGAAGAAATTTGCCTTAGAAAATACTGTTTTCCTCTTTGGATCAACACAGAGTTACTTTGGTTTGGTGTGCTCGATTAATCACCCTTAACTAAAAGAAATGTTTTGTATTTATGCAGAAAAAAGAAAGGAATGAATATTTTCAAGAAATTTCCTAACCTTTAAGTTAAATTTATGCTTAGTTAAAATATAAGTTATGACAATAAGTTTATGTTGACCAATCAATGACAATTGACAAAAAAAATGTGTCCAGCGTACCAAAATTACATCATATGTGTCCTCTGAACCCAAATTTTGATGTATTTCCGAATGGTTTCTGCCATTATGTTCATTATGTAAAATTAAATTAAAGGAAAATAAAGAAATGTGGTTAGAAGAAATAAATAGAGAAATTTGCGAAGAATGGGAGAAAAGAATAAAAGTAATTTCAGAGCCCTTGTAGAAAGAACGGGGAAATATGTATGGCTATATTAAACATTTTATGAATAGCACGTTTCCATGGATAGTGTTAGTGAATTTTGTCATGAAGCTTAAAAGTAGACAAAAATTACTTGCTCCTCTAAAAATTCTAGGTATTAATAAACCTAGAATAAAAAATCCATCTGAAATTAGTTTTTTGTAATTCTGGTTATAAGACAGAATAGAATATATATATTTTTTATTATTAAAATTTTACTAAAAAACTTCAATACAAATGCAGAGGCCAGTGGAATTGCAGAGTCATTACCAATTCACTGGATTAGATAACTGGCATAAAGAGTGTCAAAAATATAAATCGAGGTTTTTTAAATACCCGATATCATACGTTTAGAGATTCTAAAAACAACCTACAAGTTACGAAAAAAAGTACCAGAAAGAAATTTTGGTACGTACTTTTAATACTTTTAATGTTTTAATTTGACAACTTATATCATTTTTAATGTTCTATTTGATACGATATGTTATCTTAACTTTCAATGTCACCTACATAACTTTACTAGTTGTGTATATAGAAAATTTTGTAATAGAATAACTTCTACAGTGCAGTTAAAGTTTACCATGAAGTACTAACCTACGAGAAGATAAAATGAGTGAAGATAGATGTTATATATGACTATAAAAACTACAGCTTCATTCATCTAAACTATTTCAGTCCTAATGGCACAGTATGGCACATGCATATGCGTGATCATAGAATGAAAAGTGACTGTGCAGTTGATAGAGACATTTCAAAATACTATTCTAGATTATTATTAGTGCTTGTGCTTCGTATGTTGATATCTTATTAAAAATCTTTTTATCAGTTTTAATGTAAATATCTTTAAGTATAATAAGAGAGAGATTCTTTAATTTTTTTTTATATGAGTACTTAACTCCGAAATCTGTTGTTTGTCTGTATTTATGTTCAGCCTCGGCTAACTTCAATAACAAGGCCAGAGAAGTTCTCCCAAACATGAGCGTTCGCGGAATTTTCGACGTCACTGTTCCTAGTGCCGAAGATCGAGAAACTAGTTCGGACGTATTTGGAACAATGAACGTGTGGTCAGCCGTGAACGAGGGGTTCCGAACAGGTTTCGAGACAGGTTGTCTTCATCTTCGGAACAACGTCACTTGGAACAATGACGTCAAAATTTCCGTCCCTGAGCGCGTTTGGGAGAGCTTCTTCGGCCTTAGTATTTGAGTAGGCCGTGGTTGAGCCCTTTTTACACTGAACGCTAGTGATAATGTTCGCCGCACTTACGGTACCGGGTGATCGCAAATAAAATTTTAAGTCGATTGAAGCTTTCACACGCGAAGTAAGCCCACGTCGCACTTACGGATTTATTTGCGGGTTTCAATTAAGTAGTGGCAATGTTAAGCAAATTTAAAGTGCGGAAAAATTTCTGACGCAGCCCAGGTAACACAACAATTTTGGCGAATGTCGCATGAATATCGGCCAAACTTGGGAGAAAATTGGAGGAAATCGATCATTTTCTAACGATTTTAACCAGATTTCCCCCTTCTTTGAGGTTTCATACGGGAAATTACGATAAGTGCAATACTTTATTTTACTGCAATCTTACAGTATTTTGCAAGTATAAGAGGCAAGTATTATGTTTCGAAAAATTTTTCAATCAAGAGTTTTGAATTGTAGGTTTTTTTCCCCAATATTATTGAAATCAGTATTGCACCCCGATATTGCTCAGCATTGGTAAAACGTAGTCCATTATGCATTGGGCGATGGGTACGAGCCGAGATTGGCCAATACTGCTGTGCTACCTAGGACATACACTGGAAACTGGAGGTGACAAATCGGTTCCGTTTGGCACCACGGGGTGAAAAGATGGTACCAATTATAGCCCTTTGATCTGGATCAAAATTCCGATACGTCAGTGAGTCTGGATGTGAGTATTATCAAACAATCATTTTTTTTTATCTGTTAATTCTGTTTTGTTATTATTCTTATTGTACAGATTTATAGAGGATCTAAGGCCATAAATATAAAATACTTGGTCGCTATTGATATTTGTTGTGGCACCTCCGAGCACTCTGAATTAGGGGTGCCTTCATTCTACTCTGGGGTGCCATCCTTCCCCCCCCTGGGTCAACCTGGGCGAAGGGTGCCATACTTTCACCCTAGTTAAGGGTGCTTTTCTTTCACCTGTTGGGGTGTCGCTGACGGGACATGCCTTTCACTCCTAGAGGTGCCAAATATCACCTCCAGCTTTAACAGTGTAGGTACTCCATCAGAGTTTAACATTGTCACTACTTTATCAAAAACTGCAAGTAAAACCGGAAATGCGTATTTATTTTTTTCCGTCGAGTGTGAAGTATTTACTGACTTAGCACAGTGCCCTTATCATCCTGCGCTGTAAGTGTGGTGAATCTTTGAATGAATTAAGAATGCCTCCTTTATGCAATGAGAATGAATTTAGAACAATATTCATGATGTTCCAATTACTCCCGAATTGCACTAAATTATAATGCTGGTATGTATTTAAAGATTTAAGTAATCCGACTAATTTACAGTTTTAGTAAAATATTTTCAAGTAACACCGCGTATGAGATTGATTGCAGAACTTATGTAAAATATAAATTACTTATGAAGATACAAAACTTTTTATTTATTTGTCTGGCTTATCATAACATAGAAGATTTTCAAAATTCTATTTATGAAAAATTTAGCTTCATGTTTTTTTTTAAATTATCCTACAAAAAAAAAAAAAAAAAAAAAGGACCTAGTCTCGTAGTTGGCAACATGAAAACGAATGAATCTGGATATGATATTTACTTTTATTTATTTTTGTATTTTTGTTAAGATTTAAATTTGGCTCATTTTACTTTTTAAAATAACAAAAAGTATGGAACCTTAACAGCTTATTTAACTTTTAAGCCCTCTGCAGCTTATTTAACTTTTAAAAAGCTGCGGAAATTGATTGCATAGTTTTGGTTTAAATTTTGTTGCGATTTCAAGATATATTATAAACTGTAAAAGTAGAATAACGATAGTAATAATGAATAATAATAGTAATAAAATTGTTATTAAAATATTCTATATGACTTTGTCATTAGCTTTTGATACATTAAAATTTTTCTTTATTCTTATTAGAATTCGCTTAATAACAAAGGAATAATAGTAAAAAAACATAATAAATTTTTTGTGGAATTTGGTTTACATTATTAAATACTTACATCTGAAATATTTTTGTGACTAATTTAAATGAGCCGCCAAAGCAAATATAAAAAATGAAGAAAGAGTAAAAAAAGTGAAGTGCATATAATATTTGTCAGAAGAATCAAATTTTGATGATTCTTGTATGAAAACTTCTTACCAATACGCAAGGGTACTTTGCAAACTTTGCGGATGATTATCTCACACCAGGTTTTTCGTGGATCCGCTGAGAAAAATATCGTATTCAAGTATTCATCAAGAAGCTCATTAGAAGCTAGTCTATACCACCACCACAAGTTTGCATCTTTAGTTTACGAATTATATTTATAACATGAATGTGTATGAAATGAATATTTAAATTATGACAGTTTTAAGTTTACAAAAACTTTAGATACTAAAACTTTAATTAATATCTTTCAATTTAAATTGTAAATAAAATAAGAATTATTTGAATAAAAAAAACTTTGTTATTTGAAACAAGAGTAAGCATGAGTTTAACTTTCCAGGTACTAGATGGCAGCACGCTCTTATACAAATCAAACATATAAAATCTAATGGATGTGTAAGAAATGTATTCCCCCACTATTTTTTAGTTTCTGTTGCAAAAGGATAAATGGTTTGAAAACACTTTAGACATTTTAGTTGGTTGAGTAGTTACCATTTAATTAGTCTTATTTCGTAAATTATTTGTTAGAGATTTGCAAAATATTCAGCAAAGACCTAAATTCTTGAATATTCTCCTATTTTTCCTTATAATTACACGACATAGCAAGGTTAAATTTCATGAAATTTTAATTTAAATAAGTAGATATTTTGAGCAATCTTAAAAATTTCTTTAACAACTGACATTCTAAGTACTGGACGAATTGCTTGTGTTGTTAATAAAAAAGTAATAAGTAAGAATTTAATAGTGCACATTGAAATAATGAAACAGAATTTCAAACCAAATTTTGTTTTCATTAAAATTTACTCTAGTGTAGTTATAAATTAATTATCTTTTAGGTAATTATAATCTATTTGTAATTATTTGGCATAAATATTACCGTCAGAGTTGCGTTTAGAAGTTTCCGACAGATCTTTCGAAACCGAATCTTCGGAAACACTCGGTCGAATTCGGCCGCTCAAATTGTCCGAAGAGGCATTGACGTCACTGCAACGGCTCCTTGTCATTGGTGAATGGGTGAAAGGGGGGCGGTGACGTCGGATGGTGGAAAATCGGCTTACGAATGACGTGTTATGTTTAAATCTGAAATAAGAAGACATTTTTTCAAATTTGAAATATTTTGGATTTTATTTACATTGAAATTGTATTGCCTAAGCAGTTTCAAATGCTACACTGCGTTTTAACCGTTTAGAACAAATCTAAGCAAGTATATTTTATTGTTTCGCTTGCAAATTTACCTTAAAATTAGGGTTTAAATAAGAAAAATGAATAAACGTAGAACTCACACTAAGTCTCAAGGTAATAAAAGTGTAGTACTATTTGTTCAGAAAATATTAATTACACTTCTTGATTCGGAATTAAAAAATATTTGATGTTAGTTTTGACTTCCATCAATAAGGAAAAAATAAGAAATGAATGGTTTACACGAATGTAATATCAAAGGAAAAGATTGTTAGTAATAACAATTGTTTCAATCCTTTCTCTCCAACTTAACTTAATTCATTAGCAATGTACTACTCTAAGTTTAAATATATGCTTTTTATTTTTGTGGTGTAGAAGGAATAATGACACTATCTTATCAAGTACAGTAAAACCTCTGAATACCGGACACTCGCGGTGCCGGACCTTTTGTCCGTTATTTGGAGGTGTCCGTTATTGGGGGGGAGGTAAATTTTTAATTTTGAAAAGAAAACGATTTAACGAAAGGTTAAAATTACTAATTAAACTGAAGAAAATAAATTTAACAACTTTGATTTGTAATACAATTAGTTAATGTTTGATTGTACTATTTTAAAATCTATGCAACTCAGCAAGATAAATATGCTTTAATTAAACGTTCTTTTTAAATTTTGCCGCCACTATATTTTTCGTTTTTGAAGCACAAAGTCTTGTCCGGAAATGCGGTAAAATAAATCATCCTATAAGTGCCTAAAATAACCAGAAAGAAATATCACAGCCTATCTGCGTTTTTCCAACTCTAAAACGTTATGCAGTAGATCTCACACTTAGCGTTTCTTTTTTGGATTATGAGCAATTAGAAATCGGACACAACAACTCCAGGAAAGCGGTCAAACAGGTTCAGTGGACTAAGGGGCGATTGCATTCACTCCCTCTCAATTCTCGGAAAGAGAAGATTTCGCGAATAATGGGGGAAATTGACATGGGGCGCGTCGAAACCATTGTAAAGCTATGGTGGTCATTCTAAGGGTTGCTAGAAGGTCATAGAACAGTCACCAATACGTAGTTTAGCGATAAGAGAATGAGGGTGCAAAAATATTGGGATGCAAAAATTAGATTTAATGGGATTGATAGCCGAATTAAATAAAAAAAATAAAAATGGGTCCGCTATTTAGAGGGTCCGTTATTTAGAGGGGATTACATTAAGTAACCTATGTTAAGGGACTGGGACTTGAGAAAATGTCCGTTATTTAGAGGTGTCCGCTTTTTAGAGGTGTCCGTTAGAGGAGGTAACACTGTATTTTATGGAGAATAAAACATAAATAACAAAACATATTTTAATCTCCCAAAATTAAAAGACGCGACCACTTAAAATATGAGTTTAAATAGTAACAATTTACACATTAAAATTATTTATAAAGTATTGATTACATGCTTAAGACAAATAAAGACATTATTAAGGTTATACATTCTTATAAAAAAGGAAAACACCATGCCATAGTAGAAAAATGAAATATTTTGTAGAATACAGAAGTTCGTGATGGAAGGGTTTGGGATTGCATACACATAAAAGTCATCCAAGTACAGAGTGGTTTTATTGTAATTAAAGTACCAATTTAAAATGGCTGTAAAATAAGAAAAATATGCAAAATAATGATGTGAACTTTAATAGAAGAACCCGGAGCAATGCTATTTTGTTTCGAAAAATAAAGCAATTGGTCAATGTAATATTGTAACAATAATGATTGTTATACTGTGATGTGATCTGACAATGTCCATTACAAACATTCGGTAGAAATACCAGTATATTATCATAAAGGTTGATACGGTTCACAACCGTGACAGACTCTGAACCATAACCCATTAACCAATAGCATCATATTTGTAACTACAGTAAAACTTCTACAAGAGACCACCTCTATTAAGCGACCACCTCCGCAAGCGGGCAATTTTTCAAGGCACCGATTTTTCACCCTATACGCTTAATGTTAAAAATACCTCTCGGAAAGACCAGACCAACCTCCGGTTACGACCACATTACATGTCTCAACCGGGGGTCACTTTTCCAAGAAGTCTTGCTTTCCCGCCGCCAATGGTCATTGTTTGCCCTTTTCATCCTTTGAATTTACCTTTATCCATATTAGCCCGCGGGAGGTTCGCCAGCCTGAAAAATTGGAACAAATTCAGCCCTCTCCCCTGTTTGCTGTTAAAAGGATAATTTCGAAAGACCCTTCCACGAATTGTCCAAGTTGTCAATAGCAAGCTTCTTTCACTTCACTGCAGTTAACAATTGTAAGGTAGGGACCCATTATGTACGTTGACATCTCCAGCCAAAGTGACGCTTGGACACGCCCTTCCAAAAACAAATCACTAGGGTTCATCGTTGTCACACAAGCAAGGGGCTAACGCTGATGGCAAAGAGGTAGGTCGGTTTGAATTATCGTCGCACTAGGCTACACGAGGGCTATTGGCGACTTGCATCGTAATTTTCAAGGACTTTAAGAAACTCACAGAATGGAGTAACACCAGTGAAATTTAAATTTGCGAAAGACGATAGACGTTTCAATAAATAGTCTTTTTACAAAACTTAAAAAAACAAATTGAAATATGAGGTACTTTCCGAAAAATCGAAAAAAAAATAAAGGTATTTCTTCTTATTTTAAAAGATTGTAACTTAAATGTGTATTGTAAAAAAATGACATTGTTTTTGGATATAAATAAAATAACTTAATAAAATAATGAAAATTGTATACTTTTCATAATTTTTACTACTAAACCATTGTTTATAAAATTAATTTGAACATTTATAAGCAGCTCAGTGATGAAACTTCTCAAAGAGACCACCCTCCCTCAACGACCGATTTTCCTCAGAACGAAGGGTGGTCGCTCCTGAGAAGTTTTACTGTACTACATATAAATCTTATGAAACTAGTTACCAGATAATATGGTATGTATGTAACAATTAATTTAGTGCAACCGTTAGAAACAATGTGAAAACTTTCCATGAAAGTAATCTAGTTTCTTTATTAGTCAAAGAGTGATTTCCCATATGGACGCTTATGTGATTTTTTTCTTAAGCTATCAGTTAAAAATGCTATTTATCGTAGGGTTTCCTATCTCATTTCGTCCCTTATTTCACCCCTACCAAATTCTAATGTCACACGAATGCTCTGACAATTTCAAATTCTAAACGGAAAATCTTATTTTTAAGCCATTTTAAAACTCAACCTTTTTTTAAAATGCCTTTTAGAAAATTCTACATAAAGTTGCCTTCCGAATTCCATCAAAAACAGGAAGTCAACAGTCAGTAAATGGCGCAACCAGGCAAACTTGTGACGACGCGTTTTTCTTAGTATGTTTATAAAGTAACGTGTTTATTTGTTTCCGACCTGAGTTTCTGCTCTGGCACTTAAATAGATTTAAATAAGTAATAAACAGTTTTTATTTAATTATAAAGTATAATGAAGGATTTTTGCAGTTTTATAATGGCTGAAAAAAATTAAAACTCGTCTTCACTACCCACAGATGTCGCTATTAGTCCAAACTACTTTCTGACAGCCTGCAAAACCATGTTATTTTATTGAATTCGAAAGTCGGTATTATGTACGAAACAAAGATTGTAATGAAAAAGAATACATAAAAAAATATGTTGAAGTGCAAGGAGGGAAGTACACTCTTCAAACAAAAGAGTGAAATCCACTCATATAGGAGAAGTGCATTTTCGACACTGGAAAGGAGTGAAAATTAACTCAGACTGAATTAAAATCACTAGTTTGGAGGGATCCTGTCAGAGTTTTAACTAAATAAAACAGTGAAATCCACTCCAATAGGATTAGTGCATTTTCGACACTGAAAAGAGTGAAAATTAACTCAAACTGAGTTAAATTCACTCGTTTGTTTTAAGAGTGTACTTGTATCGTGATTCATATAGAGTAAAATTTCTCTGAAACGAGATAATAAGATTGACTTGTGGAATATAAAAACACCCAAAGAAATATGTATAAATGCTAAGTAAGGGTTTACTTGGATTAAAAAAAAACATGCTTGTCCAATACAGAAACATAGAAAAATAAATTTATTAACTATAGTAAAAATCTGGATGAAACCCTAAATGTCATACAATAAATAAATTTGAAAATAAAGTGGCAAAACCAAGCTTATTATCAATGAAGTATTATTAATTAAACTTATAACATAATATTTACCGCTTGTTTACAAGTTTGTTATAAAAAATGTCTAGAGTTTAAAAGGCAAAGAAACTGCTTCAACTCTGCTGTAATGTCTTTATTTTGTATTTATTAATGATTGAATGAAAATGATAAGTACTAGTTTACACTTGAATATTGAATAAGTCAATATTCGTATGGTAGGGCTTATATTAGTAAATATGTCAGGCTTATATTATAAATACTTTTTAATACACTTGTCTTGTCTGTTTACGGCAAAATATTAGATGATTTCCAAGCTTCGTTTTTTTTTTACCATTTTTCAAGTCATATTTTATACAGAAGTCGTAGCAGCTGAAACCAGCCACTAGTTTTCAATTAAACACTTGATGCGCCCTCTCTAAAATTTTAGTGTGATGCATAAATATTCTTTTTAAAGATGTCCATGATGGCGAAATTATTCTAAAATTAAGAAAATCAAATCCTACGGAGTAAAAAAGTCGCCATTTATGTGAGGTGTTTTATTACACACAATACTAAATTAGTTCCCGAGAGTTGTGGGAATGCAATAAATTTATGATACCATCTACGGGGAGCAACTAGAAATGTAAAAAATTCTCGAGAAACTAGCTTCGAAAATGCTCTACCACCATGCAGAAAGGTGATCTAAACAAAAGGCTCTATTGGGTTTTTGGGTTATAAGCATCTTTTTTTAATAAAGAAAATTTAATCTGAGAATACATAAAGTATAGTATAACTTAAAAAATAAGGAAAAAGTATTGTAAGTCTGTAAAAAAAGGTAAAGATGTAATATTGTTCGTGGAGTATGCAAAAAAAGTAAATATGAAAATATGAAGACGAATAAAACCTCACCAACCTTAATACTAAATATGTAAAATTTTATTTTCAGATTTGTTTTGTTGGCTTTACATTATTGTAAGATAGTTAAATTCGTTTTTCTCATAGTATATACATTTTTTCGGAAAAAAGCACTTTTAGAAATGTATGCTTAAATTTCATGAAAAGATTGTGATGAAAAAAATGCCCAGAATAAACCTTTGTGGTAATTGAGAAAGTGGGCATCGTCTAAAGTCAGGTGACGTTACGATGAAAGACTACTACTTTGTTCCGTCAAAAACACGAAATTTGGAGATTGATAAGGATCTTCTAAAGTTGCACTTTCATTTTTGAGAGTGAACTAATTGCACCATAGTTCTGATTGTCTAAAAATACAATTAAAAACTGTTTTTTAGCTTCATAGTGTTAAGAGTGCTTAGATCATAAGAGTATTTTTCATGATGAAATGTAACTTGGAAAAATTTCCAAGTACCTTATAAAAATTAAATAAAATCTCTATTTCATCTATACTTTTCTAAAACTGCTCTAAATTTTTGTCCATCTTAAACGAAAAAATAAAAAATCAATCAGGTGAAGTAAAACTTAAACTCAAAAGTTTTTAATGAAATTCAGATTTGAAATCATAAGTTTTTGTAATTAATTTTGTAGGTTTACAAAAAAAAAAAAAAAAAATCTTAAACAAAACTATATTACAAACTAAAAAAATCACTAACTTCGATTCTCAGATTAAATAAATTTTCTTGTTTTGATGAAAGGCAATGAAGGAGCAATTTTGCTTATTGTAAATGTTTTGTCCTCTTGAAAATAAAGGAGCTAAAATGCTTACTAAAGATAATGCTTATTTGGCATAAAAAGCTAGTTAGTTTTATTTATATTTTTTCATTTATTAATACGAATTTTAGTTGTTTCCTTTTGCTGCTAACTACTTCAAATATACAAGGTTTTACAGATTTTTTATTCTTTATTATTTAAAAATAAGAAGTTCGCTTCATTTAAGGCTTCTTACCTGTAAAGTAATTTTTTTTCTTCTCAGATTCGCCATAATTATTATAATTTTATTATTGATTCAACTTTCAGACGTAACTCAGAACTACTACTTCTAAATGTTACGTTTACCGGCCAAATTTGGCTTTCTGAATGTTGAAGGATTGGTTAAAATAATCGTCGCACTTCTGAGCGTTGAAGGACTAAATTAACTCCTAATCAATTGCTCAATCATTGCAAATCGTTGATGCCATTGTGGGTAAGGGGGGGAAAGTAAGTGTTGGGGTACAGGCAGCAGTGTTCTTGCGGTGGCTTTGCGGCAGAATCATACTTACAGGCTGCCACCAGAGATAGCAACGTCCTGTCTATCTTTTCGTTTCGGGTTGTTGAACGAACCCGTTGGAAAGCTGGAAAGAAACGAGACACTGAGGAACACAGACATGGCACATCAACAGAGATAGGCTAGACACTAGACACTCAGCTTGCTACGCTACGCTATTCTACGCAGAAGGTAATGATAGATAATGGTATTTGGTATGGACTTGTTTCATTCTGAAATCATGATGGTCAAGAATAAGTATAATATAAATTATAGTTTGTCATGATGGCTGTTCTCTGACCGAGTAAATGGATTTATCTGTATGACAGTGCACGTGAATTAAAAAAAAAAGACAAAGAAGGGGTGAGAGTTTCAGACGCTTATGATTTAAATGTAGAGTTTATATTCTAAGTCTTACCTAAAATTTTGATTGAAATTATAAATAGGGCAATGAATGATAAGAGGTAATGAAAGTAGTTTAAACTTACTGAGGAAGTAAGATTAAGCACCATCTAGCCGTCTAACAATGCAAGTGTACCTACTAGAACATAAAAAATCGATGCCTGTTCCTATGCAGTTTTGACTTCATACTATAATTGTACGAATAATGTATTAACTATTTTAATATGATCCGCACCGATGGTGTTCCCACCTTAACGTTGGTGGTGTGGTTTGCGTGTGTTGTCTTTCCCGAAAGCTATGCCGGCGGTAGCTTAGCTACTGGCAGGGTCACTCAAGCCGGACAGGTCGGAGGGGAGACACCAGACGAAAAGGAACACCCTGGTCCTCCAGGTTGGAGGTTGGGCGTGAGGCTAACTACCTCACCCCGGAAAAAACGCCCAGTTCAGAAATCTCAAGAAGCTAAAACCAGACAGACTGGCTGCAAGTCGCCCTGTCTGGAGAAAGCAGACTGAGAAATCCTTGGCCCGGACCAGACTGTAGTGCTGTTAAAGAAGAAGACTCTATAATTATCTTAACAAGCAAGACAAGCTTGTCTTGATTGTCGCACAAAGAAAATCTTGCTATAAAGCTGACCAAAGCATCGTAGGAACACCTTGAATTTCAACGAGGCATTGAAATAACACCGTAAAAACCAATCAGTGATTATGGAAATCACTCACAGGTATGGCAACACGACTTGCATGCTTCAGATGGCTCAGCCTTAGTATTGACTTATAACTGAACTAATTTATCCTAACAAGTTGATATGGATTTCTCACCAATTCATTGATGATAATTTAGCACAAAAAACGTTTACACAACGTAAGAAAAAACAAAATAAGAAAAAAAAAAGAGTGTGTAGTAGACGTTTGTTTTCAACGAGTTTGGATTCTACCTCGTATGTATTTTAATCTCCTTTAAATTGTTTTTATCGTTTGTATAATTCTTTTATTTACGATCTTGATTATTTTATATGTCACCAAGTGTTTCTAAATCTATTGCTCTGTCTATGTTTTAACTGATTTCTGCAAGTGTCGCCTATAATTGGGATTTTCTCCTGTAGTTGTGACACAATAAGATAAAAAAAAGTAAGTATACTCACGGCGGTGGCGACGGGAGGGCCACCTGGTGTATCTTCCAGGTGGCACTTCCACCACCACTTGTTTTATATGCAACCAAATGTTTTTAAATCTATTCTTTTGTCTCTGTTTTAACTGATTTCTGTATGTGTCTTCTATAATTGGGATTTTCTCCTGTGGTTGTCACACAATAAGATAAAAAAAAGTGAGTGTACTCACGGCGGCGGCGACGGGAGCGCCACCTGGTGTATCTTCCAGGTGGCCACCGACATGGAGTGGTGGTCTGCGGCGTAGCACCTCCACAGGCACTGGATGAGGGTGGCGGCCGGGACTCTCCTCCTGATCATGTGTTTCTGGCGCTGCTGCTGTTGCACCTTCAGCGCGAACCCTGAGCCCAATATACCCTGTGGCGAGACACAAGCACCATTTACGTGTCAAGGAAAGAAAACAATGGAATTATTGTGATAATTCATAACTGCTGGAGTTTAATAAATATACCCAAAAAGGTCCAGCATTGTTTCATCACGCTTTTATTCATACGAGCACAAGCACGGCCAACTTCAATAACAAGGCCAGAGAAGCTCTTTCAAACATGAGAGTAGACGGAAATTTTGACGTCACTATTCCCAGCGCCGAAGATCGAGAAACTAGTTCGGAACACTAAAAATGTGGTCAATAGTGAACGAGTAGTTCCGAACAGGTTTCGAAACAGGTTGTATTCATCTTCGGAACAACGTCACTCGGAACTATGACGTCTAAATTTCCGTCTCCGAGCCTGGTTGGGAAAGCTTCTTCGGCCTTAGTAGTTGAGTAGGCCGTGGCACAAGACGAATACTAAGAAACAAAACAGTATTACATAGAGAAGAAAATAATGAGAAAAAGAATTTTCCCCGTTTTCAGCTGATTGCCACGCTGCGGCCAAGTTACAAGGGAAACCGCGGCACATTTAAAAGTTGAAACGAAGGATGATGCAACAGGAATGGAAAAGGACGATTTTTCAAGAGACTGCCATTCCATCGCTTTTCCAGCCACTGCGTTTCGCTTCATCATCATCGCTGTCACATCATCGCATCGCTTCCCCAACTAAATCAAAGGACGATGCTTCACGAGACCGGTTTAAAGCAATGGTTGGGAAAGCAGTGAGGTGGTACACTCTCAGAAATAACACTTTCATTTTTGACGATTCATTAATCTTCAAGCCTCATTTCGTTAATTTTGAGGATTGTTTCGTCAAACTATCGCGTGACTTTTGAGTAAACGCGAATCCTAACTTTTACGAGCGTGATTTGACGATTCTGTATCTTGATTTTGAGGAAACTGAATCTCATTGTTGTACTCACATGCTCAAAAATGACGAAATATTTCTTTAGATTAGACGACATTCAAATCGTCATAAAAATGACGATTTAAATTTCCTCACTTTTAGGAAACGAAAACTCGGAGCATTTGCCAGTAATGGAATCGTCAAAATTAAGGAAAATTTCGTCGTTTTTGAGCATTCATTTTTTAGAGTGTACGTTTACATAACAAGAAAAAAAAATGGAATGGAAAAGGACGATTTTTCTACGAGACTACCATTCCATCACTGCTTTTCGCTTCATCATCATTGCTGTCACATCATCGCTTCCCCAACTAAATCAAAGGACGATGTTTCACGAGACCGGTTTAGTTGAGTAAGCAATGGTTGGGAGAGCAATGAGGACGACTTTTCACAAGACTGGTTAAGTTGGAAAAACAATGCTTGGGAAAGCGATGGAACGGCAAAGAACGATTTTTTATACGACTGCCATTGCATCGTGTTCCCATAACCACAGATTTTCAACAAAACCGGTTTTGGAAAACGTCGTCCTTTATAACCTCATCGCTTTCACAAGGATGATGTTTCACGAGACCGGTTTAGTTGAAAAAGCAATGAAATGGCAAAGGATGATTTTTCACGAGACGGGTTTGGTTGGAAAATCAATGGTTGGGAAAGCGATGGATTGGCAAAGGACGATTTTTCGCAAGACTGATTTAGTTGGAAAAGCAATGGAATGGCAAGGTCCGATTTTTCACGCGACTGGTTTAGTTAGAAAAGCGATGGAATGGCAAAGGATGGTTTTTAACTTGACTGATTTAGTTGGAAAAGCAATGGTTGGGAGAGCAATGGAGCAAAAGGCGGATTTTCTCGAGACTAGTTTAGTCGGAAAATCATTGGATGGGAAAGCGATGGAATGGCTACGAACGATTATCGACTGGCTTAGTTGAAGTTATCTGTATCGTCATTGATGGTACTGCACACTGACAAATTGGTGACAATTATGTTTTTTTTAACTCTTCGCAAACAAAATTTACGAGCTCTTTCGAAATGGGTAGGCATCTTTTCTAAGAAGTTATAACACACTTATTAAAAATTCTACAATTGATCCGCAAATTGTGTAATAACTGTTATAAGTTAGCAATTATTAATGTTGCCTGTGAGAGTAATTTTATACATATGTGTGATGAATTTATAGATAAATTAATTTTAGCTTAGCAAATTCCATCGTTAATTTTAAGAATTGCTCTTAAATAATTGCATATTTTAGTAACTTCAACTACAAGAGTCAACTTTGGCAGTTAAGTCATGCCTCCTTAAACGGTCTAATAAGCATATTAATGCAATTGTAAACCGATACCTTCACCAGTAGTACTTCGAAAATAAGACGAATGTAGTCATAGTGTTGAATTTTTTGAGATTTTTATAAATTTACCCTTATTCAATAGCCTAAAAATATATGTAAGTCAATTCAATAAAAAACTAGATAGTTAACCAAAAACGTCACACTCAACATTCAGCCACGAGTAACCAGGGTCGCAACGTTAGAAACACTTTATTTAAACAAAACCTTTAAACGGATTTTAAAAATTGCAATTAAATCATGTTTAATAAATTTTTTTATTTGGTTGCTATAATTTGATATAGAATTTTTTTATAAAATTTTTTTTGGACTCGCACTGAAAGCTAAAAAAATGAGTTAAAAGAATAAAAATATAACTCATTCAGTTTTATTCAGAGCCTTTTCAGTTTGTTTTTATAGTTCACTTGAAAATATGAACTAACATTTCTTTTTAATCAACAATTAATGCTGAATTGATTGTAAAATGATTAATGATAGTGGTTTGTCAATGTTAAGAAATATTCTGAGTTGGTTATTCTTTAGAATTTTAAACATTTAAGAAATTGTAGAAGGCATTGAATTTGAAGTGAAGTGACAGTAAAACGTGATAAAACTCTGGAAATATGCAAATGCTAGGAATAATTTAAACTTTCCTAGCAATAACGGAATTAACTAAACAACCTTGTAGGAATTGAACAACAGTTTTAGTGGCTAAATTTTTTTTTAACAAAATAGATGTGTAATAACATTTTTTAAATAGTTGCATACTGATACCGATTTTACTGCTGGTTTAGAAAGAACATGTTCAGCATTTAGTTTCGTTCTTCGTAAAATTAGAAATTGATTGGGAGCTAATAAGGCTGCTAAGCTTGAAACTATTGTTAAGGCGCTTAATAAATAAATCTTTTTAATCATAAACACTTGTGTGTTTCAAGCAAATATGTACAGAAATGATTTTGAGTTCACATTTAACAGAGTTTGTAGGAAAACTGTATTTAAATAAAAAAAAGGTTTTAGATTTTATTTTGAAGGGGCATTAGCTGAAGTCTAAGAGATAATCCACTCATGATTGACATATTTGTGAATTGGGGTTACTTATCCGTATCGTTATAAGTGGTGCAGCGCACTGCCAAATTCGTGACATTTATGTTTTCCAATCTATCCACAAATGGTGTGCCTGTGGAAGCTAAAATACACAAGTGCAGTTTTTTTTGGTATTGGAGTTAAATTAATTTAGTAGCTGCTGTGAAGTCAAATTGTTGTGGTAAAGGGATGCAAGTGAATAGTATATAGCGAATTGTATAAGTACAACTTCCAATGTTAGATGCTTCCCAGAGGCCTATTAACCTTATTTTTTCACACAGCATTTACATGCTTCGAGCGTATGATTCGAGCAGCCATTTGAGCATGACCTTGATTTTCTCAAGGTAACAACTTAACAAGCAGATACTCTACGCTTCCGCTGAAACTGGCGCTCATGGGCACGAGCAGATACTCTGAGAACGGGATGGGTTCGTTACCTTGAGCGCCAGTTTCAGCGGAAGCTGAGAGTATCTGCTTGTTAAATTGTTACCTTGAGAAAATCAAGGTCACGCTCAAATGGCTGCTCGAATCATACGCTCGAAGCATGTAACTGCGGTGTATTATCAATGTGTAGTCACTTGTATCTCTTGGTTTCGGCTCCTCAAATGAATTTTACAAGTTCTTTTGAAATGGACAAGTCTATTTTTAGCAGGTTATGAAAAAAAAGTATCCCTATCGATCCGCAATTGAAGAGCTTAAAGGAAGAACATGGTAAGTGACATTTAAAAAAAATTGAGATTTTTGTGACCCAATTAATGTATTAGTCCATCCTTGAAAGGTACCAAGTTTTTCCGTTTCATAAACTTTAAGTATGGTAAAATTTTTATGGTTTGAAAGAACCGTCTTTGACGGATCTGATTGCTAAGTAAAAACTTTAAGGGAGGGGTCAGATGGGTGTTTGGTTCAAAAGTGCCGATTTTCTGTTCTTACTTTCTTTTATTCTGATTATCTTTAGCTTTAATTAAATACAAAGTTATTGATTTCTGTTTAGTGGTTTTCACTTTATACGCATTTTTCAGAAACTCTTAATATCAGTTTTAACCTAAACCTTACTTTTCTTTTGCGTTTCCTGAAATATAAGGTTTTTCAACATTTAGGAAAATTTTTCTCGGAAACTATAAAACATATCAAAATATTTTGTTTTTTTATACCTTCCCCATTATTAGTTCTTCGATTTAATTTGAGGAATTTTAAATATCTCTGCTAAAAAAAAACTTTTAATCTGATGTTTTTGAGTTTTTCATCGAATTTTTTAAAGAATCTCTGTAAAAGTATTTTTTTTAATATTTTGAAATATCCTCAGTTTAAATCAAAGAGTTATATGTAAGGAACAAAATATCAAAAAGTTTATGATGATATATCATATAGTTTATGAAACAAATTCTCATAAATTTAGGTACATTAACATTAGCGAGATAGAACCATTCAACTCCCCTTAAAACTCATTTCCTCGATATCACCTTTATGCTACTTAGCACGTTCTTCCACTTAAGGGGGTTCAGTACCCCAAAATCGGTGAAAAAATAAAAAATAAAACTATTAGCTTAAAATACTATTGCAACCTTTATTAATAATGTCATAAAGTATCAAGACGATTGGAAAAATATTTTTGACATTAAAAGCCATTTTATTAAACCCTTTCCTTACTGAAACGGGTTAACAATAAAAACTTTAAACGAGTTTTTCTCCGAACTTGATTTTTTGAACTTCGATGTACCTTTTCTCAAAAACTATGCTATGTTTTCTCGTATACTTTTTTTAATATGATGTAATACATAGTATAGATTAATCTGAGATTATAAATTTCAATAAAACTAAAGTGAAAAAAAATTCATGGGGCAAAAAAGTGAAAAATTTCATGATTTTTTGGGTACTTTAAAACCTATTTTATTTAAAAAAATCTAACAGTTATTTAAAAAAAACTTTTAACCTCAGATTAATATACAAGGTTGGTAGAACACACACAGAAAATGTTAAGATGATCTGATCAGTAGTTATCGTGAAAAGGTACATTGCGTTTGGTTAATTTAACATTTTACCGATATACAACATACCGAACCCCCCTAAGCTCTTCAATTGTAAAGTCTGTTCGATGAGCAATGTTTTTTTGGGCATGCTTACCGCTGGCAGAGCAAAGAAGGAGATGCCGAGAAGGGCGCAAAAGGCTGCAATCAGTTTTCCAGGCCACGTGATCGGGACAGTGTCACCATAGCCCACAGTGCACAGCGTGATCTGCAACACAAGCACACACGTCGAACATCATATTGTTACGAATTTTGTAAATAGCTATAATAACAAAAATAAAAGAGTCTGTCCGTCTGTCTGTGTGTATGTCTGTGGATCGCAAAAGACCTACTTAGAAAGCTCTAAAAAAAATCGAAATTTTTAATATAGATTCCTTTTAATACCTACGTGTATACCTACCTGAGGCTCAGTTTTTTCATATTTGATTGTGACTTTTAATTAGTATAATTTGTTTAAAAAAACGTCATCCACGTGGGATTGCGGGACCACAACAGGGCTTGAAATTACATGGACCTGGCCGAAACGGGGGCTTGACGCCATCCTCTATTAGTTTGATTAAGATATGCGCTCGCCCGAAGGCTGCTTCTTCCTCCATTAGGGTTTGCTTTTTTTATGTGCGCATTCGCCAACAAGAATTTAATTTTGTTTTGATTTTGAGTGTATTTTCACAAGGAAGCATGCCTCTAAAAGGAAGTAATGCGAAGTTTACGGGTTCCCAGTTAGGAGGGACCATACTGCTAGTTGTAAATAACCAACTTATTGTATATTAACTTCCTTAATGACATCAGCCGTAGTATGTACATGCCGAGGGCGTGCTGCGCCATTGGAACAGGTTGGCGAAAATTCGGCGAGGTTGGAGATCTTGGCGATAAGTTTGGCGACATTCTGTCATTCTGTTCTCAAAGTTTCAAGACGTTTCAGCTATTACCTAATAGAATACATGTAAGGTTTCTGGAATTTTCAAGAAAGATCACCAACTCATGTAAAAATTGCTCGGCTTGTACTATGTGCGTCAATAGAGTTTCTCTCCTGCTGAGGTGTGAAGATCTTGAACATAGCTCTGTTGTGAGGTTGTTTGCGATAAAAGATTGTCTAATTTCCTGGTTCTATAAAGTTGATAACTAACAACCTTGTTAGTGAGAGAATTTTTAAGTGGTGAAATAAACTGAATTGTTTTTCTTATGAACTGCGTCGTATTTATTGAATAACCAGAAAATTTTGCAACATTATAATGAGACACGTACATTTCTACCTTTAAGAAGGCATTTCTGAATTTATTTTTTGAAGCTCCTTCTAGGTATTATCATAAGAAAAATTGAGAGAAATATTGGAATTTAAAGAATTTTTGCAATTTTTTTTTATTAGTCTTACTTATAGTATGTAATACCTGTACCACTATAGTACGAATAATTGGGTACTAAAAATAAACGATTTTATATGAATATTTATAAAAATGCAAAGATTAAAGTTTAACTTTGAAATATTTAAAACCATCAAAATCGAAGTTACTAAATGTTACACGTGGTTATAAATTATATGATAATTAATACATGAAGGAAATAATTTACATATTTAATTAAAAAATTATCCAGTTCAGTTCTTTTGTAATTTCATCGAATTAGATAGTGATTTCCTGCACCCACTGTACCGTGAACACTTCGACGATTGAAGAACACAGTATGAACTGCTTCCATTCGACTTACCACTCCCCACCAAAGAGCGTCGGCGAAATTGCTGAAATTTTCCGGATTCGCTTCTTTCTCGGCCAGGAAAACCAGGAAAGATGAGAAAATAAGGCCCAGGAAACCAATGTAAAGGGTCGTGAACAACTCCTGGAAAAAAAAGGAAAAATTAGTGATGTTACATATGAAGAGTACACGGGAAAAACCGATTGATTTTTCAGAGAAGTTTCCTTAGCAGGCCACTTTGGCGATGATAGCGAGTGATCGCCTAAACTTGTGTAAGGAAACCAGTTCTTACCATAGATATCATAGTTAAAGTAATATAGTGGCAGATCACGCGACCTCCAATGTTAACGACGGTACGCGCAAGGAGCTCCCAGAAGAGCCCCAATGAAGTCAGTGTTGTAGGTCACGTGATATGCCACTGTAGTACTTTAACTAAAATCTCTGTGGTTCCTATCTATCAAGTTCAGGTGATTGGTGATCCCGACGCTTGGACCAAGCGAAGAAGAAAGAGAGAAACCGGTTTTGTGTCGCCAAGCAGGCAATTGCGGGTGTCCGCCTAATAAATCAATCGCTTCTTCCCGTGTACTCTTCATATATCATCATATGCCGCACATGTTAGTCTTGCAGTGAGATCTCAATAAAGAAACACAGAGCCATGATTCTAAAAGAATTAGTAAGTTTTCTGCTTATAAAAGTAGTGCATGTGAAATATCTGAATTATGGTGCAACTTTGAGCCATAATTCGGTTAACCTACCAAGATTTTGCTGTGATGCATCATAATCAAAGAGCCACGATTCTAAAAAAGTTAGTCAATTTTCTGGTTATAAAAGTGGTGCATATGAAATAACTAAATTTTGATGCAACTTTAAGCCACATTTCGGTTAATCTACCAAGATTTTGCTAGTGGTGCATCATAATTTGTAGTTTTCCCATGAACAAAGTTCTGAATAAAAGTAATCGAAATGAGGAGTTTACACATTAGGGTGGGCCGAAAAAAACTTTTTATTTTATTTCAGATCGCTATAGTGCGGAAAAGTTGCCATTGGTAAAGACATGAAAAATGCACTAATTATTATTTTTTTATTATCATATCTTCCGTTCGCGCAATGCCATCAAAGTTGGCAAAAAATTGTTAAAAACCGAAATTTTTTATAATTTTTTTAAAACATGGTAGATGTTTTTAATTACGTTCCTATATCATGAATTAACTACTAAAAGTATGTAAAATCCATATATTATAGCACTTATTAATAATAAATGTTATAATATATAGTATAATAAGTTATTATACATTTGTGTCACATCTTCCGGCCACTCACCGTAGTATAAAATTAGGAAAATTCGTATTTTTCGCTAAATTTCAAAGTTTTAACTATTTGTAAATTTTAATAGCACAACATGATGTAGAAAAGCAATTAAAAACATATATCGTGTTTAAAAAAAATTATGAAAAATTACGGTTTTTGACAATTTTTGCCATTTTTGAAGGCATTGCGCGAACGGAAGATATGGTAATAAAAAAATAATAATTAGTGCATTTTTCATGTCTTTACCAATGGCAACTTTTCCGCACTATAGCAATTCGAAATAAAATAAAAAGATTTTTTCGGCCCACCCTATTACACATGCATCATAATTTTTTAGGATATTGAGCACCACTTCTTATAGTTTGCAAATTGACTCCGATTTTTGGTGCAATACGGCTTTTTCTTTTTCAGTGCATTGTCAGTGCATAATATTCTATGGGGTGTGTAGAAAAAGGCCGGAATTAGTCTTCTTAGTGTTTTAGAGCATTTAGAAAAGAAGCCTACTGCTGTTTCCTCCCAGCACAGCTTATTCGCACTGAGAAGGCCACTTACCAAACTGTTTTGTATATAGTAGAGGTAAGCACAGAAACTGCTAATTTTTGGTTACACTTATCTTTGTTTATAAACGCCAAAAGTATTATTAAAATTTACTTACGGAAAAATTATTTTTCGTCGTTTAGGAAAAAAAAAGACAACGGCGGTGTTACTTGGTAAGGAAAATAAAAACAAAACGAACTGTACGGAGATTTTTTAAAATTAAAAATATGCTCTTTTCTCCAATAGTTCAATATAAAAATTAAAGTAAGCATCAAATCTTCCAGGAACAAGATTCATAAATGAGTTGATTTAGCCGAAGGCTTTTTAATTAAATGTTGTTAACGAAAACAACAAAAGATACATTTAAACAAGTTTATAAGCAGTTCCAAAAAGTTACTTCTCTTCCCTTCTACAAAAAGGGACTTATACGTCAAAACGTTAATTTGGACGGATTAACGTGGTAGTATAGCTACACGTTAGCCATTTTGATAGTTTTGTTTTCTCGAAGGTAACGCACAAATGGTTTTGAAACTGATCAACTTAAATATTTGATCTTTTCTATTTGAAATTTCATTATTTTCTGAGGTATAAACAAAATGCCAAAACTGTAAGCTTGTTTTCATTTCATAAGAAGTTAATTAAAAGTTTTAATCCCTTATTTTTTTAAGGAAATATTTTTTTTATTTCACTTACAATTAATTTTAAATCTATCAAGCGTAATATACAGTTTATAATCGAAACAAATTATATTTAATTTTAAATTACGTTTGAAGGGAAAGGTGGCAAGTAGTTTTTTTTCAAAATTTTGAACGGGGAAAAATATTAATTTGAATTCTAACCACCAATTTACAGCCAGCAGTAGTTTATTAAATCAAACCCCCTCCACCTACAAGTTTTACATATATTCTTCAACAGAAAAATTCGATTGTTCTATTATATAACATAGAACTTTTAAGAGTTTTGTACCCATACACTCTTAAAACAAAAGAGTGAAATCCACTCCAGTTGGAAAAGTGCATTTTCGACACCGTAAAGGCATGCATATTTACTCAGACTGAGTTAAAATCACTCGTTTGGAGTGAGCCTGTCGGAGGTTTAACACACAAAGGATCCACTCCAAAAGGAGAAGTGCATTTTCCAGTCTGGAGGAGTGAAATCCACTCAGACTGAGTTAAATTAGGAGTGTTTGTTTTAAGAGTGTAGATCCAGGAAAACCCTCATGCGTAAAAAGGAAGATTTCCCTACACATTTCTTTCATTTATACTCCGTTGAAAGGAAATAGCTAGGTGGGAAATTTTCCTATGGACAGGACGTCCTTTTACATTCACTTGCATTGAGTCTTAATTGAGTTGAAAAATTCAAAGGAGAAACTCGAGTGCGAACGAGGGAATAGGATAACAATGCTTTACGTATCCGATAACGGATGCTGGAGTTCTTCAAAGGAGGCGGGATAGTAGAGAACGCATTAGCGAATTAAAACGCTGTTTGAAGTTTCAATGGATTTAAAGTTTGAAGAACATAACGTTGTCTTTTAGGATTGTTACATGCAGTGTGTTTAAAATAGTTTATTCAAAAACAATTAGGAATTGCAGGATTTCGGGAATTGTATTTTATTTTAATACCAATAAATGTCTTGTAGGATTTACAACTATTTTATACATAATCATTTTTTATTTATTTTTGCTTTCAATTACTTAATATGAAATGTAAGGTAATGAAAGTGTAAGTCAGGCTGTAACGCAAATTATACATATGTGGTTGCTTATTTAATTTGAATTTTCATTGTTTAACTGGTTTTTCATATTTTATTCCGCTTTTTTTTCTTAAAATACAAATTTTTGAGACGTGGAAGTGTCCAATTCATAAGGTGTCTTGATCGCATATTTGCGTGTGTAAATTTACTTTGAAGGTTTTATTCATTAAACTATCTTAAAATCTTTTGAGCAATCTATAGTTCCCGCCAACCTTATTTGAAACACTTTAGGGATGGAAAACCAAAACCGTTTTTTTTTGCCCTCGGTTTTGACTGAAAAACCGTATTTTTCCCCATGAGGCCGTTCTATAAACGGAAACCGGTTTTCTGCGGGGAAAACTGTCTGAAAACCGGAAAACGTTTTTTTTTCTCAAAAACAACTTTCGGCAATTTTTTTAAAATTATATTATATTAAAATTTTTTTGTTTTGCACTTTGCGAACGGCATAGATATCAAATGGGAGGAAATATTACTTTTTTTAAAAAAAGTAATAGTTCCTGAAAATGAATTTTTTGAGATGAAATAATGCAAAGCTCAATAAAAATACTCAAAACGATTGGAAAAACCGGAATAAGAATCGGAACATCATAATTTAAAATAATAAGAAGGAAACAATTAGGAAAAAACCTAGAACTTAGCTTCCAACAAAACACTTTAACATTTAAAATTGACCGAGTAATGATTTTTATTCGAAAGTAAAGTAAAAAATCAATTGATTTTTTCAATTAATTAAAATAAAACTGAAAAACTTCTTAAAAAATACCCGGTATTTGTAAAACTGGTTTTTAAGGTTAGGTAAAACCGATAAACCGATTTTTAAACAACGGTTTTTCTGAAAAACCGCCATCCCTACCGTTTCTTATTTGGTTGGCGGCGAGTATAGAGCTTCATATTTGCATGAGAAGTCAGATGAATTAGAGAGGTTTTAAGGTTAAGGAAAAGAGCAAAATGATTGCGATTGTTCTTTTAAAATATAAATGCAAATTTCCAGGATTTCATTTTTAAACAATAACCTTTACTTATCATTTTTAATGATGATAAAATGATATTTGTTAAAGAAAAAAAAAAGGTTTAAAGTACTTTTAGTTTAATTAAGTTTAAATAAAAGTTATTAAAATTGGAATTTTAACAAGGGGATTACTGTAAATTCATTATAAGTATTTTTCAAATAGATGCATTATGCTATTGTTTTAGGAGTCAAGTTTTTTTACTTGTATTTGTTAATGAAAGGAGGTTTAAAATACTTTCGAATTCGACAAAAAATATTAAAATGCAAATTGAAGAGATTTTTAAGTTATTAAAAGTCATTTTTAATGAATGTTTGCTTATCATTTTCTTAAAAATAATCTACAATCTATGCATTTTCAGAAATACATGATTAAATTACATAAAACGTACGAATTAAAAATTCTCTATGGAATAGAGATTATTTTTAACGAGATTTTTTTTAATTGCAATTTTTCATTTTGGCTTAATATCTTAGCAACTAACATTTATTATAAAAAGAAGTTTTAAAATAAAGCCATTTATAATGTTCGCTATTCATAATTAGAAGTTTTTATTTGTCTTTTATACATTTTTATACGGGCAATTAATTTAAAATTCATCTAACATTAAGTATCAAATTTTTTAAATTACTTTAGTACTCAATAATCAATTGATCTTAATATTTTTTTTTCAAGTTTGAAACCAACAAAATTTACAGAAGTGTTCTGAAATTCAAACTTAAATAATTGATGGAAAGTGAAAATAAGAATTCCTAGGGAAAAAATCATTTTTCTTCTTCAAATTTTTTTCTAGAGGTGTATATTCATTACTGACGATTTTTTTAAAAAAAATATTCATTGTTTTATATATGACATTCTAAGCTTTTGTAAGGTCATTTTTTTCGCATTATTTATGTGTAATTGTTGTTTGAAAGAAAGCTTTACTCAGCTAAGAAAAAGTTGAGTTTTTTGTCAAAAATTCTTTACTGTATTTAATGAATTGCTGGTGACGTATGAAAACTATCGTATCCATTTACAATTGTCGCGAACTTCTTCTACAAAAAAAAATATCTGTAATTTACATTCCCCTGCGTCGCATTTGAAAAAATGTACTATATACAAAAAGTTGTTCATTAAATTCTAGTTACGCTTTAAATAGTTTCACAGAAAAGCATTACATACTTTATGGGTAAAACTTTTACGGAATACCTCTTGAAAGTCATAGCTTTGATGTTCTTCAATCCGCAACCGAGGAGGTGAGAATTTCGTATAATAAAGGAATTTTTTTTAATTAAATGTTCATTATCAACCATCACACTCATATTAAATAACAGGAACATTATCCACATGAAAGTATAGCCGTTCCCTGCATAGTACCTGTCCCTTAAACCTTGTATTTTTCTTGATCGGTGCCGATTACAACTTTTAGACTCGTTTTATTCGTACTTATTTTACCGGACTCCCAAAGTCAAGATTAGTAATTGGATCTTTCAAAAGCGGAAACCTCACTTCCAATTTTATATCCGGGGTTTTCAATCAAGTAGTGGTAATGTTAAGAGAATTGAATTGCGGAAAACTTGCTTCCGTAGATTGCCACTACAACAGCCTTTAACCATGTTTGTATTTGATGGAAAACTAAAAAAAAAAAAAAGACATTTATACAATAGGCCCAGAAAATTTTATGAGCCTAAGGAAATTTTTGTATGACATTTAAATGTTTTAAGAAATTATTCTCTTGCCTTAAAAATACGAAGTCACAAGATAATGCAATGTACTGTACATTCAGGGGGCAACACAATTTAGCACGGAAGCTTAAGCCCTAACCTTCACAAAACTTTTGTTTAAATCGTAGCGATTGATCATTATTCTCATAAAAAAGCCCTTTTGGCTAATTCCATGCAAAATTATCTTTTGTGTAATGAAAGTCACGTGTGTAATAAGTGATTTTCGCTACAAATTTTAACATTAAATAAAACAAAAAGTTAGTGGAATTGATGATCTACACTTATTAAAATTAAATAGTGTAGCGTGATTTATTTTTTTAATTAAAAAAAACTTATCATCTCCTCTTTTCATCTCTTCATTGTGATTTACACTCATGGCCTGATGTAGGAAAACTCAGACTATACACTCTTAAAACAAAAGAGTGAAATCCACTCCAGTTGGAGAAGTGCATTTTCGGCACTGGAAAGGATTGAATATTAGCTCAGGCAGAGTTGAAATCACTCGTTTGGAGTGATCCTGTCGTTGGTTTAACACACAGAGAATCCACTCCTTCCGGGTAAGTGCATTTTCCAGTCTGGAGGAGTGAAATTAACTCAGACTGAGTTCAAATCCACTCTCTTGTTTTAAGAGTGTAGGCACAATCTATTTCGGGGGCCTCTTTACGGAGAATGTCGTGTATTATTTCCAGAAATGATGGTGTTGCATGACCTACGCATCAAATTTTTGATGTAATTTTATTGGCTCCTTTGTAAACATCTAGCAAAATAATTACTATGGGTAAATTTCTCAGTCACAGTAGAGCAAAAAACAGAGTGGAGAATCAGAATTAAAAAAATATATATAGGAACTGAAACTTAGCCCCAGGAAGGGGCTATCTGGAAGAACAGGCCCTTTTTACACTCTTAAAACAAAGGAGTGAAACCCACTCCTAAACGAGAAGTGCATTTTCGACACAGAAAGGTGTGAAAATTAACTCTTAAATCGCTCGTAATCACCCTAAATCGTCTTAAAATCGCTCTTTTATTTTGAGATTGTACGAATGATATTTTAATAGAAGAAAACTGGCGTCATCCGCTCTATTTGTCCGCACTTCAAATTTCAAAGCGTAGGGGACAGTGGTGGAGATCCTGTCGGAGGTTTAACAAAACAAAAGAGTGAAATCCACTACTATAGGGGAAGTGCAATTTCGACACTGAAAAGAGTGAAAATTAACTCAGACTGAGTTAAAATTGCTCGTATGTTCTAAGACAGTACACTACAGTTACATTTAATTAGCCTTTAGTGGACTGACCTGCCTGTGTGCGTAGACCACGGACCCGAGTAGCTTCCAGGTGCCCCCTCTGCGGTCCATCCTCACCATGCGCAGGATCTGGAAGAACCGGAGGCCGCGGAGGGCGGACGTCGCGAACACCTGTCCGCTGCTGCCCACCGACAGCACCACGATGGACGCCACGATCACGATCACGTCTGCAAGAAAGACAGTAGAGTTTGTTTGGTATAGGTTATGCTTGAGGCTGCCTTTTTGTAGTATCTTAAAAGAGATTTAACACACGGATTATAGGGATCGTAATATTGAGCTCCAATACTACGCGTTGAGACCGAGCATCTGTCCGCTGCTGCCCACCGACAGCACCACGATCACGTCTGGAAGAAACAGTAGAGTGTTTGGTATACGACTGCCATTTTTTGTAGTGCCTTTGTAGAGATTTAACACATGTGTTATAGGGATCGTAATATAGAGCACTTATGCTACTGAGACCGAACACCTGTCCACTGCTGCCCACCGACAGCACCACGATGGACGCCACGATCACGATCATGTCTGGAAGAAACAGTAGACTGTTTCCCCCTTCAGGGCCATGTCTAAATTGTGGAGGTGGTGACAGATGGCAACATCTGTCATATGTGTTTGTGTGTGTCTTGTGTTGTCCTACTTGACGATGGTTTATAAGCGGGTCCTTGCGACCAAGCACACAAGCCTGAAAATATATGTCAACCAATCCAATCCAATCCAGCAGACTGTTTGGTATAGGTTATGCATTCAACTGTCTTTTTGTAGTATATTAATAGAGATTAAACACAGGTGTTATAGGGATGACAATATTGAGCACTAATGCTACGTGATGAGACCGACCACCTGTCCGCTGCTACCAACAGACAGCTTCACGATGGACGCAAGAAGTGTTTGATGTTACACTTCTTGTATTTGATGTTATGCTTCCGGTGTTTGACGTATGCTTCTGACTGCTTTTTTTCTAGTAGCTTCGGAGAGATTTAAGACACGTGATATTCGGATCGTAATTTTGAGCCTTAATACTACGCGATGAGACAGAACACCTGTACGCTGCTGCCCACGGATAGCACCATGATCACGATCACGTCTGTAAGAAACAGTATAGTGTTTGGTGTACTGTTTCTTACAGACTTCCTTTTTTGTAGTATCTTTGTAGAGATTTACCAAAATTATTATTCGAATCGTAACTTTAAGCACTAATGACCTTAAAGCTACGCTTTGAGACCGAACACCTGTCCGCTGCTTCTCACGGACAGCAGCACAATGTACGCACGTTCACGATCACGTCTGCAAGAAACAAAAGAGTTCTATAGTAGGGTAGAGGAACGACTCGTACTGAGCTGCCATCGGCAACCATGGCTCACTACGGAGCTCGAATAGAGTGGCAAAAGGGCTCGTTTATTTATAATTTTGATACTGAGAAAGGAAGTACACCCAGGGCAGAAGCGGGAATAGAACCCGCAACCGTTACAGCGTGCGGAATGCTATCGTTATGGCCTGCGATCCGAATCACTCGGCCATCGGGTCCCACATGCGATCCAATGTTGTCTCCGTGTTGTTCCATGGTGCTCTTGCCAGGTTCAATCTCTACCCTTCTATAGAGTAGTAGGAGTAGTAGTAGTATATTTCATGCGATATGTGCTCGCCGACTCCTTCTATAAAACTCTTTGCAAGAAACAGGAAAGTTTGGTGGATGTTATGCTTCCGACTGCCTTTTCTGTCCTCTATGGAGCTTTAGCACAGAAATATTACGCTTTGTAATTAAGAACCCTATGATTCAGGTAATTTAATCGTTTTCCGGCTGTTTGTTTCTAACCTCCTTTACGAGCTTTAACATAACGGATTGCGCCTCGAAATTCAAGTGGAGATCTACACTTGAGAAAGTTCATGATTTCGATACAGTCCATGCAAGTTTCCAATTATTTTAAAAATTACAAGTATGGTTTCATTGGAATAATATCTGACTTACTGGTTTATCTGTCTGCTTACTTATGTTTCTAACCAAATTATAAGAATGTGTTTAAAATATCATTAGTTAGCATTAAGTTGCTGCAAAAAATAATCATTACTTATCACAATCAGGCCAACTTTAATTCTCAATACATCCCACTACATTCAAATTTAATTCTAGAATAATAGACCCCGACCACACAAGCATTATGTGCCATTTCCCGAAATGTGCAATCATATATTACAGTTACAAACCCATGCAATCCTTTCAAGGTGCGCAACAACATCGTCGTAAATTTCTCGACTCTCGCAATTCATTCTCGTTTAAACATTTCCAAGTTGCAGAGAAACACGATCTCCGAAATTGTTCGACGGCAACTTGAGGAGATTCGATTCGTTAAAGTCAGGTCCTCGTCAATATAATTTGGAGGAATCAAAGAGTAGGCAGACGCTAAGATTTCTCCAAATTATTGCTGCAGTCGGACTGATGTTGACTTTCGAAAGATGGGTAAGAAATAACATCAGCAATGTTTTACGCAAACGTTTTATTAATAAGTGGAATTTTTAGATTTTACGTACTTTTGCATTAAAGCCTGATTTTGAGTAGATTTGTTAGGAAAATAAATGTTTTATGTTAAGGGGAGTCGGATGGGTGTTTGGGTCAGAAATTTCGTTTTTCTGTTTTTATTTTTAATTTTGATCTGCATATCTGTGTAGCTTTAAGATTTCTGCTTCTTTTATAAGAATTTTTGAGAAATTCTGTATATCAGCTCCTACCTATATCAAAAGTTTCGTTTGCGTTTCCTGAAATATAGAAATATAAGGTTTTTCATCAGATAGGAACATTTTTCTTAGAAACTATAAAATATATCCACATGTTTTGTTGTATTATTTCTTCCTCATTAATAGTTCTTTGATTTAAACTGAAGAATTTTAAATATCTCCGCTCAATTTAAAGTTATATAACTTTGGTACTTTCGTTTTTTTAAATACAAATTTATCAAAAATCACTATTAAAGTATATTTTTATACTGTGAAATATCCTTAGTTTAAAGAGCTATATGTAAGGAACAAACTATAAAAAATCATAATGATATCTCCCATAGTTCCTATGGAAACTGTTACTAAAGTTAGTAAAATTAACATAAGCGAGATCGAACCATCCGACTCCCCTTAAAGAACAAACCAGAAGATGATAAACAATCATGGCGAACGTGTATTCATGGCACTGTCGGGTTAAAATTATAGGAAAATGGAAAGAAAAGGGAATGGTTTATTTTCTAATATTATACCTAACAAGTCTACAGGTAGAAGAATAAAACAAGACAGAACACATATACAAAAAAACTAAGAGAGAACACAAAAACGAGGAATAAAATATTAAAATACAGTGAAACCTCTAAGACGTAATAAATCGGTCGTAAATGGAGGTTGGTCGCTCCCAGAGTACAAAAAATAAGTGAGGTAGAAAGTTGAAATATCATTTTACAATGTATTATCCATTTAAAAATTACAAAAACCTATTTATCGTTACTTTTATTTATTAATCCGCAAATAATGTACACAACATTATACTAACTTACTTTTGAACAAATTGTAGTATGTAAAAATAATACTATACTACATAACTTATTTTAACAAACTAGTGTGATTTAATTAAACATTTTTAAAGTAAGAAGAAATTTCTGACTGTTTCATTAGTTTTCGATTTTTCCCAAATTACCTCTTTTTCTAATTTATTTTTTAAATCGGGAAAAGTCAGGTTACAAAAAGATATTTTTTCATGAAAATGGGATTTGCAATCGGTCGTTTCGGGAGTGAAACCTGGTCTCTCCCTGATCAGTTAAAAGGACAGGGTATTTGACAATAATATTTTCTTAAACTCAGCATAAGACATAAAAATATTATTCATCAAAATTCCGTATAATATTCGAAAATTTAAAGTAAATATCAAAATATTCTACAATATATTACTTCTACTGACTAAAATAAAAATATTTATTGATTAATCACACAATTCATAATTTTATTAATTTATCAGTATGCAATTCTTTGGCTATGAACGTAAAGACTCTACAAAGCTTAGGTGAGGCTCTGTAAATGCTGTTTCCCTTTTAGTCGAGTTTTTAGAAAGTGAAAACAAGTTTACAAGTACTTGGGGCTCCAAACGCTCAAAAGAAGACACTTAACTGCAAGCGTGCATTGATTTATTTAAATTAAAAAACAAACAGATTTTGTATATTTATCTTATAATATTGCTTGTGGATAACGTAAATCTTTCGTTTCATTTTAGTTGAATGGATGATAGTGAGAACCACTTGAGGGATACATACGTAAAAAACTAGTTAGTTTTACGTGTAGCTGTTATTTTTCCCAGTAACACATATGAGTTTGAAAGTTTATTATTTTTTTAAAAATTTAATTTGATTACAAATTTTAGAGTTTCGCGCATGTTTTTAAAACTATTTACTGCATTAATAAAAGTTTAAGAATATCAAAGTTTAAATTGATAAACGAAACATTTCAATTTAAATTCAATGTATTTAAAAGAAAAAAAAACTTTTCATTATGGAATAGAGCTTTTCCCTCAAATGATTAGTTTGTTAAAAATATATAATTTTTTTTACTCTAGAAGAATTTTAAATAAATTATTTTAAATAATCAATGACAATAACTACGAAGGTTTTTATTGAAACCTGAAAATTAGTTAAATACTAAACAACAAGAATATTTAGCTTGAATTCGGATTCTACTCACATCACTTATATAAAATTTATATACTCAAGGTTAGAATAATTTGATTATTTATTTTCAAAGTGGTTGAAGACTATAAATCCTCATTAACTGGTTAAAGCTCTGTGGGATACTGACGTATACAACTGTTACATGATTATCAGGATTTCGGCAACACACATAATAAAAAAAAACGATAAATTTTAAAATTTTAGTGAATTTCAAAGCTAAAACTATTGAAAATTTATTATTGCAGTTATTCCACTGCATAATTTAATAAGCGCCTCCTATCGAAATATAAAAAAAAAAATAAAGAAATTAAAATTTCATTTACCAATTTACATTTATAGACTTGTTTTTTTACTGCATTAGATTTAGCTAAAACTTTTGGTTCATCAATTTAATTTTTGATATTTTAAACTAGTTTTAGAGACTTCCTTAATACTACATATACACTGTGAAAACAAGTTTACACTTCAGCAAATTTGCGTATACTTTATAGATTTAAAAACATGTTCTTGGTGTACAAAAATTCCTAACACGAAACAAGTGAACTTCCGAAAAAACCTGTTCTTGCTGTTTTGGACAGGTGTCTTTGAATTGGGCGAGTCCTATTGAAGAGGAAATTAATTTCTTTCTAAAAATTTCGATGCTGGGAAGACGTCGATTTGTTAAGTGGGTGCCATTAGTTTTCGATGTTTAGTCTGGTAGTTAATTAGTTGTGTCATTGGATTGGCAAGGTTGTAAGTGACAGTGAATCCATGACCTACTCCTTTTTAACGGAACCGGAAACCCAACGATGCTTCAAAATATTGAAATTTTTATTTCAACTTGTAATCATTAAAATGTGCACTTATGTATCATATTGAAGATATGAATTAGTTTAAAAACTCGACGTATTGTTAATTCACAGAAATTTCTATTTTTATGTTCTACGATGCAGACGTGGTTGCAAAGATGGCATTCCGTTACACAAAAAGAAATTAGCCAAAAATCAAATAACAATATAATTTTTTAAAATTAATTAGACTTTTTATTATCTTTTAATCATTAACTGTAAAACCAATTTTCCTTTAAAAATATCTTCGTTATAATTGAATCGGTGAGTGCAGAAATAACTTCAGTCAAAAAAATCCGAAAGCTCGTTTTCAATAAAAATAAGCGTAGAAAGGCAAGATGCGTGTTGAGTGCAAAAACTACGTTATCTGTTGAGTAGTTCCGTAAATACAGGACAATTGTTTCGAGTGTTGAGTGCAGAAATAGAGGAGGAGTTATTACGTTTTCTCCCTCCTGAAAGATTTGAAATTTGTGACTGACGTTGTTTCACTTTAGTTTAATTAAAATTCATAACCTCAGATTAATCTGTACTATGTATTACATCATATAAAAAAAGTTTACGAGAAAACATAGCATAGTTTTTGAGAAAAGGTACATCGAAGTTCAAAAAATCAAGTTCTGAGAAAAACGCGTTTAAAGTTTTTATTGTTAACCCATTTCCTTACGAAGCCATGACATTAAAATGGCTTTTAAAGTCAAAAATATTTTTCCAATCGCCTTGATACTTTGTGACATTATTAATAAAGGTTGTAATAGTATTTTAAGCCAATAATTTTTGTTTTGATTTTTTTTATTGATTTGAGGGTATTGAACCCCCTTAAAACAATTGGATCTTTCACATGTGAAGGAATTGAAAACTGTTGAAAAATTGACCACCACCTCTTTTTCGGAATAGGTAATTTCTTTTAGCTAAACTGAACGGTTCTGCTCGGTTAAAGAAATAAAAGTTTGTGCAAAAAAATATCCTATTCCTCTCAGTAACGTGGAATAATTTATAACTTTAAAAATGCAGAATTAGTTACTTAGTTAAAAAAAATTTAGCTACAAACTTTAAAAAATAATATGCTATCATACATTGATCACTTATTGAATAATTTAAGTTATAAATAAACACATTGTAAAGACATACATTTGTAAAATTGTAAAATGTCATTTAATTTAAAATCTCCCCTCCCCTTACTTAACTTGAGTTAGAAAGAATGACATTTTTCAAATTTTCCAAGACTCCATTACAATTGAATGTAAAAATCATTTATTGAAGAGATACCATTTTGTTAACCAGAGTAAGAAATTTATTGGAGAGTTTTATTAAGTTAAGAAACATGGAAAGTGTTCAGTTTAAAGTTTATATAAATATAAGAATTTCAGAATGAACTTTTAAGGTGATTATTCATTTTAATGATAGCTATGGTTATTAGATATTGGCCCCGAATTTTTTAGGTAAATGTGTCGAGTTATTTAATTAATATTTTTTTCTTTTTTAGTACATACATTAGTAGGGGAGAAAGGGCATGTCCCGTCAGCGACACCCCAACTGGTGTCATAAGGCACCCTTAGCTAGGGTGAAAGGATGGCACCCCTAGTTCAATAGAATAATAGGAGAATAAAGGCACCCCTAATTCAAGGAGCACAGAGGTGCCACAGCAAATATCAATAGCGACCAGGGATTTTAAAACTTATACCCTTAGATCCTCTTTATACACCGCGTTGCAAAATGATAGCACCACCTTGTTTCTTCTGAGTAAAAACTGTATAATATATTTTTGAATAAATTTGTAATACTTCCTGAAACTAAAATAGTATAATTAAGTAGAATGCAGGATATCAAGCTGTGAGCTGTGAGAAGTTTTGAGTTTGGCTTAATAAGAAAATGTTTAAAACAAATGGAGATTTACTGTTGCAAAATGATAGCACCACTCACTTTTAAGTAAACAGGCGAAATTGCATGTGTTAAAGCTCCTCACGGAGGATAGAAATAGACAACCGGAAACATTTCTAGCCATAAAAGCTTTGTTTTATCTGGTTAAAATAACCTTGTTTGCATTTATTGCGAATAAGTCAAATCAATAGATTTGAAAAGGTGTTAATTCAGTATGGGTAGGAAAAAGCAGTTATCACGTTTTGAAAAGGGGAAATTGCAGCTTTAAACCAAGCAGGATTGTCGTCACGGAATATAGCAAGACATATTGGACGTTTACCGCACGTGGTTAATAAATTCCTCCCTCTTAGATGAAAATATGGGAAGAAGAAATCAACTGGACGACCTCGAAAGCTAACAATTCGGCAAGAAAAATTAGTTGTAAAGAAACTAAAAGTAAAAGAAACATTGACCAGATTATCACGAGACCCCACCATCAACGTTCACAAGTATACTTTATCAAGAGTGGTTTGGCGGAACGAACATCTTGTGTACAAGAAAATGAAAACACAACCGAGACCTACAGAGCTTCACCAGCGAAATATTATGCAATGGGTTAAAGAACATATAACTTGGAAAGAACAGTAGCTTCAATAGTATTCAGTGACGAAAAAAATTCAACTTAGATGGTCCTGATGGATGGGAGTACTGTAAGAGAGATCTCCGAATTGAAGAAAGTATTTTCTCTAAGGGACAGTGGAGGGGAACGATCGCTATTGGTTTGGGCTGGTTTTGGAAGCGCAGGGCAGACCAATAATGTGTTCCCCTTTGGTTGAATGAAAATAAAAGACTACCAAGACATCTTGGAAGACAATTTGTTGCCGTTTGGAGAAAAAAAAATAGGAGGTCCATTTTGGAAATTCCAACATCATAATGCCAGTATTCATGTTGCCAACTCGTCTTGGCATTGTTTCCTGGATAACGAAGTGCAAGTTATTTACTGGCCAGCTTGTTATCCTGATTTGAACAAAATAGAGAACGTTTGGGGTAACCTAAGCAGGGCCGCATACGCCAGCGGAAAGCAATATACAACTGTTCAAGAATTGAACGACGATATTATAACAGAATGCAAAAATATTAATGCAGATGTACTTAAACGTCTAGTCAAAAGCATGACTGATCGAATTTTTGAAGTTATAGTAAAAAAGGGTTCTGTTATTAAGTATTAATTATGACTGGTCCTATCATTTTGCAACATAATATTTGCAGTTTTATTTCATTACACGAAAAGTTAAACAAGTATTATGTTTTTATTCTGCTATTTTCATTCTTATTACGTAAATTTCAATAAAAGTATTAATTTCAATGACTTATTTCAATTATTGTATGCTATGTTGAAAATACATGGTGGTTCTATCATTATGCAACGCAGTGTAACTGTACATTAAGAATAATAATAAAACATAATTAAATGATTAAAAAAATGATTGTTTAATAATACTCACATCCAGACTCACTCACATATCGGAATTTTGATCCAGCATCAAAGGCCGATAACCCCCTGATCTGGCACATTAGAGGTATTGATTTGGTATAGGAACATGGAGGACTTTTTGAGAACGACATATTTAACGTTCCCCAGCCATCATTAGTCAACACGGCGATCTTTAGACCGAATACAAGCGCCGACCCAGCAAACATCAGACCCAGAGCCAACCAAGCACCCCCGAGGACAGATTTCAAAACCCTCCGATGTGAGCACGACGCTTAACACTACTGAGCTACCGCGGCTCAGGATACACATACCTACACTCTTAAAACAAAAGAGTGAATTCCACTCCAGTTGGAGAAGTGCATTTTCGACACTGGAAAGGAGTGAATATATTTTATCAGACTGAGTTAAAATCACTCGTTTGGAGTGATCCTGTCGGAGGTTTAACACACCACTGATCCACTCCAAAAGGAGAATTGCATTTTCCAGACTGGAGGAGTGAAAATCAATCAGACTGAGTTAAAATCGCTCTTTCGTTTTCAGAGTGTACTTTTGCTAATTTACGGCTTCTGGAAATACTTATAATTTTGTTTTAGAAAATGTGTTGTTGAGTTTAAAGTGGTTAAATATATTTATTATGAATTAAGATTTAAATTTATTTTACTCACCTTAAAATAATGTAAACAAGAATGTTTATACCGTTCACACAGCGCGGTCAATTGTGACCACGTCAAGTCAACGTCAAAGACATGCGCAAGTTTACAAGTCATCCAACGGGTGAAACGTTTGGATTGGCACTCCAAAGACATTGGGGTGCCAATTGGTACCGCCTATTCACCACTGATAAGATTCAAATTGTTAAGGTGCCGATTGGTACCACCTATTCACCCCGGGATGCCAAACGGCACCGATTTGTCACCTTTAGTTTTAACAGTGTAGTGTTATAATATCTATAATAATAAAAATGAAGTTTTGTGTGTGTGTGTGTGTGTATGTATGTATGTATGTCTCTCTGAAACTCACAAACTAGACATTTGTTTGACTCGTAACTTGGTACAAATACGTAGTTCATACTTGAGTTACAGAATAAGAACTTTCAGAGCTCAAAGTGTTCTATTTTTAGAGAAAATTCGAATTTTCTGGGAAAACTACACCACTTTGGCTCAAATCCGACGATTTCTTTTCTTTCCTGATGCCATCTGAAGAAACAATTAAATAAAACTTTCAACGAAAATAAATAAAATTGAAAATGTTTATTTTATTGTGTTGCCATAACTTTCAGAAACTAAATTCAACTGAACTCATTCATTCGAAAATAATTGATATGTTTCAAGTGACGTATTTCCAACAAGTCTTGATTCCTGGATTTCTTATGGGTTTAGTTGATGATTTCGTCAATGATGGTTCTGTTGATTACAAATATGCATGTTCAAACAATAAATGTGTAGTTTACCTATAAGTTCTAGAGCTGCCGTTAGGTCTTTATTTTCTCGCCAAATACGTTGCCAATCCCGCCAAATTATAATAAAAACTCGCCAAATGGGCAAATGGTTTGTTAAGCTATTACTGAACAATGATGGTCAATAAAGGTCATCGCACGAGCTGCATATTAGGGTTTTATGTCTTTACTTTTTCGCCAAATACATTGCCAATCTCGCCAATTCATTTATTAAAACTCGCCAAATGAGCAAAATGTTTGTTAAGCTATTGCTGAACTATGATGGTTAATAAAGCCATCGCACTAGAGCTGCATATAAGGGTATTATGTCTTTATTGTTTCGCCAAATATGTTGCCAATCTCGCCAAATTATTTAGTAAAACTCGCCAAATGTGGGCAAAATGTTTTTTAAAATAATTTATAAGCTGGTTGGATATGCTAAGGTCGTTGTGTTAGAGCTGTATAATGTGTGTGTTTGTAGCTATATCTATTTTCTCGCCAAATTATTTACCAAAACGAGCCAAAAGAGTTAAAAAAAGGTTTTATGTATTTATGAGGGAATTGTGATGACATTTATGAGTACATTTTACAGCGTATTTTTGATTTTAGAATATTAGGGCAATGAATTGAGATTTTTTACTTGATAACGAGTGGAAAGAGAATAACTTAAGTTTATGATTTTATAACAGGTTATATGGTACACATACTTGGATCGATTTGATATTTATTTAATCCGTGCGAAGTGCGGGTATAAATTTGCTAGTTTCAAATATATCTTTCGATTGGTATCCCATTTATTTGTTTAATATGTGTCATTTACAATAATGAGAGTGATTAGCTTTTATCCAGAAATGGTGGTATCAGAAGAAAATAAATACTAGTTAAATACGATAATTAATTTAAAAAAAGTATAAATGACCTAAAAACAGCTTTAAAGGTATTGAAAAACCTTGTGGAATAGTAATTAATGGAATAAATTATCCTATTCTGTTTTGATATGCAAATTCTGTAAAATTCTCAAGCCTGGGCTTTAGTAAATTTGGTTGAAAATGTTATATATTTTATGATTAATATGCATAGGTCAAACATGTACTAAAATTTATTAACGATTTTTTTTTTGTTTTAACTTTCCGCCTAAACCACAAGAAACTAAGTTTCATTGTAAAACAAAATAATTTTCGCAAAGTTAGCTGTATCGAGGTAGAATATATCAACATTCGGAATACCATCTTTTTTAAAACGATTGAAATAAAACTGCAAGCTCCATTTAACAGTAACTTGAAAAAAGTTTTTATTAAAATAGGAACCCATAAAAACGTATTTATCGAGCATACACTTAGTGAAATACTATTTCCATGATTCTAGGAAATATTCAAGTTATTCGAGAAATGGGTAATGGGTATAGGTAAAGTTAAAAAAAAAGTGAAATTATGGTTCTTTTCAAAGCTTACATTCTTTCCTGTTTCTGTTATATTTAACTGTAATGGTGAGTCTGATGGCAGAGATGCTGTTGACGGGTATAGAATAAAAAAATGTACCAAATTATTGACCAATCAGTAATTAAAAAATACCTTTAAGTATTTGTTTATGCTTTTTTAGTTTTATGATAAAGAAATATTATAATTAATTTCATATTGTACGATAAAATTAGAAAAGTCCATTATGTTTGAAAGATGTATGTATATAGAATAGTTTTCCAGGTTTCAGAGTTATAGAAGATCACTTGAATTAGCAAGAATAAAGTTTGAAAAATATTGTATACATCTCTATTTTATATATGTTAGACTAATTGTCTATTTCCTTTTTATATCCTAAAACTGTGTAAGATGCATAATTAAGAAAAAGGGCTACAGTTTTAAAGCGTTCTTGAGTGTTTTTCTCTTTTTCGCAAAATGTAAACATGAATACTTAAAAGTAACCAGGAACTTTTTAAATGTATTAAACTAGTTCTGAGTTGTTCTAAAGAAACTTACAAGAACGACGATTTGAGCAAGACACTAGATCACTATGAAAATTTTTTATATTTACAAGTAAAGCAAAAAAATCATAATTAGAAACTGAGTGACCGATTTTGTCAATCTGACTGCTCTTATTATTAAGAGGACTCTCTTGGGAATTTCACATCTTGAAAATCGTAATGTTATTCCTATGGGGAATATTCGCAAGTCAATTGCCGCCACAATTTTATTAAAAAGGTTACTAGTTTCTTGTATCATTGTAAAGAACGAAAGGAACTAAAAGGATAACAAATTAGTTTTATCCTTTTAGTTCCTTTCGTTCTTTACAATGATACAAAAAACTAGTAACCTTTTAATAAAATTGAGGAGGCAATTGACTTGCGAATATTCTCCATAGGAATAACATTACGATTTTCAAGATGTGGAATTCCAAAGAGAGGAAAGTCCTCTTAAAGTCAGTCAGTCAGTTTGGATAAGTCAGCAAGATTTGCTAACAAGGATGTTCGTACGTATTGTTCCGACATATTTCATTTGTAAACATTAGGTCCAGCTTGAATTAGTTAAATTGGTAGAAAAAAGAATCCACGTACAATTCCCTCCTTAAACGAAAAGGATAGTATAATGTTCTTATAACTACAAACGTTCACGTTGACTGCCATATCAGTTGCATTCAATTGGCAGCCTTTGTTTCCAAGTTTTGGAAGTTATATAAAGCTTCTTTTTCACTCCTTTGAATTTGACCAGTGAGTCATCTGTTCTTCAGTAATGCCATATTATTCTATTGTGTACACAGTTTGAACAACTTTAAAGGATAAAAAATGTATTTGGTCCAAAATTTTCTTTTTGGACTTTTTTTGTGCAATGTAGCAGTTAACGCGTTAACACTCTCTCTTCGGATGATGACTTTATTCATCAAAATCTAAAGATTTTATAATGCTATTCCTATGACATGTTACCAGACAACAAATATCGTACTCAGCTGAAGAGTTAAGGAAATGAGAAGCAACATCCTGTTTTTTTCTGTCCCATCTTTGTCACATTCAGTGTCGTGTGTGCACTAAATTCGCTCCCCTCCAACCGATAAGAGAATACGTTGACAGTTTTACTCTCGGCAATCAATCCATAGTAATGGACGATAGTGAAAAGAGATGTCGCAAGGGACGGGAGGACATAAAACAAAATCGCCAATGAAGAGATTTTCTTTTTTTTTTTACCTCTTCGGAAGTGTTTTTCGTCATAATAGCGTGAAAATATAATAGATTATTGTATGGTAGGTAGGTTGGTACATGTAATTTCCGACTTGTGTGCTTGATCAGATACCCGCTTATAAAGCTTCGTCAAGTAAGACAAACACGAAATGAATTATTACTGATACACAGAGAGAAAGAACACCCAGGGCGAAGGCGGGAATCGAACCCACACCCGTTAGACTGCTAGCGTAATGTTCTGCGATCAAACCCACTGGGCCACCCGGGCCCGTTGTATGGTATTTCGTGACCTTTTTGCATATTTTAAGGCTTGAATTGTCAAGATTTGAAAGTAAAATTTATTTATCCTACTTAATAATGTTATCTAACAATGAAAAGTTTTAAAGTGCGATAAACAAGTGGAACGGTCACGCCTACAGGGACGTATACGTAGTCTGAAACCCCACAAGTATACCATCCGGCAGTTAATTCGTCTGAACTAGAAAGAACACGCCTACAGTCAATTCAGACTTACGTCAAGCATTTTGTCTCTTATCCCACAAACAAACCACGATCCGCCCATCTTGAACCATCCTCCATACTCAATTTGTGTATAGCACGTTGGTTGGTTTAGACATATATTTTCAGGCCTGTTTGCTCTTTCAGAGGTGAATAACGTAGTTTTGATGAAGGCTAGAACCTGAGCGCCTGTCTTTCTATAGCCGAACTATATGAGACTTAAACACATCATTTAAAAATATGCTATGTTGCTATTGCTGTTGATCGTAGTTTAAAATAATGAGTCAAGTTTTCATGGCTCCCCTATAGGCGCGTTTACATGAGCCATCGATTCCATGGATTGAAGAGCAAACTCGGCAATTTGTTCCTCGCGGGGATTTTCTCCCAGACAGAACCGGAGTTGCAGGGTTCATTGGGTTTCACAAACCCTCCAATGAAAGAGGGTTTGATGTTTTATACCATGGATTCGGCCCGAGACTATTATTTGGGTTAGAAATCCTGATCGACCTTTTCTTCCCCTAATGGGGATTTTGGCATTCTATGGATTCAATGGTTCATGTAAACGCGCCTTATGTTGCTATTGCTGTTGATCGTAGTTTAAAAGCCTTCAGGGACATGTCTAAATTGTGGAGGTGGCGACAGATGGAAGCATCTGTCATTTGTGTACGTGTGTGTCTTGTGTTGTCCTACTTGACGATGGTTTATAAGCGGGTCCTTGAGACCAAGCACACAAGCCTGAAAATATATGTCATCCAACCAATCGTAGCTTAAAATAATAAGTCAAGTTTTCATGGCTCCCCTATATTGCAATGCGTGCGGGACTTAGTTAAGTTAAAACTTTTCTAAAGGACTAGAAACAGACAGCCGGAAACGTTAAAATCAAATGAAAGCATTTGAAGAGTACACGGGAAGAAGCGATTGATTTATCAGGCGGACACCCGCAATTGTCTTCTTGGCGACATAAAACCGGTTTCTCTCTTCCTTCTTCGCTTGGTCCAAGCGTCAGGATCGCCAATCGCCTGAACTTGGTAGCTAGGAACCACAGAGATAGTCGTTAAATACTACCGTGGCTTATCACGTGACCTACAACATTGACTTCGTTGGGGCTGGAGCTCCTTGCGCGTCCCGTCGTTAACATTGGAGGTCACGTGATCTGCCACTCAATTACTGCAACTATGATATCTATGGTAGGAACTGGTTTCCTGGCACAAGTTTAGGCGATCACTCGCTATCATCGCCAAAGTGGCCTGTTAAGGAAACTTCTCTGAAAAATCAATCGGTTTTTCCCGTGTACTCTTCATTTGTTGCTGCTTACTGGACAGTTCGGCAGTAAAACAGCGGATTCCATCATTGCTTAAATATAAAATGAAGTGACGACTGGGTACCACTTGAGTGGGTGACTATTTACAGAGAGAAAATCTGAGTACACTGGTACACACATTCTTATAAAATTGATGCAGTCCCAAGTCTTGACTGGCGCAGTATGGCCTCAGATGCCCTTGCGTCATAAAACCCGAAAAACCATTCATCCCAAGTCTTGACACCACGTAATGTACGTTGTCGCTTGAAACATGCGTTGGGGGCCAACTGGTGTTGACCTCAAATAATAAAAATTACGAGAATTTCGTAGAGGTAAGGTTTAGCTTTGTACAAAGGCTAGGAACAGAAGGCCGTAAGTGTTTAACTCAAACTCTTAAGATCATTGACATCATATGTCTTAATTACTACCAGTCATTTCATGTATTCGATATGTTCTGGAAAAATAGGAAATAATCTTCATTTATTCACGTAAAAAATTCTAAATTACTTTGCGTATTTGCAGTGATAAAGCAGCAATAGACTGCCGGAAACATCCCGAACCTAAACTAACTTAATTCAATTCTTCATTGGACATGGTTCGAAATTACGGGGCGTGATTGGCTGCGTTTAATTTCCTCACGGAAGACCATAAAAAGACAGCCGGAAACGATTAACTTACCTACATACCCAACCTCGCTCAGTTGGTCGAATAGCGTAGGGCTGTCAGTGTGACAAAAATCCTAGTGAATGCGTGTGCCTTGGGTGAACGAGATACACTGTTCTACGTGTCGAATTAATATTCGTGGACTCACCTATGATGCAGAAAGGACTCCGCAGGTACCTGAACCTGCCTATCCATCCTTGGTACCTGGATCTGCAGCCTGCAGACCAAAGTCTCAGGAAGAATTCCACGGTGAACCACACCACCATCACGATTTCCTGCAACGTCACCAAAGGTCAGTCGGTTACTTCTTTGTATTAAATAGTCTGTGTACATGTAAAGTGTTGTTGAATTATGAAGTTAGATAGCACTTGTAAAGGGACGTTGGTTTTAATTTTGTGAAAGTTTTTTTTTAATAATACGCACTCTGAGCGTAGATTGGGTCATTCTGGAGCAAGCATAAACTCCTATGGCTAATAACTAAATTTTTGGTCATAGGCCAAAGAAGTCGCTCTACTAACGCAAAATAATTACTAAATTTTTGGTCATAGGCCATATAAATTGCTCTACTAACGCAAAATAATTAATTCCACGGTGAACCACACCATCACGATTTCCTGCAAGGTCATCAAAGGTCAGTCAGTTATTTCTTTGTGTTAAATAGTCTGAGTACATATAAAGTGTTGTCGAATTATTAAGTTAGATAGCACTTGTAAAGTTCTGTTGGTTTTAATTATGTGAAACTTTTTAAATATTACGTAAACTCTGAGCGTAGATTGGGTCATTTTGGAGCAAGCATAAACTACTATGGTTAATTTTGAATTTGACTAAATTTTTGGTCATAGTTGGTTATCAGTCGCTCTACCAACGCAAAGTTAATTAGTATATTTGATGATAATAAAGGGGCAGAACTCATGCTAAAATAATATTTAATGACCGAATTAGTCACACTTCACGGGAATAAAAATAAATAAGTGATGACATCTGAAAAAGATGCATTACCCGATTTGCTTATCTGTTCAATATTTTGGCTACATAATTTTATACTTTAGTTGTTTTCTCGTATCGCATTATTTTTAACCAGTTTTTTTTCAAAATTATTACGTTTAATCAGGTTATATAAATTGCTGTCAGATGCTGTCGAACAAAGTTTAAGCTATGATGGTCTTATCCACTTCTTTAGAGTTCGGAGCAATTTATTTCGTAATTGAAATTATCCATGATGTTTCGATTTTGGTTGTAACGAGTAGTATATGATTTTAATGTTTTTTTCTATAATTTTCCTACAAACTAAAGTATGAAAACTCGAATGAGTTATAATAAAAAAAAATATTTGTTGTTGCTCATTTTAAAATTATCTTTGCTGCAATCTCCGAATTCCGAAAATAAAATTCCCAAACCCGTTTCAAAAGCCACGTAACTGATAAAGGAAAAATTTTCTGACTTTTTGGTAATCTTCAGAGATTAACTAATTTTGCTCAGTTTAGCTGCGTCAGCTTAGCTGACCAGATTTGTATCAGGGATTAACTTTTCGACCGTGAAATCATCAATTTTTCATAAATCATACTTTATTTACGTTGTTTTTTTGTTTAAAAAAACTGAAAAAAAAATGAGACTATTTACACAATTTTTATAGGTATATAGTTGAATAACAAAGTTATCCCTAAATGCAAAGCGTCTGGTAACTCTAGTGATAATTGGTCTAGGTAAGTAACTTGTTAAGTGGGTCTTAGTTAAATATTTAAAACTCAAAATACATGTGCTACGAGTTGAGTTAGTTGGAGTTATTTAAAGGTTCCCTATAACAAGTATCTGATTGTAACTGTCCGAAATATGCCGACATTCACCGCAACGGGTACATATAAAACTTGATGAAAACGTAATTTTTAATTTTTTTCTTTCTTGCTTAAAGGTTCGTCTTTATTTGTGCGTTTTCCATAATTAAGTTATTTAACATAAAAACAAGGTAACAGTATTCCAATTTCAAACTATGAAAGCACAAACGAACTTTAAAGTAACTTAAAATTTCGTTTCGAAATGGTTTTTCTTTAATTTAAAGTTGCACTTATATGAAGAGTACAAGGGAAGAACCGCTTGATTCATTAGGAGTCTTCCCGTAATTGCGTCTGTTTGGCGGACATTGGCGACAGGAAACCTGTTTTTCTTTCGGTTTTTAATTCGCGGTACAAACGGGTGACTCTTGTCCACTGATCTCTGGCGTGAATCAGGGTAAGCGAGTAACCGGTTTCTTTACACCAGTTTAGGCGAATTCTCGCTATCATCGCCAAAGAAGTCTACTGAGGAAAGCCTACAAAATCAAGCGGTTTTTCCCATGTACTCTTCATCATGTAACTAATTTTTTAAAAAAGTTTATTAACGAACCATGCATGCAATACACTTACCATTTTTAATAAAAGGGCACTACTAACTTCTTCGAATTCAGCTATTGTAGAAAAGACACTTAGCACCAAACACATAAAAACCATCAAGAAGCTAAAAGAAAAAAAAACATTAAGAAAATTTCCGAAGTGCATAAATAATCAGAAATATCAATAGTAATTAAATTCTTAGTAAGTTCAAATAAACTTTTAGTTTATTGGTAAGTTCAGTTAAATCTTTAACCAAAAAGTGGGGACCTCGAGAAGATTTCCAGACATGCGTCCTCTTCACTAAATATTACAGAAAGAGAGCTTAGTGGGAAAGTCTCCTATAGATGTGAAATTTTTTTTGTAAGATTTAATATGTCAGTTCACATTGAAATTTCTGGTATTGAATAATCAACAATGAAAATATGATTAAGTTAGATTGTTTTAATTTTTGTTCCAGAAGTAATGGGGGGCTGGGAAGCCTAGTCGGTTGAGTACTCGCTTAGCACGCGGAAGGTCCCAGGTTCGGGTCCGGGCATCGCCAAAATAGCTGCCGACCTATAAACGGCCCGTGCAGCCAAAAATGTCCGACGAATAATACCACGTGTAAGGGAGTGGACGTTAAATATCCTTCAAAGTCCTAGCGCTGCTAACGATATAACCCTTAACGGTTGCGTTGGGTGCCTATTCAGGTGTTGGCTCGTCACCTGACCGTGGTTCTAAAATACAACGCCCGTCGCCAATAGCAATCGTGTAGCTCTTATGCGACGATAATTAAAGCCTAACCTAACCAGAAGTAAAGAGTGGGTGGTTAATTTCCAGAATCCGGTGCTTTTGTCGCCAAAGGATTTGGCGTATTTTGTAGCAAGCGATAAACAATTTTATTTGGTGATACGGCGAAAAATCTTTTCGTCCAATTGTCGGCGCTGGTAATACTTGCACGGAATTGTGGGTAAGAAGCCCGGATGATGTGCGCGCACAATGGAATTATTTTGTTCTTAATTTATTTTTTCGTCCAACCAACGACACTGTTGATACTTGCGAGCGATGAATTGTGGGTAAAGTTGCGCGTGCATCGTAATCGCAGTTACGGTTAACTATGAAAATCTGGTTTTGGTTATTATATTTCGGTTATTTTTTATTCTGAATATTTTGTCGATTCGAAGAGGGCCGGTCTGCTAGCTGCCTGGGGCCCCAAACAAAATTTTATGCTTTCAACAGACTCTTCAATACTGCCTGATGTTGGATACTGATGTTTTTTTAGAGAAAAAAATTGCCCGGGGCCCCAGACGGATATGTAGGCTTTCAATAGGCCCTACAGTACTGCCCGATGTTGGATACTGATGTTTTTTTAGAGAAAAAAAAATTGCCCGGGGCCCCAAACGGATATTTCGGCTTTCAATGGGCCCTACAGTACTGCCCGATGTTGGATACTGATGTTTTTTTAGAGAAAAAAAAATTGCCCGGGGCCCCAAACGGGTATTTCGGCTTTCAATGGGCCCTACAATACTGCCCGATGTTCGATACTGATGTTTTTTTTAGAGAAAAAAAAATTGCCCGGGGCCCCAAACGGATATTTCGGCTTTCAATGGGCCCTACAGTACTGCCCGATGTTGGATACTGATGTTTTTTTAGAGAAAAAAAAATTGCCCGGGGCCCCAAACGGGTGCGTACTGGATTGCCACTCGCGTAGCTCTAAAGCGACGAAAACTAAAACGAAACTAAACTGAGTACGGGATAGCCACTTGTGTAGCTTTAGTACAGCGTTAATTCAAACCAAAGTGGATTGCCAATCGTGTAGCTCTATTGCGCCGTTAATTCCAACTGGACTGGATGTTTGCGTTTGATCTGGGAGAAAAAAATGACTTCTAACTCTCCCGTAGCTTTCCGCGATCCATTAACCTTAGAGATCAGTGAAGGAAAGTAGGGTTGCATCGGCGTAAGGGAATCTGGCAATGATAAAGCTCGCGAATTTCGCCAAGAATTTGTTGTTTTTCGACAAGCGCCAAGCTGCACCGAATTCTGGAAATTTACCGAGTGGGTAAACATGCAAGATTTTCTGAGAAATATTGATGTTTTAAATCATCAATGCAAAAGTCAAATTTTTTAATAAATCCTCTTGCCTCTTTAACCTCTTGCGACCAGGAGTCTCCATTTGGGAATATTTTTTAAAACCTTCCCACAAACAATTAACAAGTTAATTAGTTCCGAAATTGACCTAGTCCGATAGAAGAGTCAAATATCAGTTTTCAGCCATTGATTGCAATTATCAGTTATTTATTTCTATAAAAATGAAGTTGATCTAATGTCAATACGATATTAGAGTTCTTAAAAAATATTATAAAGAACTTTCCAAAAGTTTGAAAAAAATTTTAGTAGTTAATTTTAAAGGCATTTTGCAGAAAAAGCAATGTTAAAATTAAATGTAAACTACAAATAAGTGATACGGCCTTTTGTTTTGCATTTAGAGCACACAAATGCTTATTTTTAGCGCTTAAGGCGTATCTCTCAGTACAAAAGATTCGAATACAAAAGATTATTTATTATAAAACGTTAAAAAATACTTAAGAAATATAGAAACTAAGATAATATGCAGTACTAAATTTTGTGTTAAAAAACAAAATTAAAAACAATCATGACAAACTAGGAGAAAAATATAAAAATAAAATTTTTAGTTAACGAAAAATATTCCACTAGAAAATGCTGAAAAAAAATCTACGTGAAACAAGTTGCCAATTTACAAAGAGAAAAAAGAACTATTTAACGTCGATTTTTCTTCTAAAAACCTTACTTTAATCGAAATATTTTATGGAAGAATGATTTCTCAAAATACCATAAAATATTCTAATTAGTTTTTAAAAAATCGATTGTTTTTTTCCAGCATACAATAAGTATTTTCAAAATATTCATCAAACTCCCTAAAACTTCATTAACTTATTCTAACTCGGTAAATTTCGAAATAAGATAGAAAGGCTTGGCGACTAACTACCATGAAGCTATTTGAAAGTCGCCAAGATAGCTTGATACGAAAAATAAAACCTTACTCCCATTGTTATTTAAATCTTTCACATCCACTTATACATTAGTTTGCGATTCTTTTCTTACTAAGTTAAATTCGCGAATAAATTTTATTAAGTTGTACGGAAATATTTCTATTCTCAAAATTGGCAAAATTGTACATTTTTTTTTATTGTAGGGAAGTTAATAATCAAATTCCCTGCAAACTATGTAACAAAATTCTTATTACTAAAAGATGTACAAGTGATTTGACTGTATTATCTGGTATTCCCGTAACGTTATTAAAATAAAATCTTTCAATCAATATTTTTGGACGAAATTGTCATATTTTGAGCAATTTCGAAATGCTAAGGCTACCAACTTAACTTTTTAACTATGCACTTTAAACTATTTTCTTTATTTTTTTAAGTACACAATAATATTTTTTTTAAATAAAATATGCCTTCCTTTAATTAATTTGACTGATTTTTTTATACAAAACTAAAGCTAAAAAATACAAGTTAAAAAATACTTTTCAGGAAAATAAGTAAAGTTTTTTCTTAAGTTTATTTTCAAAAAATCAATGTTAACTAATTGAAATGCATTCTTCGGATGGGATACTGATAGAAACTCTAGAAAAAATATCAGAAAATATTTTAAGCTTTAAGATAAATATATTAGAAAAATATAATATCTGGAATATTAAACGAATTTGCTGTTCTGGATATTTAAATTTTTTTTTTCTGGATATTTTTTATTGTAAAATACATTTTTATCATTTATATGGTTTTGTTGCAAAACTAAAGTGTAACTGAATACAGATTTTTGGGGGGTTTTGTGAATTGTTGAAACGACATAAAACACACAAAAAAAAAAATTCTGTGACTTTGTGGTTCACTCATATTCAGAACATATCTTCATTTCTTGCGCATGATACACGAGGTGATTCATATAGTAAACATTTTAGATTATTAGCTTAAATAGTTTATTAGAGCAAATTTACATGTTTCTGTAAACCAAGACGCCTATCTTCATTCGAATGTTACGAATTAGAAACTAATAAGTTAAAGACGCGAAGTTGTGAAACATGATATCCAGTATTGGGGAGAACTCTGACATGTTAGAAGATGCGTTGAGTGCCTACTCAGGTGTCGGCTCGTCACTTGACTTTGTTTCTAAAATAAGACTCCCGTCACCAATAGCCCTTGTGTAGCTCTAGTGCGACGATAGTTCAAACTAAACTGACATGTTTAATTAACTAGGTTATTGTAGTTTTTGAGATTATTGTAAGTTTCGTAAAAGTCTGAGCACGTGCAAGTTGAGAAAGTACAAGAAAAGTCAGTCAGTAAAATTGTGAAAGCAACCACAAATATAGCTGAGTTTTCAATGAATATGAGGCAATTGGCTGTATTTTTACAATTTTATTTTTCAGTGCATCGTAACCATTAAACGGGATTTTCACGTTCGATATATTGGTATTGTTAAAAATAATTTTCTTGCTAAAAGACATTTGAGAACTCTTTTTCGACTGAATTGCGGTATCCTTTTATTGTGTTAGATTTCTAATTTATTTTTAAAATTAAAATCGTTATTTTAAAAACAGCAAAATGCACATCTTTCGATAATTTGTTATCGTATTTGTTCGCTCTAAACGTAATAAGTTCTTAAAGTAAAAGAAATAAAAACCACTTATTGAATATAATAGGTTCCAGTCCAACAAAAAAATTAATAGGTGCATAGTATTTTTTCCTATACACATACCTAGGACATAAAATAAAGTTTTTATCCGTAATAAATGTTTATCCGAAGAATTACGAGAACGTTTAAAAAATAAACTTACACTACTTTGAAAAAAGATGCAAGTAATAAACTGTACCTTATTAGAGATAAATGGAATAAAAATTGCCTTAATAATTTTTTGCCAATAATATCGATCATCTAGAAAAAAAAGCGAAGTAATTTTTTAATCCTGAAAATGTGGAATGAGTGTTAAATAGGAGCTATTAGGCTTAATTATAGTCATTTTTTATATGAAGGGGTGTTAATGCGGCGGTTTTTTTGTTTGTATATACCCATCGATTTGTCGGGTTGATAATCGTGTATCGGAATTTTTGTAAAAATGTTGTATATTAACATGAAAACTTTCTTAGCCTTCGACAATTTTTATATGAATAAATAACTGTATTTTTGTTTTGTTACCTTCATTCATTGTCTATTTTTTTATTGGTTTTAAAATCCCAGTGTTGAAAACGATCCTTTTAGTTTGTGTTGATATTGCAGGCTTCCCAAGAGTGGTTTCACATTTAATTAAAAAATGGATTTGGTAGCTGTAAAATATCGAAATATCAAATATAATTATTGCAATCGCTTTAATTGAGGTAGGGTAAAGATTTTTTATTTAATTAAATGAGCTTCAAATGAAGAATTAAAATGTTACAGAATGAGACCCAAGAAAATCAAAAATATTGTTTTTATTTGATAAAGGCTTATAGAGCAACGATAGCCCTCGCGTAGCTCTAATGCAAAATTAATAGAATAAATACCAATGGATAAATGACAACAATATAATAACAGCTAGGAATGGCGCAGAACAATTAAATATCGATATCGTAAGGTTGAAGAATTTTTTTACAACTATCTGTCCATTTGAGCTTTTTTTAGTGTTTAGGTTAAAAGATAACATATTTTCAGATTTGTGTTCCTGTTCTATTGCGTCCTCGTTTGACTACCTCTTATTTCATTAACTCTCGGTAGATTTTTAGAGCAATTATTAGTACTTTAGAGCTATTCTAAATTATTATTAAAGTAATTATTTAAAATCAACTTCAATCACAGCTACTATCAACAAAATATATTTTTCCCAAACCACTATTCCTCAAAAACTGGAATTCGTTCCAATGTTGTTAAACCATTATATCGAATTTCTTAACCGAAAATAGAGAATGCTGATAAGAACAGAGTTAAGCTACATATTTTTTCACGTAATTGCATGTATTTTTTCGAATAGTAAAACGCGGTGTCACATTTTACTTTTCGAATAACGAAATGGTTGACTTTTTGTAAATATTAAATAATCCCTTTCTAATTAATTTTAAGTATTTATTAGAAGATTTTATACAATTAGTAACCCTTTATTTACATTTTAATATACACTTATTAATGTTTCGATGTTAAAGCAATAAGTATGAAACAACTTGTATACTTGGTGAAACTGTTTTTAAAACTTGTTGTTCGAAGAAGTCTCAAATTTTAGTGAAATATCTATCTTTTTAAAGGTATAAAGCAGATTAAGTATTGTATGGACTGATTCTTTTTCATTTAGTAATGAGTTTTGAAGCAATTCTAAGTCGTACCAATTATAATAGCCGTATAAGAAAATTTCTTTTTGATAAAATGGTTTAAAATTACTAGGTCCATCTCCAATTTGGTAGTTGTAGTAGAATTTTAATCCAATCAACCAAATTCATGCGTTTAAGTGCGTATGGAACTGGAGTTATATTACTAAAAGATTAATAAAATATGATAAAAAATGAGTATAAAATGTTTTGAGTGATATGAAGGGTTTGACATTTCATTTATATTAATAATGACAAAATAACTGAATTTACGAAAGGAATTTGCATTGAAATATAAGAACTTCTTTATTAATGACTTACATAATATGTATTTTCTATTTTTTTGTATTTAACTCCAAGGGGAATATAATATGGTCTTGGGTGAAAATAAAACGACAATTTAAAATTACTAAAAAATTACTAAATTGGGCGAATTTCTTTTTTGTGTGGAAAATTTAATGATTCCTTGTTTTTTAATAAACGAACACGTGTTAGTTTGTTTGTTTCTAGTGAATATTAAATTGATAAAGATATAATAGGAAGTTACTTGCGAGAAGTATCTTTGTTAAAACTAGAAATTTGAATTTTTTCATAATTTTGTACCATAAAAGGGTTACTTTCAAATTACAATATAAGAAATGAATAAGTATACTGAACATGTAAATGACTTTGAAATCTCAAGTTTGAATAAAATTAAATCTATTAGGTAGATTTCACCTTTTCCAAAAACGCACCAAGAATTCCTGTCTTCAAAAGAAGGAATGTCAATTATCAAAAGATGTTAGTCACATTTCAACATTCTCAAGTTAATTATACTAAGCTTTTCTTACGCGATTTTCAACTTCCTTTACTTAGCAGACAGACGTTTAAAATACCTCCTTCTCTAGGAAATCTGCATTCTTTGCCGAGTTAGTTTTCGTATTACTTAGTATATAAAGGATCCAAGTCTAATGACCTGTAGCTAAAAGGACTTCATGTTAGTGTTGCGACCCTCACATGCCGCAATAACAGAGCATGTTGCACAAGCCTTGATGTATACAAGCTACGTATTGTAATTGTTTTTTTGTTATTTTCCTTTACTCACGTTATGTTCTAATAGATATGCATTTTTTAATGCAAAAACAAAAATTGATAACAAACAGTTCAGAGGCCCAGCAAGGTTGCTTAATTGACTGCTACAGTAAAATTTATGTATTTCTAAATTTAGTTTCAGTTATATTTTTATATCGTACGAATTTTTTATAATTACTAAGCAAATACAACCAATTCAAATATATACAAATATATATTAAGTTCTATATTGTAATATATTTGTGTGCAACGTACTACACTTTTTTCATTGTTTTCTTTATTTTTCCGAATGTTAAATCTTTTTTTCCTTCAGGAACTGACATAATTTAAATTTCCAGTAAAAAAACTCGCATTTTTAAAATTTAGAGTTTTCTTTTAAGTAGTTTCAATTTTTTTTTGCTGCTTCGTTTTTTTTCAAGATTTTTTATGTGACATAAAAAACGACTTAAAAAAAGTCTGCATCAAAATTTCGCTGCTACCATACGATGACGCGACGTATACTTAAAAAACTAATCTTTGAATTTCAGGCAAAGTTTTATAACTTTCAAAAATAAACCTTTGATGGGTAATACTTTTCGTTTGGGTAAATAAAACAGATGAATGAATATTCCGATTAAAAAAACATTTGCCTTTATTAAAAAAGTTGGTTTTAAATGACATAGTTAATATTTGAATTTACATTTGAATGTTTCCAAAACTTCAAACCTTTGGCCGCGATAACAATATTTTTAACATGGCGAGAGAACGTAAGTAGTGAATTCAAACTCCCAAAGAATAGCTTTCTAAAGTGCTTCGTTTTATTTAAATTGTCAAGAAAAGTCCCAAGTACGAAGTATAAATCAATAATTTTGAGGTACCGATAACTTTTTTAGAGAGAAAATGGAAAAACTTGAACCTAGTATAAAAAATATTAATGTCGCGGTACTTCAGAAAGACGAACTGTGAGCCATAATTCATAAAAAAAATACAATCCCATAAATTCTTTTACTGAAAAGGAAAAATCTAATATACATTATCCTTTGCATATTTTTTTTTGCAAAAAAAAGTATCTTGTACCACTCGATAAATAGAATTTCGAACAAGAGGAAAAACTAAAATACGAAGGAAACTAAAGTTCTCAGAACATCTCAATCATCTATTGCTATCTAATCTAGTGGCATGAACAAAAACAAATTGTTTTTCTTCGAAAAGATCGTCGGCAGATCGGAGGAATGCTAACAAGCTTATCTATTGGAAGAAACGATATCGCAAGCATTTTTCTATTGGTGGGACGTCAGAGATCTCGATGTGATGGCTTAATAGAAAGTCTTGATTGGTTCACAGGATAAAGGCGGGAACTACGAAGAATAAGATAAAATTAAAACAAGTGGGATTTTTGACAAAGAAATTATCGTTTAAAACTGCTTTTCTACAAAACTATACACAAAAAATCTGATTTTAAATTTTTGATGGCTACCAATTTTATTTATTTTGTCGATTAAATTAGTATATAATTAAATTTGTATTTAGAATCAAATATATGCGTAATTTAAGAATTGTTCGTAATTTTAATTAACACATGATTTTAAATATTTTTGAGCATACATTATTAACATATGGGACATAAGTATTTTTATTTAAATTTGAAAATTTTACTTCCAGTCGTTAGGATTTTATTCCGACATCGTATTTTTAATATTTAAAATAATTAAATTTTTAATTTCGAAATAAAATTTTGACTGAACTCTGATCTAGTTGTTAGCTTAAGTTTAAATCACAATTGAAATACGTAGTAATATTTGTATTTAGTGAGCAAAAGAAGGCAACAAGCGAGTTTCAGAAAGAGATTTCAAAACATTTTTTTTTCTTGTCTTGGGTAATGCGTGATTTAAAAATATGAATTAGAGCTATCAGAAACTAAAGAAATTGGAAATGAAAAACCATTGTGTAAAGGAAAGAGCTATTATGTGTTGATACGTTGTAGAAAGTAACACGGCTGTAGAAACTCAGAAATTTTACTAGTTAAAAATTTTATGTGTATTTTTTAATGGAAAATTTGTTTTTTTAACTCTTCAAAAATCATATAGATTATAAACATTGTTTTGGTTGTTTCCTAGATAAGTTTCAAACATTTTCATAAATTGCACATTAAAAAAAATCATGAACATATTTTCAATAGGCGAACAAGTAGAACTGCTAAAATTTTCTTATTTGTAGAATATGACGGCAAAAAAAAAAAAAAACAAGTTAATTGTTAAAAAATTAACATAGGGTTTATTAGGAAAATTATAACATTAATGAAATTATAACATTAATGAATTACTTTTATGTATACTTCAAAATGACTCATAAATATTTAAAAATATATTTCAGTTTTTATTACACGAGAGCAATTAAAATTTTTTAGCTTAATTATTTGCCTAAAAATATATTGTTATACTTCATTGTTTACCGAACATACCTATTTTATTATGAACGGGATATATGTCCTAAGCTACATGCTTATTACCTATTGTCAACAATTGCAGGTTTTTAGTTTTTGTGTCCTTTGGAAACCGCCTCTAATGTATAGTTTGTTGACTAGTTATATTTTTTTAGTTTCTTTTTATTTGTGTATAGTTTCAAAAATATGTTTGAGTAAGCATTTTTGAAATAAAGGTTTCCATAAAATACTTTATTTTGACCAAATGTTTAAAAACAACTTCCTAAATATTTTTTTTCTAAGATTATTCATTTTTCTCTGTAGACTGTATTCATCGTTGACAAAAATTGCTATATTCACACAATGACTTATTTGATAGCGTAACAATCATCGATAGATTTTTTTATTGCACAACCGAATTCCAAGAAGAACTATAACATCAAAGACACATTAAGCAATTTTTATGTCGGGACAAGATCCAACAACAAAGAACATCTTGCAGACAAACTATTGCACAATCTATTGTGAAACCAATACTATAGGAGGAAAGCCAACTAAACTTTTGGAATTCGGGAACAAAGTAAATAAAAATATATCGTTGCCATAGAAACACGCAGTTGCTGCAGGTGTTTCGGAATGAATCAAAAACTACGCCTGAAGACCTGCAATTGTTGGTAACAATAAGCCTGCAGTTTAGTAGGAAAATGACGCAAGTCCATTAATATAAGACATTGATCGTTCTTGTTCTTTGTCATACATCACCATAGTATAAGTGCTGACGATAGTTCCCAAATAAGCTCAGGAAGATAAGTCACAATAATTTGTTACTATTTGTTTCTGCATAAAGTTTTATGATTAGCTATAATATGCTATTCTATGTAATCTATAAAGGAAATCTTGCCTGGCTCACGTATCAAAGCCAATCAAAATTATTGGATGCCTAAATTTTAGAAATTTATTTTTTTGTACTAAAAAAGCCGTTTTACAAGATTCAATTATTGTCGAAATTCGAACCAAAATGGGTCTAGGTCTGCAAAACGTAAGCTGCTTGGAATATTCTTATGGGGTTTTGAAAAGGAAGATGACCAATTGGAATAAAATAAGTTTGCATATTATAAAAATACCGTTCTAAGGTACTCGATTGCAAGCCCGGATTTATTAAGTTACCGTTTTAAAAATAAACTAAAAAACAAGCTTGAGGTTTTGTAACTATATTAACTTTCTTGGAAACGTAATTTATACATCGATATTTATGAGCTACAATGTTTATTTTGAAGCATTCTTAAATATCGTTTTTTTTTTGGGGGGGGGGTAAGGTATGTCAAAATATTTGATTTTTTGATAAAAAGTTATTGATGCATCTAATCAATGAATCAGTTAATCGTCATAAAGTGTTGACTGTTGGAGTAAGAGTAATAAAGCTCTAGTACATTTTTCTATTATCTATGCACTTTTGTAAAGAAATTCTGTTTAGGTTCTTTGTTGCGTTTTTACTGAATTTTTTTTTAATTTGATAATTTTCTCACTCATATAAAATACCAATGTGGGATCAAATTTTGATTTTATTTCGACTAACAAAAAGAGGATTAAATAGCCATTTCAAAAATCGTTGTTTTTAGTAGTATTTTCCTTTCTTGTATTAACGGCAAGTTAATGTAAAAGTTTTTAGGCATGTTTTGATAATACCAAAATTCTTATCTCACACACATATGGAGGGTTGCAATTTTAAGCGTTTTTGGCTTTAGACATTTGGGTTCTCGTATCGAATGAACGAAGTCGTTGCATATCTTGTATATAAATTGTGTACTAAATAACCAACGTAGGTAATTCACCCAGTTGAGAAAACTGGTGCACGCTAAATTCGTCATGATTCTATTTGAAGCAATAGGCAATGTTGACCCAAGATGTTGATCTTAGGTAGGGTGGTCCACTCATGCTTCGGTTTCCTTTTGTTAATATATACCAAGTTCATATTTACATACTGCCATTTTAGTTTTCATAGTTTAAATTTTTTTGAGGAACCATTGGGATGGGAAAGTCTTTTCTAACTTCTCGAATGGTTAGTTTATATAGTGGGTGGAGCTTACCGTGCCACTCATTCACCGAAACCGGGAATGATTTTTGTCACGTGGAATAGGCCAATTGGATTTTACAAACTTTTAACGCGTATTTCACTTTTAACATGCTAACTATTTTTTTTAATAAGCACTGAACTCTCGAAAATATTCAGTTCGACCACTTTTTATTTTGGTTATTTTTAATGTGTATTTTAAATTGCCCACCTTGATAAAAAAAAAACTTTCGTTTCATTAAAGGCCCTCGCCAGATAAGACGGTGAAAAATGCCCCCATTCCAATCGGGCTAATTTTTTTTCTGAAAATACCTCATAGTATGGACAACTTCTCAGCCAAGTTTCAGCTCAAAAATGTGACGCATTTTTGAGTAAAAAATTAAAGTTTTTTTTCTTTTTAAATTGATTATTTCCTGAATATATTTGATAAATCCAAAAAACTACTCATGAGTTTTTAGATATCATTGAGTAGTATTCTCAGAAAAATCCGCTCAAAAATCTGATCGAGCGATCATTCTTAAAAATGCATTTTTATTTTTCAAAAAACAATTTCATGCCAAAATCGTTTGGTCACAACTTAGGATTTTGTCTCTACATATTCCTCTATTATCAATCTATAATATATATTTTTTTCAGATTTTTAAAATTATTGGACGATAGTTTAAAAAAAATAAAATATTCTTAAAACCTGACTTTTCGCACTACTTACTCGGCAGATGGCACTCCTAACAAAGGCGGGGAAATTCAATCTGGGAGAATTTCTTTCGGACTAAAGAATTTAGCATAGATTTAGAAAGTAGCAGATCTGCCTCTAGGGGGAAAGGTGAAGCCATTTGTTAACCATTATCCCATAAGGCAGTTCGCAAGCTCTTGCACATGCCATACGCCACCAGATGGCACCATGAGATAATTCGACTAATAAAAGATATATATTCAATATTAACTAATTAAAACTTTTTACAAGTTTCGCTAGCATAATTTTATAGCTGCATGCGTATTGATAATTTCTGTAAGGCATGAGGTATATATTCACAAAAGAAGCAAGTTAAAAATGCAGTTTTTATTGTAAGTAACTCTTCGGAAAAACCATTTTTGTGAATCAGTATCCCGTGATGCATTGCGAAAACGACGAAATGTGGATTCATCACGCATCATTGCGTTGTACGGGATTGCGCAATCGGTGGGCATGCTATTTCGAAATCTATGGATTTTAGAGCAAAAAAATCAGGCTTTAAGAATTATTTTTTAAACTATCGTCCAATAATTTTAAAAATCTGAAAAAAAAATATATTATAGATTGATAATAGAGGAATATGTAGAGACAAAATCCTAAGTTGTGACCAAACGATTTTGGCATGAAATTTTTTTTTGAAAAATAAAATTGCATTTTTAAGAATGATCGCTCGATCAGATTTATGAGCGGATTTTTCTGAGAATACTACTCAATGATATCTAAAAACTCATGAGTAGTTTTTTGGATTTATCAAATATATTCAGGGAATAATCAATTTAAAAAGAAAAAAAACTTTAATTTTTTACTCAAAAATGCGTCATATTTTTGAGCTGAAACTTGGCTGAGAAGTTGTCCATACTATGAGGTATTTTCAGAAAAAAAATTAGCCCGATTGGAATGGGGGCATTTTTCACCGTCTTATCTGGCGAGGGCCTTTAAAAAAAACGACACTGGTAATGTAGCATAAAAGGGTTTATTCACTAGATGAACCTACGCTTGATGCTTTTTGCTGATATAAAACAAGTGCTAGATTAAAACATTTACTAGGCTTTTAATTTTTTATGCTTTTTAGTTTACAAAATCTTTTAATGTTTTTATGGAAAATAGTAGGAAGTAAATAAAGCTATCGGTGAATTCTAAAAACTTTAAAATAGTTTCATATAAAAATGTTTTGGCGAATGAGACTTTCAATTTTCACAAGCTTCAACCATTTTAAATTGAATGTACATCTAGTATACGTTAATAGGTAATATTTTAAGACTTGGAATTACAAATTTTAAATAAGAATGTTATTTTAAATTAAAGATAATATTTCCTGCTAAGAGCAATTATGACCGCCTTCGGTTTTTCATGTATTTAATTTCTAACTTTTAGATTATGGAAGTTGGGTTTTTACTATGCAAAAAGTTAATTTAAAATTATGTAAATTCGAAGAGCATATAATATTTAATTTTGGGCTCGTTTAGAATTTTTCGCAACAGTTTCAATTACATTTTTATCTTAAAATTTCTCGTGTGTTTGTTCAGGTGGCAACAGCAGTTTAAAAACATAAAATTAGATTCGAATGCGGTCAGGGAATTAATTTGTTTTTCAGTTTTAAATATACTTCGATTACTTTCCACATTTTACTTTAAGAAATTTGGTCTTAAATGAATTTTTGCCTAAATTTGGTGTATTACATTTCGTCACTTAAAATCCCACATGTGCTATCTCACTTTGCACAACGGATCAGATTTACTGTAAACCTTGGCGAACTTTCCAAAATCGCGCCAAAAGTCCGTATACTGGCGGCTTTTGACGTCACGCTCTCTATACAACCCTTAAACAATGAAAAGATAGGGTTGCCGGAAAACGTCATCGTTGCAAAGTCAAAGAATTCCAATCATCAGTTGAAGTCAGACAGGTTGCCGCAAAAAAATATTCTTCGCCAAATTCGAAAAAAAAACCCGCGCTAAGGGTACCGTACAGTAAATCTGATCCGTTTTGCAGAGTTAGATAGCACATGTGGGAACTTAAGTGACGATTTGTTTTTCAGACTTGTGGTTCATGAAGTGAAAATAAGTGACAGACACAGGGACTGAACAATTTTAATACTACGCTTTTTTATGTTATAAACGTAGTGAGGAAGCCGGAAATGTACTTATTATTCTGGGTTTGTGTTGGATAAAGTTGCAAGCTTTGACTGACTGATTTTAGGAAAACACAATTCCTCAAATTTTTATAAAAAATATTTTCAAATAGAAAATCAATTTATAGTATTTTTTTAGTACTAAGTTTAGTAATCTCATGAAGACTTGTTCAAATATATATTTCTTAATATATCTACAAAGTATTTTCTAATTTAACCCATATAGTTCCACTGATGCCATTTGACATCATGTTTCTTATCATAAATTTAAAAAATAACAGCTGACATCAATTGTGATTATTCTATTAAAAATATTTTTTATTAAAGTTTGAAGAATAGAATGATGTGCTTTTTGATATCATAAATGGCTATAGACGATCAGAAAAAAAATTCTAAAATCATGTGCCAAATTGGACTGAAAGAAGATCAAACTTAAACTTTTACGCATTAAAATATTTCCTTTTAATTTTTCGCAGATTCAATGTTATTTATCTTTTGCCGAATTTATTTGCAGTAAGATGCATAATTATGCAAATTTCCTTGCTCTTAAAAATGGAAGCGAAACAAATTATAACTTCAATTCACTATTTTTTTTTGCGAATAATGATTAACTTTTTTGCAAATAATATTTTTTTAAGTAATCTATCAAACAGTGTGATTTTAAGTCTATATAATCTACCCGATTTCGATCGACCAGGCTAAACCCAATCTTTCAAGCGAGAACTTGTTTGCTAATTACATTGAAAAGTTTATATTTAACATTTTTATGCCATCTATTAATCCTAAAATTTAAAAAAAGATTTTTTGTAAGGAAAATTGTAATAAATATTAAAAAAAATAATGCATATAAGACATATCGCTGTTATCACATTGACTTCCTATTAAATATAATTTAAAAGTCGGAAAGTTGCAGAAGCCAATACAGTTGAATGAATCTTTTAATTAATATTGAGATATGAATAATTTAAAAAATATTATGTTAATTTAGCTTTATGCAAATCAAAGCTTTTGATTGCAGTATATCTCCTACAATACAAGATAAATAAAACCCTGGCTAAGAAATTTTAAACCCACATAGATAATAATGTTTTTATTCATTTTATGACACTGTTATGACAACGATTTTCTATCAAATATTGTAATTTAAAAATTGGAGAGTTGTGGAAGGGGGGGGGGGGCTATAAAAATGAATAAATATTTTTTTTTAAAAATTAATACCAAGGTTTGAATGGAAATTATGGTTACAATATTCTAATGCAAAATAATATATATGCAAAATTTGAATCAAGTATGTATTATTCTATTACGAGCATTATTAGCAAAAACTGAACATAACCGTTGTAAAATAAATATTAAAACTTTGACACAATAGGAGAGATTGGACATTTTTCCCCGAATAGTTCCTAATTCCTAGTTTTAAGAATAAAAAATGTATCTATGTTTACCCACTGTTTACATTAGACAAACCGTAACTTAAGGGACATATTTATAAATAAATTCAATAAAAAATACTCAAATCACTTATATAATTCACTAATGGGTTTCTTTTTGCAATATTTGTTGAGTTTTAGAAACTAGAAATTCAATCACCAGGTGGGATTTTCTGAAATTTTTTTCGATTAAGAATTTGGTATTTTTTCATCGATAATTCGAACTCTTAGTTTTTGAAATAAAATTGGAACGTCAAATTGTTATGCTTTGATTTTAAGGTTCAGAAATCTATTTACTATTAACTCTGCAAATAAATTTAGCAAAAAAGTAAGAACATAATTTGAATAAGGAAAAGAGTAATTAATTTTAGAGTTTAAATTTAAACTGAACTGATTGCTTATGTTAGAACTTCTACCTCAGGTGTATCAATCTTGTACGTTAGTTATTCGAATGGGCAGCTTCTTTTATGAAACTAAAAGTGAATCCACTAACATAAACAAGCTTAATTAGATTAAAGTGCATGTTTACTAAGGATTAAAAAATCTTTTTTTAAAATGTTTGCCACTGTATAATATTTTCTATTTGTTCCTGGAACCAACTCCAGGGACAAATAAATGTGACTTTTGGTAAACAAGAAATTTAAAATTGTCATTTATTGATGACCCTACCTGCATTAGATGTTTCCGTGATACTGCGGTTAAGTCTGATGCTATGGTAGCCATTCCCGTAATGTTTATTCTATTACAAGGATATTCATCGTGGGAATTTAATTTTTTTATACTTAACTAGTATTCAATTGAGTTGATTTACGTTAGATGATTTACTTTTAGTTTTATAACAAACTATCTTCGAACCGCTTTCATACAAGATTTATATACCACTGGTAAAAGTTCTAATGCAGGCATTTATTTCTATTTAAATTAAAAAAGTTAAAATTTGCAATTTTCTTAATTTAAACAAAATTCTTAATTGATGTATTAAATTTATTTGCAGATTGAATAAATGTATTTCTGAACCTTAAAATCAAAGCACAATTTTTCCTATTAATTTTACTCAGAAAATTGTGACTCTCCAAACAAAAAAAATGTACCTAAAGCTGGAATTGTTTTTATTGGTGCCTACATTAGGTGTTTCCGTGATACTGCGGTAAAGTCTGATGGTATGGGTGCCTTTACCGTCAATGTTTTTTCACTATCTTGAAAAATTTCGTCTTTTTTCAATGCCATTAATCATTTTCTCCTTTATTGGCGTGAGCAAAAAATACGGTTTTTAAGGCGTTTGAAAAGCTATTTTTAACCACTTCGCAAAACGGCAAGTTTAACTTGATTAGCTTGTATCCATTAATATATCAATGTTTTTTCGAAACAACTAGTTTTGTAACTGGAACTGTCAATTAAAAACTCCCATGCAAGCTTATATGCCTCATAAAAAAAATTCTAATTTAAAATATAATTTTTTATTTTTTTCTAAATTTGTTTATAGATTGAATAATAAATGTATTGCTCGTCGTGAAAGAATCTAAGCAAGTTTCATCGTACATTTATGCAAATAATTTCACCTTTTAAAACTATAATTATAAATTTTCTAACAAAATAAATACAAAACCACCTCATCAATTAACTGAAAGGATATCTCTCAATGGGTATTGATTTCCAAATATTTTCTAAAATAAAAAATATTGCTAAAAGATACCCATCAGTAAATTTTTTGCGTGACTATTGCATTTTCAATTATATTTATAAATGAAATTTTAACGAAAAATCTTTTGCCTAACGGGAAAAAAGGACACCACAATGCATTTTTTCATTCTTAAAACACTGAATTCTCAAGATGATTCCGTGTAGAAGATTATCAAAGTTCATTTTTGAAGAGACATTGGAGAATTATTTTGGAGTTTTTGTACCGTGAAATTAACTTAAAAAAATTTCATATAAATCTTGATAATTTTATGACAATTGAGACTGTCTTAAAAGTTATGTGTATAGGAAATAAAATGTCCTAATTTAAAAACAAAATTTGTAACAGTTTTCTTGCTTTTAACTTTAACTCCTTAATGCAAGTACTACAGAAAAGCATAATACATCCAATAAATAAAAAATTAATTGGAATAAATACAAATTTCAATCAAAATTCGGGACAAAACATTTTTTTAAAATTCAAATAAATAAAAATTGCTTATTTTCCTTTAAAAGCTTTTATGTATATAATTTATATAATTGCTTGTAAGATAATGTTTTTTTAAATAATTTAAATTTTCGTTTTGTATAAAAAAATAACATTTCCCAAAATGTGTTACATTATCTACACAAATGTAAGAGTAAATTCCAAATAGTAAAACACATATTTTACTGTTTACAAGTAACTTAAGTAAGCAATTTTAATGTTAAATTAATATTAAAAAAGAAATAATTTTAATTATCCAATTTGTCGTGTTAAGTGGAATTAATTTGAAAGATTTTGAAATCTTGTGTGGAGGTGTTTGTAAAAGGCAATTACTGTCACGAAATTGCTTACTTTTTGTTACAAAATTAGAATATTACTAAAGGTAATTATTCACAAATCCTTTAATGTATTGAAAACAGCAACGGCGGCGTGAGAAATGTTGTTTCGATAAAATAACTAGTAATTTTGTGCGATTTTAATATTTAAAATATTAACATTAAAACTATAGTTTCTAATGAAGTTTTATAAATAACAAGAGTTTCATTCTTTGATTTAAACATTAAATATTAAGTTAAATATAAAAATTACAATTATATAATAGCGGTGACATAAAATATTTGAATAAACGTAGCAAGTATTAAGTAATTAATTTTATTTTAAAAATCTTTATTTGGAAATATATAGTCACAGTATGCGGAAAAGAAGATTGTCGGAGAATACAATACATTTCCTGCAACTAACTATCGCGACAAATCATGAGACTATTATAAAAATATAAGAAATTTAAAATTTTCAAGCAATTTTTACCCGCGGCAATACCTGTATTAGATGTTTCCGTGTTACTGCGGTTAAGTCTGATGCTATTGTTGCCATTCCTGTAGTTATTTTACCCTATTCTAAGAATCTTCATCGTGTTTTAATATCATCAATCATTTATTATATAACTTATTCGGAATATTTTCTCATCAATTGCGAAGGAGCCATTTTTTTTCTCAATATTATAATTTAAAAATCGCAATTTTTAGATTCTGTTGCAAAAGGCAATTTTTACTTAATTAGCTAGTATCCATTATATTTCCAGCGTTGCATAAAATATTCTAATATTCGTAGCAAGTAATTCTTTATACATATTTTATAAAATCTTGATTTGGAAAGATATAGTCACAGTATGAGGAAAAGTAGATTGTCGGAAAAAATAAGAAGCTTTTCATTACAAACTTCTGTGACAAATAATGAGACTTTATAAAAAAAAAGAATTTGAAATTGTAAAGCAATTGTTACTAGAGGCAATATTTGCATTAGATGTTCCCGTGATACTGCGGTTAAGTCTGATGCTATTGTTGCAACTCCTGTAATTATGTTACCTTATTTTAAGAATCTTCATCGTGTTTTATAATGTCATCAATCATTTATTATATAACTTATTCAGAATATTTTCTCGTCTATTGGTGAGAGCGAATTTTTTCTATCAATGTTTTAATTTAAAAGGCGCAATTTTTAAATTCCTTTGCAAAATGCAATTTTTTACGCAATTATGCGGTATCCATTATATTTTAGCGTGTCCTAATATATTCTAATAAATGTAGCAAGTAATCTTTTATACATAATTTATAAAATCCGTATTTGGCAATATATCGTCACACTATGCGGAAAAGATTGTAAAAACCCCAATAAATTTCTTTAAACAAACTTCAGTAACAAATTACGAGACTTTAATAAAGATAAGAAATTTAAAATTTTCAAGCAATTTTTAATCTTGGCAATACCTGCTTTAGATGTTCCCGTGTTACTGCGGTTAAGTCTTATGCTATGGTTGCCCTTCCTGTCATTATTTTACCCTATTCAAAAAATATTCGTCGTATTTGAATGATTATTTCCCTTATATCATGGTCGCAAGTATTATTATGTAACTTATTCAGAATATTTTCTCATCTATTGGTGAGAGCGAATTTTTTTTATCAATATTTTAAAAGGCGCAATTTCGAAATTCCTTTGCAAACGGAATTTTTTTACTTAGCTGGTATCCATAATATTTTAGCTTGACATAAAATGGTCTAATAAACGTAGCAAGTATTTCTTTATACATATTTTATAAATTCTTTACTTGGCAATAAATCGTCACACTATAAGGAAAAGTAGATTGTTAAGGAAAGCTTATTTTTTCCCGACAAACATCAGTGACAAATAATGAGACTTTAATAAAAATAAGTAATTTAAAATTGTAAAGCAATTCTTACTAGAGGCAATACCTGCATTAGATGTTCCCGTGATACTGCGATTAAGTCTGATGCTGTGGTTGCCATTCATGTCATTATTTTACCATACCTCTAAGGATATTCGTCGCGTTTCAATGCCATCAATCACTTCCCAAATTTCATGTTTGCAAATATTTTTACATAACTTATTCATAATATTTTCTCGTAGGCGAGAGCGAAATTTTTTCCCCTATCAATGTTTGAAGTTAAAAGGCTCAATTTTTAATTCCTTTAAAAAAGACTGACGCTACAAAATTAGCTGGTATCCCTTATATTTTTAAACTGTTTGGTTCACGTTGTTTTGTAACATGAATTGTCACTTGAAACACCTCCCACACAAGATGTACATGCCTAAGAAATTTTAAATTTAAATATCTAGTTCTAATTTAAAACGAAAAAATTGGATATTTTCTATCCCTTATTCAATTGATGTTCCTAATTGTTAGCTAATTTTTTTTATAAATTGAATAGTTAGTATATTGCTAGCCATAAAAAATACAAGATTTCATAGTATTGTAATTTTACTTAAATATTTTAATTAGAAAACTGACCATAAATTTTACATCAAAAATTCAAAAACATCCAAATAATTAATCTAAAGAAATTGTCTCAACGGGGATTGTTTTTATACTAATTTCTAAAAATAAAAAATGCAAAAAAAGACACCCCTGAGTACTTGCTTGACTAAAGTATTTTACGTTACATTTGTAAATGCAAAACTTTTCATGAAATACCTTATACCCAACGAAAAAATTGGAATACGCTACTGCAATTTTTCATTCATAAAACCCTGAATTATCAAGGAAAAATACCCAATGTCTCTTATAATGTCGATTCAACAATATTTATATTTCAATTGCAATATGCAGTCATTGTTTCTGGTATAAATCTTTTAAAAATGTTGTGGCAACAGTGATATTTAAAATCAATAAAAACTTTAACTCAAAATAATTTGAGTTTAAATATTCTCATTTTCTTCATATTGTTAACCGAAACAAATTGTTTTACATGGAAATATTTGTTATTTAAAGCCGTGTTATTAAAATCCCAGTAGGTTTGTAACAGAATGTGTCACTCAGCCCGCTTCTACACAATATTTGTGTTTAAGAAGAGAAAAAAGGAGCCAAACACAGTATTAATTCTATAGCAAACATTTAAAGGCTAAATTTGGATAAATTCATTAATTTTTTTTCGAAAGTTAAATAATTATTTCATGGTTTGCTAAATTTAATTTCGGATATCAAATATAATATATTCCTCGCTTTAACCCTTTCAGTCCCAAAAATTTACTACACTATAGAAACACCTGATATTCACAAAATAAGCTTATTTTAGGTTAAAAATAAGAATTCCATAAGAAAAAAAAATCATTTAAATTTGTTATGGTTTTTGAAATAATGCCAAAATTTTTTAACTGTGGAAAACAACAAAATAAAATATATATGACCTAAAAACACTTCGAGGTATATATTTTAAGGTATCTGAACATATTAAAAAAATTTCTTAGTAACTATTTTAACCGAACTAGTTTAAATTGTGTTTTAAATATGTGAAACTGAAGTGAACTTTTCAAAAATCAGGTGAAACGCTTGTGAGCTATTTTCTAAATAAAAAAATAGTAGTTTTGACTTCTATTGAGATAAATGTAAAATATTGTCGAATAGAACTAAGTGTGAAGAATTGAATGATGTGTGTTTGGATGTCATAACGGGACACACATTTGGGGAAAAAATATTGAAAGTAATGATGCCAAATGGCATCACTGGGACTGAAATGGTTAAGCGAAACATTTCATATCAACATACAATCAAGAATCTCTTCGTGCAATATATTTGACGCCATTTTTAACTGATTTATGTCACAAATAAATTTCTTCTAAATTAGTATTTAAAAGAACAAGTTTCTTAAGCGACTGTTCTTTTAATGGCAATATTGATTTAAATATCATAAAAATGACTTATGCCTTTAAAATAAGAATTAAATTTTACAATCATTACTTAATAAATTATGTATTTCAAATTCGATTTTTTTCTGAGATTTTCAATGTCCTATAATTTTGATGAGCTGAATTTTTTGACGCATCACACTAGCCTGTAGCATTTGTAATTTGGCCTATGAAAGTGGGTGACAGAAGAAAAGACGGACACACGGACTGAACCATCTTTCATACCTTTTTAATTTTTACGTTATAAGCGTGTTGTGCGAGCTACACTCTTAAAACGAACGAGCGATTTTAACTCGGTCTGAGTTAATTTTCACTCCTTTCCAGTGTCGAAAATGCACTTCTCCAACTGGATTGGATTTCACTCTTTTGTTTTTAAGAGTTAAAAAGGTAGAGGTTAAGTTAAGAATGAAAGTTTCGGAATTTTAATATTTTTAAAAAATGTAGTAAGCGATTGTTTTTTGTTCGTGATAATTAAAAATTCTACAATGTATTAATATAATCAAATGGTGACTAAAAAGGTTGTTTTTAAACAGACGGTATTTTATAGCATTTTAATATTTAATTATTTTTATTCTTTAATTAGAGCGGTAATTTTTTTTGTAAACCTTAAAAATACTTACATAAAAGCATTACATAAAGTATATTTTTATTGGTGACCATACCTGCATTAGATGTTTCCGTGATACTGCGGTTAAGTCTTATGCTACGGTTGCCATATTCCGGCAATGGTTTTACGCGATGCTTGTACATTTTTTACCTTTTTTTTAACTAACGTAAAATTTGTAATTTTAAAAAGCATATTTGTTAATAATTCGTCATATCCTACTTAAATGTTGAATAAACATTAGAAATAACAAATTTCCTGCAACAAACGTAAGTGGCAAATGATCAAGTAGGTTACAAAAGTCATGACATATTTGGTAAATAATTTTTTTAAATTGTTATTTTTTTTTATTGGTGACCATACCTGCATTAGATGTTTCCGTGATACTGCGGTAAAGTCTTATGCTACGGTTGCCATATTCTCTCAATGCTTTTACCCTTTATTTGTTGATTTTGAATTTATTTGTCGTACATTTATTTCACTTAATTTTAATTTGAAAACTACGACTAACACTATTCTAACAAAAAAAAATAGCATCCAAACAATATATCACCCACAGAAAATCATTCAATGAGGATTGACTTTTAAATGTTTTCAATAATAAATACTGTAAAAAACCATTTGTGAATTATTTGCTTGGTTACTGCCTTTTTAATTGAATTTATTTGCATAAACAAAAATATTGCTAAATACCGCTTTCCCATCAACGACAAAAGGGGACACACTACTTGGTTTCCACACTACGTTTAAAATGTAAAAGAGGAAGGTAATATAATCGTTCAGTCCACCTGTCCATCACCCACTTTCATAGTCCAAACAACAAATGCTACAGGCAAGATAACGGTTGCGTTGGGTGCCTATTCAGGTGTTGGATCGTCACTTGACTGTGGTTCTAAAATACGACGCCCATCGCCAATAGCCCTCGTGTAGCTCTAGTGCGACGATAATTAAAACCTAACCTAAGCTACAGGAAAGTGTGATAAGTGAAAAAAAATCTGTGCATTGAAATCAGAAGACATTAAAGGAATTATATTTAGTGATTATTTTAAAAGAATAAGAAACCATTTTTATTAGAATTAAATTGCCATTGACACTCACTACAACAACTGGAGAAACTTTGTACATATGTTGATATGAAATGTTTTGCTTCTATTTAAAAGACAGGGATATTAAATATTCATTCTTTGAAATAAAAATTAATTTAGCGAACGATAAGAAATAATTCTTCAATTTTAGAAAAAATAAATGAAACTAGCCAAATTAAGCAGGTTAATGTTTAATAAAGAATTAATACTGTGTTTGGCACCTTTTTTTCCCCGTTGAACACAAATGTTGTATGGAAGCAGGCTAAGTGACATATTCTGTTACAAACCTATTCTTTCATTCACAAAACCCTGTATTCACAGGGGGGAAAACAATGTCTCTTCGATTGTGAAGTCAATTTATTTTAATATACATTACAAAAACAATATGAAATTATTGTTTCGGGTTTTCTTTACTAAAATTGGAGTAATTTATTATGCATTGTGGGATAAACATACTTGATTTAACGTGTTATTTCTGCCTTATTTGCAGTATTATATTCAATATGATTTTTCAAAAATTAACGTGCACTGAAAATATTTATTTTACTGAATTTATTGCTACAATAAACGGATTACAAATTTCGAATAACTTTTGTTTGTAAATGGTTGTGACAGCACTGGAATTTGAAATGAATAAAAATTAATTCTGTAATTTGTGTGGGCTTGGTTTAATTTATTTTAAAATCGCTTTTCGATTTTGTGTGAATTTAGAATTGAACTAAGTAAATTTCATATAACGGGTTTATGATTAAAATTGAATATATTAGAACAATTTAATTATTTGCCACCTTGACGTTAACATATTACTAATATAAATGGCCCCATAACATAGGCGTGATGTAAATATTGTAATTTTTGAACGTTCAATTTACATTATTCAAGAAACGAAATTTTCAGTATTCTATTTGTAAATAATTTACAAGTAATCTCCTAGAATTAGTTTTAATTATCTTAAAAACAGTTTTATCAGTAGGGTCAAGTGGGGTAAGTGTGATTGGGGGTAAGTGTGATTAACAGCTCTTGTAACTTTGGAAATCATTCTAAAAATCTGAAAGTTTGTAATATATAACATTAGACCACTTATAATTAAACTAAAAATAAATATTGACATTATTTTTTGTTTAAAGAAAGTGTTGAGCTTTTGAATTTAAGTGCTACTGTCTTTTATATGGTCTACCCCTATGTGGGGTAAGTGTGATAAAAGAGCAATGGATTTTAAATGCAAATTTTGTACACTTAAAATTGGAATTCAAACATATAATTTTTTTCTACATATGTATGTTTCTTATAATTCACTACCAATTTTAGGATTTGGAATTTACTTGTAGCAGAGAGCGAATTTTCTTAATGAAAAATGCAGAAACCCTATCACACTTACCCCACTTGACCCTACTCTATTTGAGTGATTTTTACGTCACATCACTGAACATGAAAGTTCACTGTGGAAAGCACATTTAGTTAAATCTCGAATTTTTAAATAAAATTTAAGGAAATTGTTTTACATATTCATTTGTACATGTTTTAAAAATCTAATATTGACAAATTAATATAGAAAGGGGTTAAATTAAAACTAAATAGATTCTAAATTATTACAAAAGTCGTATTCCTATAGCAACCGTCATCAGCCAAATTTTTGCAGATTTTCAGTATTTTTTTTAGTGGTTACAACAAACTTATTGTGTAGATACTGCTCATTTTTTTCGTTTTGATATTGGCGAGTTATTCTAAAATTTGTACGGTGAAATTGCATTAAAAAAATATATCCAGTTAAATATTGACAATTTTATCGAAATATTTAAAGTAATATAATTAAATCTTTTACAGACATATTTTCTCTGGCTTTTTTCCAAAAACAAAAAATCTTTAAAATGCTTTCTTGCTTTTAACCTTTTCTCCCCTAAAAATAAATGCCACAGACAATCTTGATAGATCGAATAAAAGCAATTCTTACGAATTTCAATCAAAATTCGGGACATAAACATTTTCTTGTAAATTTAAATAATTAAAATATTTTAAACTGAAAATAAGTTTATTCGCGTAATTTTATGTAATTGCTTCTACGACTATTTTTTGAAAATATAATCATAAAAAATCATAATTTTACTCGTTTTGTTTAGTATAGTATATTTGACTGTTTAGTATATTTGTATAATTTTAGTATATTTGACTGTTTAAAATTAACTTTAGCAAGCAATTTGAATATTAAATTAAGGTTCAAAAATGAATAATTTTAAATATACAATTTGAGAGTTGAGTGAAATTAATTTTAAAGATAGTGCTATCTTGCGTAGATGTCTTTTAAATTCAATTACTATCGCAAACTTATTTACTTTTATTTTCATTGTAAACCTCAAATTAGAAACAGATTTCATTTAGACGAAGTGCCATCTTTGAGTGCTTGAGTTAAACAAAAAATTGTTTAGTATGATAAACATAACACGGAATAACTCTTAAATTATTTTCTTGAAACAATTACAATTAGTTTAGTTTGATACTGTAATTATACATAAAATATTTTCCTCACATGACTACTGCGTCTTAGAAACATAGTCGAAAACCCAACATTTAGTCTCAATTTTAACTATTAAACTCAAAATGAAAAATTAATATTTCTTTGAAATTTGTTAAATTATATTCCATGGATAATTACTTGAAGGTTTTGCCTTAAAATATTGAAACAAAATCTTACCTAGATTAATAAACGCTGTAATTTTAAATGAATTTCTTATGTTTTTAAATGTAATTTGGAATATAGTATGACCTGGTATTTTTTGCCTAAATCTGACGCATCAGACTTGTCAATAGGAATTTCGGTTCGTTAGAGATTGGGAGATGGTTGGATTGGATGATTTTAAAACATTCTTAACATTATAAACAAGTGTAAACTAAAATGCGAAGCAAATAAACACATTAGAATAAATTATATTGTTGCATTGTCTATTACTATTATTGCATTATACTTACCAACTTATTATTACGATTATTGCACTATATATTTTTTTACTTTTGAGTTTATAATTAGCCTTTTTATTTGAGGAAAGATTTGTTTAACTAAAAACGGAATTTTTTAAACAATATTATTTCTAAATAGTTCTAAATTTAAATATAATGGGCTTGTTTCAACACTTCGTCAAAGAAAACGAAACAACCAATGAACTTGCAGCTCGGAGAGCTTGAAATAGTAAGAAATATTCCCATTTTTAAATATTATCGAAATAAAGCTATAGTAAAGGTGACTCTAGGCTTGATTTTACATGATTCACGAAAAATGCAAGGCAATAAAAAAGCATTCAAAAAAGAGCAACGGAGGTGTGTGGAATGCTTCTGGAAAAAAAAAGACTGAAAATTTGACATTTTAATCTTTAGAAATATATTTTCTAATGAAATTATAAATTACGACGACCCAATAACCCTTGCGTTGCTGTAGTGCGTCGACAACTTAAAACTAACCTAATATCATGAAATTATATAAATAACATGATATTCATTCTTTGCTTGAAACTGTAAATACTTAATTAAATCTTTTAAATACTTATAGAATATTTTATGATTCTGGTATTATATATAATTGTAACAAATAGATATTTCTTAATATATTTTATTTTTTTGGTCGATATGTCACTACAGAATGCATAAAAGTAGATTGTCGGTAGAAACAATATTTTTTCTGAAACATTGATGAAAAAAATTAGTTTTAATAAATAGGAAGTTTTATATCTTCAAATAAATTTTCCTGTCGGCAATACCAACTTTGGATGTTTCCGTGATACTGCGGTAAAGTCTGATGCTATGATTGCCATTCCCTCCATTATCTTACCATACTTTAAGAATATTCGTCGCGTTCCAATGCCATCAATCATTTTCCAAATTTCATGGGTGTACGTAGTTTTTTTTAATCTAACTTATTCAGTATATTTTTATTTAGTGGAGATAGTAAAAATTATGATCTGACGTTTTTACGATCAATATTTCTAAATAAAAAATTACCCCTCAGCGCACATGCAGTTTTGATCCTATTAAGCTTGTTTACGTGTGTTGATTTAGTTTAATAACACAATACACCATGCATGACATTATGTATCTTGGGAAAAAGTTCCAATGTAATCATTAAGATAATATTTAAAATTGGTCATTTTCTTTCCTTAACTCAATTGACGTTCTTAATGGTTTGCAAAATTTATTTACAAGCTGATTAACATATTTCTGAGCCTAAAAATCGAAGAAACACAATTTTTCCTACTAATTTTGTTTTGGAAACTACTATTATGAATTTTGGAAGAAAAAAGAAATTTATCGCCTTCAGAAAATCTCAAACTGGCGATTGATTTTAAATACAAAACTTAATTATTAACCCATCACTTAATTATGTGCGTGAATAGTGGTATTATTTATTGCTTTTATTTAAAAATATTAAAATTTCACTTAAATAACAGTTTCCATAATGAAAGCAATGTGTAAATATACCTATGCACTTTTATTTTTAAAACCCTGAAATTTCAAGAAAAAGCCCACTGTATCCTTTTTTTATGACTTAGTTTTAATAATATTTCTTTTAAGTTATAATTTTTATTAAACATTGAAATTTAGAAGTATTTATCTTGTACTGTATTATAATGCGATCAATTTTTTTAATAAAACTTTTTTGCTCAATAATATTTTTAAATTATTATTAAAACCTTATAATTAAAATTTAATTATTCATAAGAAATATTTATCCAGCGTTATTGAACTCTACAACCTTAAAACTATAATATTAAGTTGCACAATTGCAAGTCGTTGCGATAACAGTGATTAAAACATGAATAATATTGAATATATATGTTCAAGTGGGCTTGACATTTTTTAGCTGTTTTTTTTTAAATATAAATGCATATTTCGTTCGTTTTCGTATAAAGATTAAAATAGATTTTGGCTAGTTCTTTGCAACAGTTTTATGTATAATACAGTTTTCTTATTTAAGTTAAATTAAAAGTATTATAAGACGAACAATTTAACCTAGATTATTTAGATTGTATTAAAATATTTTAAGGCATTAAGTTTTTTTTAAATAGGAATTCAATAATCAATAACTTAAATACGAATAGTAAACTCTAATCTTCATTATAATTTAAAATATTCTTATGTGTTAAAAAATAATTGCACATTTTCATTAGATAATGAACAGATTATTCTGTACGTATCCCACAGAATTTTAAAAATAAAAACGCTAATAATTCGATTAATTTTTCTTAATACGGGTCGATTCTCAGTTTCCCCCGGTTCTCAAAATATAGTTTAGTTTAGACATTTAAGATTTTTTCAAAAGTAATCTCTTGGGTCCTGCTTTGTATATATATTTTTTTCATTTCAGTTTGTGATTCCATTAGGATGATATTGTGAAACAATTTCACTGATTAACTTAAATCCATATACAATCGTAAACTTTAAATAAGCAAGATCTTCACGAACTTTTAACATGAATAATTTAATGACGTGACTTTCTTGTAAATAATTATTTTTTGTAATTACTGTATTTTTTGAACTGAAATGATTTAAAAGAATGTATAAAAATGAGTGTTCGCCTTGTCAAGAGATTTTTGTCAGGACTGGATAAGAATTTGACTGCTAAGCATCGTCGGTAGAAATTTTACCGTTATGTCTTGTACTTTTGTGTTGTCCGTAATAAAAAAAGATGTCTCGTAATAAGAGCAGTTTCTTCAGCGCAAATTAGTACAATAATTTCTTTTCAAACGAACTTGGTCAAAAGTAAAAAATTGATGATTTCGATATTTTAACCGTATAACTCGTTCATAAAATTCCTCTATTATTAAAACATTAATACATAATCAATGACTTGAATACGTAACGTAAGCTCTAAAAGCTATAGTAAAACTTTCATAATCGCAAATATGAACGGTGATGTGTATGAATAAAGTTTACTAAATAGATTCATAATATTCATTCAATAAAATAATAATTCATTTGTCAATAATTTACATCTAATCTTTTAAGGTAATTGAAAGTTATGATGTTAAGTTCTTTTAATGATTTGTTTAAATATTTCAGTTTGTGATTCCATTAGGATGATATTGCGAAACAATTTCACTGATTAACTTAAATCCATATACAATCGTAAACTTTAAATAAGCAAGATCTTCACGAACTTTTAACATGAATAATTTAATGACGTGACTTTCTTGTAAATAATTATTTTTTGTAATTACTGTATTTTTTGAACTGAAATGATTTAAAAGAATGTATAAAAATGAGTGTTCGCCTTGTCAAGAGATTTTTGTCAGGACTGGATAAGAATTTGACTGCTAAACATCGTCGGTAGAAATTTTACCGTTATGTCTTGTACTTTTGTGTTGTCCGTAATAAAAAAAGATGTCTCGTAATAAGAGCAGTTTCTTCAGCGCAAATTAGTACAATAATTTCTTTTCAAACGAACTTGGTCAAAAGTAAAAAATTGATGATTTCGATATTTTAACCGTATAACTCGTTCATAAAATTCCTCTATTATTAAAACATTAATACATAATCAATGACTTGAATACGTAACGTAAGCTCTAAAAGCTATAGTAAAACTTTCATAATCGCAAATATGAACGGTGATGTGTATGAATAAAGTTTACTAAATAGATTCATAATATTCATTCAATAAAATAATAATTCATTTGTCAATAATTTACATCTAATCTTTTAAGGTAATTGAAAGTTATGATGTTAAGTTCTTTTAATGATTTGTTTAAATAGTTTTTACTTAAAAGGATCGATTATTATTATTAATTATTTATTAAGTATTTTTAAATGCATAAGTTAACTATATCGAGGACATAGAAACATGACTCGTTTATTAAGAGGAGCCTTGGAGCTTAACACTGTTCAATTTTGTATTTGATTTCACCATAACAATGGTTCCTAGCAGTTGAAACGACTGATTAAATGTTTCACTAATTTTTAATTTATTATTTTTTTCATTTCTTTCATTTTAATAAAATTCCCATATGGATCGCTGATGATGTGACAATTATTTTAAATAACAATTGAATTATAAATTTGGCTTGTGACAATTCTTCTAGAAACCAGCCTTAATATTTAGAAGCTCTTAATTTGATTAAAATGAATTTTGGTGAAACCAAGCGACACATTTTAATAGTATTAAAATTGTCGACACTAAGGTATTGGCGACCATATCTGTATTTGATGTTTCCGTGCTACTGCGGTTAAGTCGAATATTATGGTTGCCACTTCTAAAGAGACTCAGTGTATAACTTTGGTGTCGACACTAGGGTATTGGCGACCATATCTGTATTTGATGTTTCCGTGCTACTGCGGTTAAGTCGAATATTATGGTTGCCACTTCTAAAGAGACGCAGTGTTATACCTTTAGTGTGACGTTAATTTAATCAAATTAAGAGCTTCTAAATATTAAGCCAGGTTTCTATAAGAATTGTCACAAGCCAAATTTATACTTCAATTGTCATTATTTAAAATCATTGTCGCATCATCAGCGATCCATATGAGAATTTTATTAAATTGAAAGAAATGAATGAAAAAAAATTGAATTAAAAATTAATTAGTGAAACATTTAATCTGTCGTTTTAACTGATAGGAACCGTTATTATGGTATAATCAAATACAAAATTGTTAACAGTGTTAAGCTCCAAGGCTCCTCTTAATAAACGAGTCATGTTTCTATATACTCGATATAGTTAACTTATGCAATTATAAATAATTAATAATAATCGATCCTTTCAAGTAAAAACTATTTAAACAAAGCATTAAAAAACTTGACATCATAACTATCAATTACCTTAAAAGATTAGATGTAAATTATTGATAAATGAATTATTTTATTGCATGAATATTATAAATCAATATTTAGGAAACTTTATTCATACACATCACCGTTCATATTTGCGATGACGAAAGTTTTACTATAGCTTTTAGAGCTTACGTTAGGTATTCAAGTCATTGATTATGTATTAATGTTTTAATAATAGAGCAATTTGATGAACGAGTTATAACACTGGAGTTATACGGTTAAAATATCGAAATCATCAATTTTTTACTTTTGATCAAGTTCGTTTGAAAAGAAACTATTGTACTAATTTGCGCTGAAGAAACTGCTCTTATTACGAGACTTTTTTTTTATTACGGACAACACAAAACTACGAGACATAACGGTAGAAATTCTACCGAAGATGTTTAGCAGTCAAATTCGTATCAAGTCCTGACAAAAATCTCTTAACAAGGCGAACACACATTTTTAAACATTCTTTTTAATCATTTTCAGTTCAAAAAATACTGTAATTACAAAAATTAATTATTTACAAGAAAGTCACGTCATTACATTATTCATGTTAAAAGTTCGTGAGGATCTTGCTTATTTAAAGTTTACGATTGTATATGAATTTAAGTTAATCAGTGAAATTGTTTCGCAATATCATCATAGTGGAATCACAAACTGAAAAAAAAATATTCAAAGCAGGACCTAAGCGATTACTTTTGAAAAAATCTTAAATGTCTAAACTAAACTATATTTTGAGAACCGGTGGAATCCGAGAATTGACCCTTATTAAGTAAAATTAATCGAATAATTAGCGTTTCCATTATTAGAATTCTGTGGGATATGTACAGAATAATCTGTTCATTATCTCATGAAAATGTGCTATTTTTTAACAAATAAGAAAACTTTAAATTATAATGAAGATTAGAGCTTACGGTTCGTATTTAAGTTATTGATTATTGTATTCATAAAAAAGATGCCTTAAAATATTTTAATACAATCTAAATAATCTAGGTTAAATTGTTCGTCTTGTAATACTTTTTATTTAACTTAAATAAGAAAAATGTATTATACATAAAACTGTTGCAAAGAACTAGCCAAAATCTATTGTAATCTTTATACGAAAACAAACAAAATATGCATTTATATTTGAAAAAACAGCTCAAAAATGTCAAGCCCACTTGAATAAAAATATATTTTCAATATTATCCATGTTTTAATCACTGTTATCACAGCGACTTCCAATTGTACAACTTAATATTATAGTTTTAAGGTTGTAGAGATCAATAACGTTGGATAAATATTTCTTATGAATAATTAAATTTTAATAATAAGGTTTTAATAATTTAAAAATATTAGCGAGCAAATAAGTTTTATTTAAAAAATTGATCGTATTTATCCTACAGTACAAGATAAAGACTTCTAAAGTTCAATTTTTAGTAAAATTTATAACTTAAAATAAATATTATTAAAACTAAGTCATAAGAAAGGAGACAGTGGGCTTTTTCTTGAGATTTCAATGTTTTAAAAATAAAAGTGCATAGGAATATTTACACATTGCTTTCATTATGGAAACTGTAATTTAAGTGAAATTTTAATATTTTTAAATAAAAGCAATAAATAATACCCCTAATCACGCACACAATTAAGTGATGGGGTTATTTTTCCACACTTTTGTATTTAAAATCAATCGCCAGTTTGAGATTTTCTGAATGCGATAGATTTCTTTGTTATGTTTTTTCTTCCAAAATTCATAATACAAAATTGTTAACAGTGTTAAGCTCCAAGGCTCCTCTTAATAAACGAGTAATGCTTCTATATCCTCGATGTAGTTAACTTATGCATTTATAACTACTTAATAAATAATTAATAATAATATTCGATAATTTCAAGTAAAGACAATTTAAACAAAGCATTAAAAAAACTTAAGGTAATTGAAAGTTATGATGTTAAGAGATTAGATGTAAATTATTGACAAAATGAATTAATATTTGTTTTCATGAATATTTGTAAATTAATATTTCAGGAATTTTATTCATACACATCACCGTACATATTTGCGATGATGAAAGTTTTGCTATAGCTTTTAGAGATTACGTTTCGTATTTAAGTTATAGATTATGTGTGAAAGTTTTAATAATAGAACAATTTGATGAACGAGTTATAACACTGGAGTCACACGATTCAAACAGTGAAATAATAAGTTCTTTTGACCAACAAAGTTCGTTCGAAAAGAAAATATTCATGGTAAAAGTACGAAGATCTTGCTTATTTAAAGTTTACGATTGTATATGGATTTAAGTAAATCAGATAAATTGTTTCGCAATTTCATCATAGTGTAGTCACAGACGGATGACCAAAAATTCAAAGAAGGACCCAAGCGATTATTTTTTGAAAACGCTCTTTAATGTCGAAACTTAACTATATTTTGCGAACCGATGGAAACTGAGAAATTGCTCCTATTGAGAAAAATTAGTCGAATTATAAGAGTGCGTGTTTTAGAATTCTGTGGTATATGTACAGACTATTCTGTTTATTATCTCATGAAAATTTATAATTATTTTTAAAAATTTTTAAGAAATTTTTAAATTAGAATAAGATTAATTCAATGAAGTTGTAATTTTTTGGTAAAATTCTTCAGAAGTGTTGTATATTAAAGCATAACTTAATTTTAAACAAAATTTTTATAGGCGAGTTGTTAATTTTCTTAATTTACGTCTTAAAATTATTTAAGAAATGTTAATGAATCGAGAATATTCATAGCAGTTTGTTTACTTGTGGGTATGTTTGGATAATACGCTTGGTTGTTTAAATAAAAACGGAAGTTTTTAAACAATATTATTTCTAATTAGATCTAAATTTCAATATATTGGGCTTGTTTCAACACTTTGCCAAAGAAAACGATACAACCAATAAACTCGCAGTTCGGAGAGAGTGACATCAAATATTCCCAATATTAAATATTATTGAAATAAGTTCTAGTATATGTGTCACTGAGTTTAATTTTACAAGATTCACGAAAAATGCAAGGCATTAAAAAAAACCGGGGGTGTGTGGAATTTTCCAAAAAATAGACTGACATTTCAATCTTCAGAAATACATTGAAATTGACACTTATTAAGAAAAATTGAATTATTAGAGTTTTCTAAATTAGAATTCTGTTTACAAGTTGTCCATCTTAATTTTCGTTTTGAAATTATTTAACTGCTAATGAATCAAGAATATTCATAGCAGTTTGTTTACTTGAGGGTAGACTTGGATAATAAGCTTGATTGTGAAACTTACTGATCTTGAAAGGAGCCGGTTGATCCAGGATGGTTAGTTTTTAATTTTTTTTTCCGGGATAAATTTGTTATATGGAATTTATTTAAACTTCATAGATACGTTACTATTTTTGTCAGCAGCTCTAGATATAACCACTATACCGATGATACAGGGATTGCAATGAAGTTTGGTACAGTAGAGTCTCGTTAATCTGAATCCCGGTTATCCAAAATTTGGTTTATCCAAAAAAAAACGAGCTTTTCGGCTAAAATATCAAATGCATACGCATAAATAAATACACCAAAAATAAATATGTACTTACAAAATTATATTAATTTTTCAAAATATGCAGTAATTTTAATTTGTGCTGCTCAATTTTGGTCCCGTATCTTTCGGATAAGCGGGACTCTACTGTATATATGAGGTAGAGAGAGATTTGAGGGCTTAATAAATGTTTACAAAATTGAATGCCTAACTCTCTCTTGAAGATATTACGTTCTTTATTAGAGTAGAAATTCTTAAAATATATAATTCTTATGACAGGATCCGGAATTAAAGTTTTTCGTGTTATTTGTAGGGGTGGAGGATAGTTCCGCGGAAAAAAAAGTACTTTGAAATAGGGTTTTTATTTGACTTATTTTAGCTCCAAATTTGGTGTAAATAAATTGAAAATCAATGTTTGTTGAACTGTTTTTTATCTATTACCCAACCAACGTTAAAGTAAAGTGGAAATATCTATAAATTCAATGGGCCGGTCTGTCACCCATTTTCACAGAAAGAACCACAAGTCTGAAAAAAGTGATACGTCATATTCAATAGAAAATAAGGCAGTAAAATATAAAGCAATAAAAATATAAATAATAAGGAAATATTATTATAATAATTATCGTAGTACAATTACAAAGCGAAATCGCCGAAAATGCAAAATGAGGCTAAAGGAGTTTTTAAAGCTTAATAGCTGGACTAAAATATTTTGCGATCCGAAGGAAACTGATAAATTAATTCCCGGGGGCTCTTATTAAAAATATTAATATAACTAAGAATTTGCATTATTAGAGTTCCACAGGTCATGTATAGAATAATTTGTTCATTATCTCATGAAAATTTGCAATTACTTTTTAACAAATATGAACATTTTAATTTGTAATAAATATATATCGAAATAACTTGTTATTGTTAGAGAAAATTTTAATATTTGTTAAAAAGAAAAGTTTTGTACTTTGGTTTTAAAACGAAGTTATGCTTCAAACTGTTAGGTATCTCCTTGTCAACACAATTTAGTTGGTAAGTTAATTTCCTTAATTTACGTTTTAGAATAATTTAACAGCTGTTAATAAACCTTAATGAATCGATAAAATTCATAGCAGTTTGTTTACTTTGAGGTTTGTTCGAATAATAAGCCTGATTGTGAATCTTAATTGAACTTGAAAGGAACTGGTTTATACCGGATGATTAGTTTTAAAATTTGTTCCGAGATAAATCTGTTACATGGAATTTAATTAAACTTCATAGATACGTTACTATTTAAGTTAGTAGCTTTTAAAACAGCCAATAGCGATGATTCAGCAATTTTGGTATATTTGAGGTTGAGGGCAAATATGAATGATAAGTAAATGTTGCAAGATTGACTGTCTCAAACTATCTCTTGAAGATAACTTTTTTATTATATGAAATTGCTGTTTATAAATATATAAGCTTGTTATTGACAGGAGTCCGAGTTAAAATTTGTAGTGTTATTTTTAGCAGTGGAGGATAGTTCTGAAAGGAAAAAAAAATACTGGGAAATAAAGCTTTTATTTGACGCATGTTAGCTCCAAATATGGTAGAACAAATTTGAATAACAATAATTATTTTTGACGCTTTCTTTAAAATGTGCCACTAAAATGTCAATATGGGACGCAATTGCCTGATATTTGACGAATATTTAGCGTGTTAGGTTGATAAATAAATTAAATTTGACGATAAATAAATTAATTTTTTAAATTTGATAAATGAATTAATTTTTTAAAATTAATAATTGATTAAATACTCGCTAGAGAGTGATAAATTTTATAAAATGATTAATTTATTTTGTTCCACTTGACCAAAACCATCTATATACATAAAAGGCGACTTCTGTTTGTTTGTTTGTTTGTTTGTATAGGACGCAAAAACTTAAGAACCACGCAACAGATCGTCACGAAATTTGGCACAAAAATTCATCTCATCTCCAGAACAAACATAGGCTAAGAATTTTTCGAATAGGACCATTCCTTCTATCGTTTTCGAACGTTTTAAGGGAAAAAATACACCACTTTCGCTCAAATCCGATCATTTTTTTCTCTTTCGTGATGCCATCAGGCAGAAACATTTAAATAAAACTTTTTAGAAAACAATTGAAATTGAAAATGTTTAATTTGTTGAATATTTGTTCATTGCCTTCAGAAACTAAATTAATAATTTGAAAAAATAGTTTGATATGTTTCAAGTTACGTAATCCTACCAGTCTCCATTCTATTTATTTTATTGTGTATACATGGTTTTAATTATGAATTTTTTAAAAAGCATAGTTAAGCTTATACTGAACTATGCTGTTTTTTGAAAGTCATTGCACTACAGATGCATATTATGGTTTTATGTCTCATTTTTTCTCGCCAAATTCTTTGCCAAACTCGCCAAGTTATTACAAAAAACGTACCAAATGAGCAATTTTTTTTAATTAGCTGGTTGTGCGAAGTTTATCGCACGAGAGCTGAATGGGTGTATTGTTAGCCATATCTTTTCCTCGCCAAATTCGTAAAAAGCGCCAAATGAGCTAAAAAAAAAATTATTCGGGAAATTATGATGACTTTATCAGTGAATTTTATAGCGTTTTTGAAATTTTGATTTTTTAATGTAATATAAGTAGGGGGATTCTGTACTTTAATAACGAACGGTATCAGCAACATAAGCTTATTATTCTATAACGGATTAAGTGATAGATGATTTGAATTGACCTATATAAAAAATGCAAATCGTTTGCTGTTTGCTGGAGTAGCTTATTTTTAATTCTTACTGATTATTTTTTACTTAAATATGTATTCTTTTTAATTTGAGCTTCTTATCAAAGGTATTTTTGAGAAATTAATATTAATCATTACTATATCCAAGATGGGTAATTAAATGAAAAATTACTGTGTAATCTTCATATCTTATGTAACTCAAATGGAAGAAAAAATAGTTAAATTGACTATTAAATAATTTTTTCACCTCTAACCGTGCAACGTCGGGTATAACAGCTAGTTTGTTTATATTTTTGGATTTAATCATTGGTTTTGGTGATTGGTGGTTAGACACGGTGAAATCCACCCACAACTTCAGACACAGAAAGACCCTATTTTCATTTATGCGATTTTTCACTTCAGAAGTGAAACAGGCCCAAGGTATTTTGTGAATTTCGAAAAACTTAAATACCCGCGCACACTAATTTCGCCAACTAGTTTGCGTCTAGACATTTTCTCTATTGAACAACTTAACGACACATTACAATTTATTTGCTATGATAAGATTATGGTGGAAAGGTATAGCTAAGTCAATTCAATGAATCAATAAATATAAGCATTGAACAAATAGCTTATTGCACAAGCTGCACTCTTAAAACGAACGAGCGATTTTAACTCAGTCTGATTAATTTTCACTCCTCCAGTCTGGAAAATGCTTTTCTCCTTTTGGAGTGGATCCTTTGTGCGTTAAGCCTCCGACAGGATCACTCCAAACGAGTGAGTTTAACTCGGTATGAGTTAATATTCATTACTTTCCAGTGTCGAAAATGCACTTCTACAACTGGAGTGGATTTCACTCTTTTGTTTTAAGATTGTGGCTTTTGACGATATATAAGGATATAACTGAGTAAACAAATTTTATTTCAATTGATTAGGAGGACTCTCCACGCAAATCTAAAGATTATCACGAACAATTCTTTGCAGAAATCTCTATCGGATATTGTAGACGATCTAATATTTTATTTCAACGCTTATACTTTGTATTTTATTCGTTGTAACCAACGGGGTCAAGAGACAGCTTTCCATTCCCTCTAACGGCGCCATCGAAACGCCCCCTTCCCCTATATCCCAGTCACGTATCGGATTAGAATATTATACATCACAAATAAGTCGAGATGGACAAGACTAAATAACTTGGATACTTTTAACTGTGAAAATGATAAATTAGATAGTTACTCATTTTTACGAAAATTAAAATTCTTAACTATCTTCTACGACAAGTTTTTTACTAAGTTATTTTAAGCGATTTGTACACTGTTTGTCACCAGTACCTTGTAGAGACCAAGTCTATTCAAGAAATGTAATTCTGTAGTGGATCTAAGTAAGATCCATGTGTATTCAATGACAAAAATTTCACCAAGACTGAATTCATTGATTTTAATAGTCAGGCTTGGTGCGGAATTGATAGTTGGCGCCACTTTTTGCCTATCTGTTCCTCAAATGTGTGTATAGGGAAACCCGTGGGTAGTCCTGATGCTCTGCACAAGAAGGTTTTGTCTTCGCCCACTTTCAGAGTTAATAAGTAACAAAGCTAAGCTAAATTGAGTGTCAGGTCACGGCAACAAGCGATTACGTGATGACAGCATAAAGACGGGCCTACATCTAGAAGCGAAACTCGAGAAAAGCAGTGGAAATGGTTAAAAAAAAAAGCTTCGCTCATTGTATAAGTTAGTAGTACAGATTTTCCTAGCTTTTGGTATTGTGATGACCAGTCCAATCAAGTTCAGCTGCAATGCCACAACCACAGCAATTTTCTAGGGTAGACCAGTGAATGAACACTGAAGAGGCCCCAGTGAATGAACACTTGGTAAATACATTTAAAACGTAAGGATTAAAAACCATTCCGCTGGATGGATTAGCAACACTGACTTCCTATCATCTAGTAGGAAGCTATCTGACATCTGATTGGTTGTCCTGGTAATTAACTAAAATCCAACATGTTTATTGACTGGGCATTTTTGTGTTCATTCACTGGTAAAAGTTCTGTTCATTCACTTGGCTTTTGTACCACTTTTTATTTGGACCCCCAAAAGACCCAAAGCAATGCAATATAAAGTCACCTTTTTTTGTAGAATTTACTTATAATGACAGATGTGTTCACATTGTCATAAACCTAGAAGCTGTATTTTCTTAAAATGTATGAATTTTTCTAAAGCAAAATATGCTTAAGCGTTCATTCACTGGTTAGTCAACCCTATACGACTAGCTTAAAAACAATGCTAAGTATTTTATGCCCAGGACTGATATTCAATTCACTTCAGCCTTGGCTAGAAATGCCACATACAGGGCCAGAATTAAAAGAATATGTTCTCCAAAGATAACCGTTACGCATGTTTAACAACTTAGCATTGCCTCCTTCTGGTTTGCAATGGGGCTTTTGCCCTTCGGGGCAGTCTTTCCCTCCAATTCATGGGGCTGAAGTATGAAGTTTTATGCGGGCTGGCACACAAGTCATACGTCACTAGAATATGAACAAGATGGGGGTTTCGATGATAATAAGTTAGTTTATGGAAGATGTCTTTATAGTATCGTTGCTTTATTTTGAGTTATCTTTACACTATATGGATGGGTAGCCCAGTCGGCTAAGGCGTTTGCTTTGCAAAATGTCCCAGGTTCGGGTCCGGGCATCGCCAAAATGACTTTACCTAAAAATGGTCCATGCAACCAAAAATGAGTAATACACAGTATAGAGGGAGTGCCTTTTAAATGTACTTCAAAGTGCCAAAGCTGCGTAGGATGTCTTCCTTAAAAGTTGCATATAGTGTCTACCTAGGTGTCAGGTCGTCACTTGACAGTAGTTCTAAATTACAATGTTCTTCTTCAATAGCCCTCGTGTAGCTCTAGTGAGGCGTTAATTCAAACTGACTTATCGTCATAATAGAGCTACACGAGGGCTTTTTTGATGGGACTCGGACTTTTGAACCACTATTTATCTACAAGTCCAACGCCTGAGTGGAAACATGATCTAGTTGCAACATCCTACACGGCATTAGACTAGATGCTTTGAATTACGTGCACCAGCTCTCTCTACATTGTGTTAAAAATTGTGTTTTCCTGTACGATACAGTTATAGGATTGCTTAGAGTGAGTTGTGGGTTAAGGCCCCATGGAATAATTTTAGTTATACATATATTTTCAACAAAATTCAAAGTCTTTGTTTTTTCAAATTAAACGTTTTGTGAACGTCTAAGCTTATAATTCGAATCTGCAGCTTATAATGTACCATTAAAACATTTTTCTCTATTTCGAGTTTTATGTAACTTGGCTAGAAAGCAGAAGGTTTGGAAAACCATGGTATGCGAGGGCGTAGTTTTAATGTAATTTTCTATCTGTTTGCGTCTGACACGTGTGCAAAGACCATGATACTAGAGCCTGCTGTTCTTCAAAGACTTGACGACAAGTACAATGTCATTAAGAAATTTCGATAAGTTCAGCCTCATTATATTTATCAGTCTCGTCAATTAACCACGACCCAAAATTACGTTGTCCGTTATCAGTAAACCTCCTGTAGCTTTGGTATGACGTTAGTAACGTCATACCAAAGCTACAAGAGGTTTATTGGGTCACGTTACTTAAATCAAAAACAAACTATAACGAACACCTGCTAGCAGTTAACTGATTTTTATGTAGCCATTGGTTATATTTTTACAACTGTATAATTGTTTTCTATTATACTCCTTTAAATTGTGACTATGCATTCTGTATCAATCCTTATAACATATTGCGCCAATCCGGAATTTAAAAAAAACTCATACAGTAACTAATCCATTTATTTACATCGCCAGGCTTGTGACAGAATCGAAAAGCCCAGTTCTCATTGTCCGTTTTCCTCTGGGGAGACACTAGAGGTGGTTTCAAATGGAACGATCTCTGAATTTGAAATGATTCTACACTGCTCAAAACAATTAGGGGAGCACTTTTTAATTCCAACTTTAACTTTACTCCCAACTTTTTAATTTTTATCCTATAAATCTGAAATTTGTTAAATAGGTTCACTATGCATTCGAAATGAAATAGTAAAAAACAGGAAAAAAAATCTTAAATTTTTAATACTTAAATTTAAAGGGAAATGGAATAATAACTTTTTAATAAATTATAACAATTTTTTCAAAACTTTTTTTGTTGAAAATAGTTGAAATATATTTTTAAACATCTAAAAAATGCAAGCATGAAAAATATAGGGTCAATTTATTTTCTAAAACTGTTTTAAAGTGAAATTTATTTTTCCATATTTTTTATATTTTCATTAATATTTAAAAAAATATTAAATTCTTCAAAATACGTTATTCTTCCATATAATGATGTATCTAACGATACATAAGTTGCGAATTTAACTTAGTCAAAAAAAAAATCACAAGCTGATGATTCCCAACGGAATCATTGGGAGCGAAAGGGTTTAAAAAAGTGCTCCCCTAATTGTTTTGAGCAGTGTATTACATAATGGTGTGTATTGGGTTGCGGAGTAACACCTAATGGTGGACTGTCAACATTGCGGTAGCCATTGCTATTGTCGCATGATTTCGAATGTTTTGGATGGTATCCTTGGAGTTAAGGATAGTAGGAAGTTAGACTTCAATTAAATTAATGTAAAAAGAGGTGGGGTTAGGATCATATTGCTTCAGAAAAGGCTGAAACGGAAATTTGTCCAGAGGGGCACGTCTGCAGGGTAGCATTAAAAGCAAAACATTTATTCTGTGAAGAGAAAAAGGGTAATTAGTATTAAAGGACCAATAATAGTAATTAGTATTAAAACACCAAAAAGAATTTGTTTTAATGCGTCTAAATTCATTAACTGCGCAAACGTAAATGAAAAAATTATATGCTTTTATTTTAAGAAGTAACACTTTGTGCCTCTTTAAAAACAACTCATACGAACCATCAAAGAATCTTATTGTGAATATGCTACAACGTGAATTCTTAAATGATTTATATCATCTAGGGTTGTGGGACCAAAGGCCATAAGTGGTGAATTTAATATTGTTTACAAATATTTATACGAACTAAATTTTTTTTAACATTTCGACTTCATATTTTAAGTACCTAAGATCAGCTAAGGGAGTCCGATACCCTTGAAAACTTTCATTAGTTTTACAGGTAGACTTTCAAAGTTTTTCAACTTGGTAAGCACACAAATTAACAACAATTCAATATTTAAACATAACAATTCTTGCTTATTAAAAACACAAATTGAAAACACAAATTCTTACTAATTTCGCTTTAAATTTAAATTTGTGTTGATTTTTAAGCATATTTTAAATCCCTAGTTGTTTTTTAGGTTGCATGTTTTTTAAACAAAATCTATAATAATAAGAGTCTGTCTGTGTGTCTGTCTGTCTGTGTGTATGTCTGTGGATCGCCAAAGACCTACTTAGACTGCACTGCTCTAAAAAATTCGAAATTTTTAACATAGATTCCTTTTAATACCTACGTGTGCACCTGAGGCTTAGTTTTTTCATATTTGATTGTGATTTTTAATTAATATAATTAGTTTAAAAAATACGTCATCCACGTGGAATCGCGGGACCATAACAGGGCTTGAAAATACATGGACCGGGCCGAAACGGGGACTAGACGCCATCCTCTATTAGTTTGATTGATTGAGTTTGGTTGAGATATGCGCTCGCCCTAAGGCTGCTTCATCCTCTATTAGTGTTTGCTTTTTTTAAGTGTGCATGCGCCAACACGAATTTAATTTTGTTTTGATTTTGAGTGTATATTCACAAGTAAGCATGCCTCTAAAAGGAAGCAATGCGAAGTTAACGGGTTCCCAGTAAGGCGGGACCATACTGCTAGTTTTGAATATAACATCTTTACTAATTTTTAAGAAACGTGTGCATTCAGATTTAAATTTAAGTGAACAATTTCTAAAATTTTTTTTTACAAAATTTGACGGGAAAAAAAAGCTTGAAAAAAAAAGTGAATTTTCAAATTTAAAGGTGTTCAAAAAAATTTGGTTGAAAAAAATAAAAATCGGAATGCATTCATCTTAAGTATATATTTATAATCGGCCTCATGCGCCTATAAGGCGTGACGAGTCGCAAGGCAATATATTTATAATAATAAAAACTTTTTTACCCAAGGTATAATATTAAAAAAGCCTTAGAATTCTCAAAAAAACAAAACGACGATGAGCTTTTAAAGTTTTGGATTATTGATAGCATTTTTTCTAGCTCCATTATTATTTTTTCACCTGTAAATTCATTAATTCTATCATAACAGACCTTGGGGACTAATAACTTAAAGACAAATGATTTTGTGTTGGCAAAATTTTCTGAAACAAAATACGGTCCAAGTTTTAGCCTTTAAACTATCTCCAGTGTTCGATTAAAAAAACTTCGCGTATGCGAGCATCTTCGAATTTGAGTTTAGACTTTGATTTTTCACCTTTCAATATGAAATAACTTTTTTTTAATTTTTCCCTTTTCTGTCTAATGACTTTAAATAAATGATATATCTGTTTATTAGCGCGTGAAAAAAATTTAAAATTCTTATATATTTGCTGAAATACAGAGGATAAAAAAAAAGTTGTCCCAATAGCCCCCGCTCTCCCCTACAGTGACGGGAAATCAATACGAATCATTAGTTAATGATCTGGAAAAGATAAACTGTTATCTTGTTACGTTAATTGGTTTGTTGCAAGCTTACGAATGTTTCCAAACCCCTTATTACGCTCTTAGTTTTGAAGCAGATCTACACTTATTGATGGAGGCGGCATATGATTCTGTCTTATTAATTATAGACAGATAAGATCTGTATTTAGAGGTACTTGTATCTGAAGTACCTATGTCCATAATTACTACTGTGCTGTTTTATAGTTACCCCGATATTAAAGTCCTTGAAGCATATTTGTTAATGCTATTAAAACTTTTCTCAGTAACATAAGGGCTGGGGAGCCCAGTTGGTTAGGCACTCGCCTAGGATGCGAACGGTCTCGCGTTCGAGTCGGGGCATAGCCAAAATAACTGCAGACCTTATAAACGGCCGGTGCAGCCAAAAATGTCCGACGAATAATACCCCGTATAAGGGAGTGCATGTTAAATATCCTACAAGGTCCTAACGCTGCGTACAATGTCGCCCTTGTTACATTAGGTGTTTTTCAGGTGTCGGCTCATCACTTGACTGTGGTTCTAAAATACGGCGTCCGTCGCCAATAGCCCTCGTGTAGGTCTAGTGCGACGATTATTCAAACCCCCAACACCAGACCCAACTCTGTCGAGAACAAGTACAAAGTTAACTTTTAGAATCTGACGGCTTTTCCGCTGGTCAACAGGAGATGTTTCTTCTCCGTGTTAAGATTGACATCTTCATTCTGTGCCTTCCTTCCGTCGAGGCCCATCTGCATAAGAATACAGTCCCTATTGATCTTTGAGAAAATTCCGTTACAAACTGGATAGAGCTCAACACTCTTAAAACAAAAGAGTGAAATCCACTCCAGATGGAGAAGTGCATTTTCGACACCGTAAAGGCATGCATATTTACTCAGACTGAGTTAAAATCACTCGTTTGGAGTGATCCTGTCGGAGGTTTAACACACAAAGGATCCACTCCAAAAGGAGAAGTGCATTTTCCAGTCTAGAGGAGTGAAATCCACTCAGACTGAGTTAAATTAGGAGTGTTTGTTTTAAGAGTGAAGAGGTTGACTGGCTTGGTATTAGAAGATTGTGGAAATCTTTTCTTTGCATTATATTTGGTTCCGATAACTTTGAAACTAAATGAAATATATGAATAACGATATATTTTTAGTTCCTAGGGCCCAAAATACCAAGTTCTCACGAGTAGGGATTAAATGTGTTCATGGCAGGGCTCGAAAAACCGCTCGTCCTCCCGTCCTCGGCTGTCGAAAATTCCCCGAGGACAACTCCTTACTTGATCCTTACGTCCTCGTGGACGACTATTTCCATGTTAATGACTAAAGCATTCAAAATTTTTGTTATTTTGCTAGAGTCTATATCTTACTTCGAAAGAGTTTTGTCATTTTAATTCTAATATTCATAAAATAAAACGAGATTGCTATCATAGTAACCTTGTATTTCTTCTAATGTATAAAGAAATCCTAGTAACTACTAATACATAGCATTTTATATAAATGTTTATTTATAAATACGGACAAAACTATATATTTTTTATTTATTTAGAAGCTTTTTATATATAGTTAAAGTTTGACTGGTTAGTTTCAAAGGTGTTGGTATTATGTTTTAGTTGTCTTTAGTCATCCAATAGTGATATAATATTATAATGCATTAAGTCTGGGTATATTCCTATGTATAAAAGATTAAAGGGATCATTAAGCCGGAAGCAATACGCTGCTGATGAGAAGTTAATTAACAAGTGAAGAGTGCTGGTGGCGAAAGTTTATCATAAAAATGATGGCTTGTTATTCTACAATATATCCAAAAAGTTCATAGATAGAGAATCTGTCCGTATTGACGTCTGTTTGGTGGGCGGTTGAGAACGAAAACCGTTTTCTCCTTGGTTCTTGTACACGGTCCAAGCGTCAAAACATAACTTTTTTTTTCACTGGTTTAGTCTACGGCATGCTATCTTTGTCAAGCAGACATGATTTAAACGGATTCCCAGACGTTGAAGGGGTTCTTTCCAGTACTCTTCAAATAAAATAACTAACTGGAAGCATAAAACTTGCAGTGATCATAGCACGAGTACAAATTCGTTTTTTGCAAACTTTTAAATATAGAAATGACTAGGAAAGGTTGTATTTATAAAATAGTCCCTTCACAAGTTATGCATACAAGTTAAAAGAATGGTCAATAAAAATATATTTCAATAAAACAAATTTACTGCAAGATTATGATAGCTTTTGGCGCATGCTATAGTTATGAAGTTCTTTCGAAAAGCTTTCTTTGCATTTCCTTTATGCAAACAAAAATGTCACGTTTCCAACGTTGTTTTTGATAAAAGTTAATCAAATTAAAGTGTCATTATTTCATCTCTCTCTTAGAATTAAAAAGGCCGCTGTTCCTGTTTTCGAAAGAGACATCCGCCCCCTTTTCGATAAAAGTACAGATAAATCCTTTTTTTTTTGTGTGAAACAAGGGTCAAGTCCATAGCAAAATTTCCTTCTAAACTTTTCTTTTATCATTTTAATGAGATAAGAAGGGTGTAGAAACACCTTTCTGTTAACTTCATTTCTTTTTTGCATAAAGCGGTTCTAATATTGAAACAAAAAATTAAGTAGGACCCTTGACAATACAAGCACCCGCTAATGTGCCCGCATAAGCTACTACATGGTAACAGTCTATTAATAGAGTGATTAATGACTTAATGTATTAAAATGGCGGGCGTTATTTGATAACGTTTTTTATTAGCTTTCCTTTCTTTAACTTAATTATAAAAGCATAGTAATATTAAGAAAATGCGAAGACAAAGAGTTTAAATTTAATGAGTACACAATAAAGGAAAAGCGGAATTTATGCAAGGAGGCTAACTGCTTGTTTTAGTAAGGTAGTTCATACCTTTTGAGAAATTATTTTTCTTAAATGATAAAATTAATTTCTTAGATTTTATGATAGCCGTTTTAGTTGAAAAGTTGTAAAATGTACAAAAAATTAAAATAAATTTTTTAATTTGATTTTTTAAAGATTCTAACTGACTTTGCAATTTAATTGAAAAACGCAGTTTGACAAAAACAAAGTAGGTACTAAAAGATGCATTGATATTTGAATTCTGTAAACTTGAAAGAAACAAATGCGTTACGTCATGAACCACTCTTGGATGTGTATCATAAAATTTACCTGCTCCTTCGGCATTTAAATTCAAAAAATTAAATTCTACTGAAAAAACAGCCGTTTTTCGATTTCAAATACAAACAAAATCAAATGATTTCAAGATATGACTCTGACTAAGGTCCAAAATCTTTATTTGATTTCGGAGTACATGTAAGGAAATTTTTTAACAAAAGATGCCATAGTTTTGGAGAAAATGTGCTTTGCGATAAAGTAAAAACACTAATCTTGTTTTAATATAAGCACAAAATGTAACTCGGATGGTAATTTTAAGAAGGTAATTACTTCTAAAATGAACTTTGCATGTTAAATGTCTTTTCCATCGGATTATTTTCATTGGTCGACATTTTTGTATTGCAACCACACGTTAATTTAAATCCACTCGTGATGTTTTTTTTTAAAACTTAAGATAAATCTTAAGCGGTTTGTTTCAAGTGACGTATTAAGTTTCAGCTTCCATTATTTTTTAAAGTCTTCTATCGGTGCTTTCATGGGGGCTCTTTTCCCACGTGCCATTGGTGAATCAATCGAGGCTCATTGACGAATTTATTTTTATTCAGCATTTTTGTTGGCACTCAAGGACCTGAACATGCCAATTATCAAAATATAAATTTTAACGAAAGGACAATTTAAGACTGATAACATTACCTCTACCAAATGGTGCATATAAAAAATAACTTCGAAATCTATGCTATGTTCCTTAAAAAAAACGATAGCTTTGAATAACTTTTCATTTTAAAGAACCTTTATTACATCATACGAAAAATCTTAACCCTTGAATTTTACCCCTTGGGCAAAGTGACATCCTTATGAATAATGCAAATGAATCTTTAAATGTAAAAATGGATCAAGTGCATTGAGGAGTTTCCCTTAAGCTTCTTTCTTTAAACCTTTAATTAAAGAACAAGCGTGAAAGGAAATGTATCTGGACTTAACTACTTTTTAACATTTAGCAATTTTAGATGTTGCAGGATTTTTCCATGCTCCGTTGATTGATGAATACCAATGTTGAAAATTTAAATTTCTGAAGATCATTAAAAGTATAAGAATGAATAGAAATAACAATGAATAATACTTTAAAAATGATGGCGTTTTAATTTTGAATGTTTAGTTGAATTATTTGTAGTAATTTGCTTTTGTAATGAGTCATTGATTATTGATAGCTTTTAAAGATGTCGAATAAGCAAGTTTTGTTTTATTTGAATTGGGAACACATGAAAGGGTCTGTTTTATACGCAACGTTTTAGTTAAGTTATACCGTATTTACGGAGCCGGATCGTCGTAGTGGCAATGTTAGGTGAATTGGATCCTTCTCATGTGACGAAAATGAAAATCGTACTTATGATTTTATTTAGTAGTTTTTAATTTAGTAGTGACGATGTTAAACGTATGGCAGCTTTTTTTGCACTTCATAGTCACTTATCATTTCCATTACTTAATAAAAAATAACAGATGCGGTTCTGTCATGATTATTTTAATTTTTAAATAACGTCAAGTTCACTAAATATTCGTTTGTAAACATCAAGCGAATCGTATATATGGCGATATTTCTTTCCGCTCCGACTGCTTTGCGAAAGTTGGCCAAAAAACAGCATTAAATGAACGCAGTGTGTTTTTGGTATGATGTTTGTTCGTGAGATATTATGAAATAGTTGTATAATTATTAGTTTATAGCGTTCTTGTCTGTGCCGAATAGAAACGAGCAAAATTCTGCTAGTATATTCTCAATCTAAACATACTTTTCATACAATACATGCTAAACTGTGCTGCAATAAATTTTCTTTATAATTAAGTTTAATAGTTACTGAGAGACACGCTTTAGGCTCTAAAAATGCACAATTTTTGTTCTATAAATGCTAAAAAAAAGACCTTATCACTTATTTGTAGGTAACAGTTTTTTTTAACTGTTTTAATGCAAAATGGCTTTAAAATTAACTACTAAAGGAACTTTTTGAAAAGTCCGAGAAAAAGTTAATTTTTTTAAGAACTGTAACATCGTATTTATCCTTTTTAAAATTTTTTTTATTGAAATAAATGGCTGATACCTGTAATCAAAGGCTGAAAACTGATGTTTGGGCCTTCTTCCAATGGACCAGGTAAATTTCGGAACTATTTAACTTGTAAATTGTTTCTGGGGAGGTGTTTTAAAAAATATCCACAAAGGGGATGTCAGGTCGCAAGAGGTTAATGGCAGATGTTTTCCTCGCAATTTAGAGTTTTATTGTTGTTTAGGATTTTTGGGAACTTCAAGTTAATCTAATCGATTGAAACAATAAGAGGCGGGTTAGCCTACAGAGTGACTAGAAGTGCTTCCTTCCACAGTAAAGTTTATTTTGTTATTCCTTCACCTAGCTATTAAATAGTCTTCGCTATATATTTTTAACCCTTTCAGTCCCAAAAAATTACTACACAACAGAAACATCTGATATTCACAAAATAAGCTTATTTTAGGTCAAATATACGAATTCCACAAGAAAAAAAATTCATTTAATTTTTTTATATGGTTTATGAAACAATGCCAAAATTTTTTAACTTAGGAAAACAACAAATTAAAAATATATATATATTACTTAAAAACACTTCGAGTTATATATTTTAAGGTATCTGACCATATTATTAAAAAAAATGTAGTAATTATTTTAACCGAAATAGTTTAAATTGCGTTTTAAATATGTGGAACTGAAGTGAACTGATCAAAAATCAGGAAAAACGCTTGTTGACAATTTTCTAAATAAAAAAAATAATAGTTCGGACTTCTATTGACATTAATGTAAAATATTGTCTGATAGAACAAAGTGTGAAGAATCGAATGATGTGTGTTGGGATGTCATAACGGGACATAAAAATTTTGAAAAAAATATTGAAAGTGATGATGCCAAATGGCATCACTGGGACTGAAAGGGTTAAATACTTTTTTCAATTAAAAAAAACCTAAAGCCTTTAAGTATGATTTATGACAGTTGAATGATAATTTTATTGTTTAAAAATTAACATGATCAGATTTGCTTCAGTGATTATCTATAAACAAACTGTTATAGTTTAATGCAATTTGTGCAATATTTTTCATTTGCTTTGGTAATCATTTGATTACACGGGTGACAGTTTGAATGTCTCAGAATAAAATTTCTTTTTATCTAAAAGTGTTAGAAAAGAGTTTTGCCCTAATGCATTTATTTATTTGAAATAAGATTTCATTTTGTTTAAAAGTCTCTTTCCCGTTGACAAAAAAAAATATTTATACTAGGAATTTTTATTTTTAAATCTAAAATATGGTCGTTATTTTTAAAGGAAAATTCAATTATCCAAGCTGTGCAATCACAAAAAGAATTTAAGGGAAAAAATTCTTAAATAATTTACAAACTCCAATTTGGTGATAGATCTCTTCATAATACCTTTACAAAAAAAAAAAACTGGAAAAAAAATTACAAAAACCTCATGATCCCAAAGCAGATATTCGTGTCTCAATTTGTTTCTTCCAACATCTAAACCCACTTCTCATCACTGAAACCACGCCCATGGTCGTTGTCATGGTGACAGAATTTCCGAAAATGACGTCCATTCTGTAGATTCATCTTCAGAATGAGTCTACAGGGTCTTTGTACTCATCCCTCTCTACAGCATGGGGGGATAACAATACTTGATTGATCAACAATGGCTCTGGTAGGGGAGAGATCAAAAGCGACGCTTGTTATTTGATCTGTTCTTTATTCTATTTTTTATAATGTTAAATATTCGAATTGGAGATATTTTTTGTTGTAAAATGGTTTATTCTTTGAATTGATTGGGGTAGGGTAAATTACGAAAAATTAAAAATTAGTGTAATCGTCTTTTTTTCCGAAAAGAGTCTAAAATCTTTTAAATAAAAGAAAAGGCAAAGCATTTACGAATTGGACTTGAATTGTTTGTCCGATTTGGGGGGGGGGGGGGATACCGACAGCCGAATGCAAGTAACTTTGTGTGTGTGCATAATCTTTTTTTTAGTTTTTATAACTGTTTCCGAAATTTATAAGTCAAACTCTCATATTTTAGTTTTAGTTCACCTTATTTTTATTTGTAATAATTTTTCTTCATACATGCGTTGATTTTTTACAGTGATTATATATTGGTATTTGTAGATCTTTCATGGATCGTTATTAACGACGTCTTTTTACAAAAAGACATAGAGACGATAGACGTTAAACGTCATTATTACAAAAATAAGTCAGAAGTGGCTTTAAATTTAAAAATATCGTTAACGATAATTTTGGAATTTGACCTAAAAGCAAGTGAAACAGTTTGTTTCTTTAAAACATAGTAAAATGACTATCTTTTTTATAATATCTGCTAGTACTTAGCGTTGCTTCTTCCATTTTTTTGTGCTTGATTTATAGCCACTTATAATCGCAGAGTGAATTATAAATAATTTGTTTAAAAAGCGCCAGGGATCGAATGCTTTAAATTTCAGCCTCCATACAATTTCATGATTAAAAAAATACCCCAATAAAATCTCTAAAGTAACTTTTATTTCAATAAACTGAAATGAAATTTTCCGCGGCACAAAATATTCTTTTTGTGCCCTTAAAAATTCACAAGTTATCTTCTTTCCATTTCCACTAAATTAATTCATCGGTTTCACATTTTCAAATGGAGATGTGCTGAGGACAAAATGCTATTTCGTCTCAATTTCCGGGATCCTCTGTATATATGTTCTAAAAAGCTTCTATGAATGAGCTTCCGCCATTTTGAATTCGAATTGATACCGTTGTTGTGCGAAGGAGATTAAATTTTGCGAACTAAAAATTCTTTTGGAATACATCTTAAAGCGCATCGCAAACGATTTTTTTTTTTGCAATACCAATATATTTGTTGGCTTGTGAAGTGTATAACGATGTCGGAATAAATCTAAAAATTGAATTGTTTTATGGGTTATTTGCTGAGAGTTGTAAAATGTTTTTGGCGAATGTGAATGAATTAGTTTTGAAGAGTGTTTTATTCGATAACTTTAAAGTGACTGAGAAGTAGTTTTCAAGAGCAGATTTCTTACTAATGAAATTGACCGATAAGTAGTTTGCATCAGACAATTTCGTGTATATTTTTTAAGTCGGTAATTTGTGAAACTTCGATTTTTTTTTTATAACATTGATTGTACTTTTATCCATTGAATAAAACTTTGAAAAATTTAAACAAAACTTGTTTGAGAATATAGGGGCAATTCTGCCATAATTTTTAATTCAATGTTCCTGGGTCATAACTTTTGAAAAATGATCTAGGGATGGAAAACCGAAACCCGTTTTAAGACTAACCGGTTTGTTCGTAACTTCGGTTTCATTGCTTACCCTAATTAAAAAAAAATCGAATGAGCCTATCTGAACTTTTTTGTTTTTATAAAACCATTATTAACCTTTTTACAAACATATAAATTATTTTTACAAAACCACTTTATAAGTTTTTTATACCTGAAATTAAAAATTATGGTAGAACTGCCCATAGATACTCCAATGTTTAAGTTTTTCTACTAAACGATGGCTTGCTTAAGGGTCTTGTATGGTAACTGATCTCTATACAATTCCAATGGGGAAACCGTGGCCCCTGTTTTTGAATAAAGTAGACGACATGTACTCACGGAAACTTACCAAAAAATACAGAAAGTTATTTTACCATTTAAATAATGGTATATTTTTTAAAGTATTAATTAAAGTAATGGTATAGTTTTTAAATTATAATTTTAAATATCCAAATAATTTTATGTTTAATGTCTTTAGTGCTGTAGTTTGTTTATAATTACTAAAATTTTGTTTTGATTACTAATTTATATCTTTAAAAATTTATTTTGCCATTAAAATAATAAGCATAATTTTAAAGATTTTATATCAAAATTCATATTTACAATGAGGTTGTTTTAGATTGTGTAACTCTCCTGGTTTGATTTTTACCATTTCTTTCGATTTCATTGGTTATTTCGATTTCACTCGCATCTCGTCTGCTGTTTTATCTTATGGTTCTTTAAGAGCAATTTGTTTTAATTTTTGTGTTTCTTCCTATTTTCCGAAATCTTTATCGTTTCTAATTCAATTAAATTTCACGAATGCAAAGTATTATCAAAGTGCCAATGTTATAGGAAAACTTTGTATTAGATGACATCTTGTCTTAGGAGGGTAAAAAATTATTGTGAGATTGCAATTAAACGTGATTCACAAACCGAGAAATGATTAGTTTTACTAAGGGGAAATTTTGTACACTACATTCGCTTTAGTAAGGCAAGAAAATATTGTATTGTGCAAGATAAATATAATTTCAGAAGAACCAAAAATGAAAACAAAATCTCTGGAACTGTTGCCACTCGTGACGTGAAACAAGTTCTTTGCGAGATCCAGGTTTACAATAGTACACTGCATAAAAAAAAGCAGAAGTATTATTTTCGCAATCGACTTTTACGGGGGACATTTCACTTTAATCGGAAAGATAAATATAATTTTAGAAGAGCCAAAAATGAAAACATTATATCTGGAACTGTTGCCACTCACGGCGAGAAACAAGCTCTTCCGAAATCCGGATTTTCAAACGGAATACTGCATAAAAAAAGCAGAGGTCTTTTTTCTCAATCGATTTTTACGTGGGACATTTCACTTTAATCGAAAAGATGACATCACCTGGGCGTGATCCCACAGTTCCCATTCTCTCCGACATCTATCTACGACAGAATTTCACAAAAAATTTACTAAGAACAAAAATAAATGTTCAATAAATAGCTATCGTTTCCAATCGAATATTCGTGTTTTGTAAAGATTATATCGGGAGAAAAATACATGAATCTACGATTGTAAAAAATCACATATTTAACCAAGTTCACCTGTGTTTTCGAACGAATAAAACGGCATGTTCTATAATAAAATGAAGACTTTTTCCGTTGCGGAAGTTTTATAATACTTTTTTTCTATGGGCAAAGAAGTTACTTGAAATTTAGTTATTTGAGCTCAAATAATGTTTATTCTGTAAAAAAAAGTAACATAATTATATTAAGGAAAATAATGTGATTAATCAGTATCTTTTTTTTTTAATGCAGCAGACTTTTGATTACCTTTGTTTTTACTGAAAGAATCAACACTTGCTAACTTCATTAAAAAATTATTTCCTTAAGAAACAACTGTTTTTACTTTGCTATCGCTCTAAAGTTTAAATATTAAAATTTAAAATGCGCGAAAGCTTCATTCTAAACTGTATAAATCCTTTTATATGCTAAAAATTGTCCAAAAGTATTAAAATATAAAAAAAAAATTAAAAAAATGCTTTTCATTTCAATTGCACTGTAATCGTTATCATTCATATATTGTATCTATTACCTGGATTCTTGTTTTTGGGATACAATTATTAAGTTAAAGATATATTCTCTACAAATAATTAATAGCAAAATAATATTAAATCATGCCAGAATCATGTGTAGTGTAAAATTAAGCGTTGAACATACAGTGTTCAATAAGTGACTGGTAACTTACGGGAAGTCATAAATTTTTTTATCCCCCTCACAGCAAGAAAAAGTTATTAACTAATTACGGGTCCATTTTGGTGTTTTAGAATTACCATTCTAGGGCAACACATGGGTGCATTAACGAAGGGATGTATGCTAAAGAGTTCTATAGTACACTCTTAAAACGAACGAGCGATTTTAACTCTGTCTGATTAATTTTCACTCCTCCAGTCTGGAAAATGCACTTCTCCTCTTGGAGTGGATCCTTTATGTGTTAAACCTCCGACAGGATCACTCCAAACGAGTGGTTTTAACTCAGTCTGAGTTAATATTCATTCCTTTCCAGTGTCGAAAATGCACTTCTCCAACTGGAGTGGATTTCACTCTTTTGTTTTAAGAGTGTAGGGTAGAGACTGAACCTGGCAACAGCACCATGGATCAACACGCAGAAAATATAGTGTGGCATGTGGGGCCCGATGGCAGAGTGGTTTGCAGGCCATAACGCTAGCAGTCCGCGCGCTGTAACGGGCGCGGGTTTCATTCCCTCCCTGGGTGTACTTCCTTTCTCAGTATCAAAATTTTAATTCAACTGCTGCATGTGGTAAAATTTATAAGCCATTTAAAATATAGTCAAAAAACCTCTAAATAGCTTTGATTCTAATTGGCCTCTAAACCGAAACTAGCTCTTCTGCCACTCTATTCCCGTTCCGTAGTGAGCCATGACTGCCGATGGCAGTTCAGTACGAGTCGCTCCTCTACCCTACTATAGAACTCTTTTATGTATTCTTTTCAGTTTGGTTTGGTTAAAATAACATCTCACCCAAACTAATTGAGGGATTTTGGCAACGGGCCTCGTAATTTACGGGCAGCTACGGGAAGTAGAAGGAACGACCAGGCAATTTTAACCACGGTCAACTGACGAGGCTGATACCTGGGACGAAGAGACCCAAAGTATTATTGTAACGAACGAAAAACAAATGAAAATCCGATGGTTTCAATATAAGTAAAAAATTTTAATAAACGAGACACAACTGTGTTTGAAAAATAGCAACATCTATAAGTTTGACAAGGACTGGAGGGAACATGCCGTCTGACGATAAGTTCCGAAATCGTGTGCTCTTACGATGTTCGAAAATGAGTAATGACTTTGCTTTAGCCCCCTCTGCCCCCTCGTGACAAAAATAGCTTTTGTAAAGCAACGGAAAAAAATGAGATGACTGACACCACGACGCTAGTTTCTTTGTGTGAGTTTTGTAAAAAATCTTTCTTGGAATGTACACTGCCAAAAATGAGTTATTTTCTTTTGATAGTTATACATTTGATAGATATGGCAATGCGGAGGATTTTTTTTTTGCATGTGAATAGTTCAGTTTACGTTTTATATTTTGCCATTTTTTGTTTTTATAAAAAAATTTCAGTGTAAAGAAATGTGTTAATTTTTAATATTTAATTTAAGAGTTTCTTGCTGTTTTTTTTAAAAATACCGAAATAATTTTTAAATAAATTTAATTTTTAGCTTTTTTTTTAAGAGTATATGTAAAATATTTTCATCTGAAATAGAAACATAATTCAATTATAAAATTATTTTTAGTGAAATCTTACTTTATAAGCTATTTAATGGGTACAAAAATAAGTTCAAGAATTGGTTAAAGATTCAGTACTAGATTTTAAAAATAAATTTTAAGTTTTTTTTAAAAAAATAAAATTAAGGTTTAGTTACAAGCCTCGGTTTCTAAAAATATATTAATACTGCTAAAATATAGTTAAATATCAACTCTGTAAAAGCTTTTTTTAATTAGAAAATATAAAAAAATACATATTTCATTATACCTTTACTTCGGGAATAAATTTAAAATTAGTTTGGAAATTAAGTACTTAATTATCAGTGCATTTGCTTCTGATTTTAATAAAACGGGGAAATATTTCAAAATATTTTGTTTATTCCTTTTCTATTACTTAAACTTATTTGTTTTTTTAACTATTCGCAAGGCAATTAAAATTCGATGTAAAGTTAAAATGAATAGGTAATTACAATATCTTTAAAACTTTATTGGAAAAATTTATGTATTCATTTGTTTAAAATTAACATTGATGTTTGAGTTAAATAGTTTCTCAAAGCAAATGACAACGACATAGTTAGTAAATAACTTTCGATAAATTTCATTAATTATTTTAAAAGTTAAAGCGATAATTTTTTTTCACAATTTTATTGTACACTGCTCAAAACAATTAGGGGCGCAATTTGCATAGTTTTGTTTACCCTTCCAGATCCAACTTATTTTTTATTATAAAATTCTAAGATTTGAAGTAGATTTCTTATGCATATAATTGAAATGGTAAAAAAACAGATAAACAAATCTTAATTTTTTAACTTAAATCTAAGGGGCAAAAAATTGGAATCAAAACTTTTGAATTAATTATAACAAGAATTTTTTCAAAATTTTAATTGTAAAAAATGGAAAAAATAAAAATTTAGACTTCTAAGAATGCAAGCGTGATGAATTTAGAATCAATTTATTTCATAAAAGTGTTAGGAAGTGAATTTTATTTTACCATGTTTTTCATATTTTCATTTAATTAAAACAAACGTAATTTAATTCTTCAAATACATGATTCTTCCATCTAACGATAAATAAGTAAGAGTTCAACTTAGTGAGAAAAAAAATCGGAAGCTAATGATACCAAATGGAATCATTGGGGGCGAAATGGTTTAAACCATGCATTCCCCTAATTGTTTTGAGCAGTGTACAAGGAACAGAAAACACCTTAACATGGAAAATACACTAGTTATTGAATCAACCACTTAAATGGAATAAATTTTGCAAAACCAAGTAACTTTTTACATCCTTTTTTCACCTTGTTTACCATAACATTTTAGAAGTTCACCGCATTTCTTGATCAAATCCCCATTTTCTACTGCCAGTTTGATGACTCAAATATATAGTCAGAATTTCTTTTTTCCTCGGATTTATTTGGAATTTTAATTTATTTTATTGATCTTTTATGTAAAATGAATTTCTCCGGATACCATTTTTAATAAAGCTAAGTTGAAGAAAATGAAATTACTGGAGTTAGGGACGGTGAAGATTTTGTAATTGGCAAGTGAATGCATGTGGTGACGGATCATCCATTAACGTTTTTCTCTACAAGATGGCTAATTAGACTTCGATCCAATTTTTAAATCTGATTTTAAATGTTTACGGTAATTCATATCGCAATCTAGTTTTACACCCGCAAACCCGAGAGCTATCGTTCTAACGATTTAGAAATCGTCTGTCCTTCTAAAGTTTTTTTTTTAAATCCTTAAACCAAACATTTGATAATAAAGTGAAATTAAAGGTTCGTGAATCATGTAAAATTATACCACAGACATACACACAGACACTCTTTCTTTTATTATCATAGATACCTAATTTAATTCCTGTAACTCGAGTGTCAATTTACGCTATTCTAAACTAATATGGCCACATAATATGTTATTAATCTTGTCTGCAAATGCTGCAAAAATATCTCCGTCCAGACCAAACATTCGTATTTAAACTTTGCGTTTGCTTAAAATTTCTTAACATTTATTTCAACGAACCAGAAATTTAATTAAAATGCAAAACAATTTTCTTTCGCTCCACAAACTTAGTAACAAATGAAATCAATTAACAAATATATTTGAATAGTAAAAATGCATTAAAACATGTAGAAAAACAAAACTACTTGCACATCAAATAAAATATTTCTTTTTGGTCATAAAATCCAGTAAATATTGTATCTTGCTTTCATCTGTATAAGCTTCTTAAAACTACCTTCGAATTAAATTACGGTTCTTTTATCTCATAATCGATATTCAATTTAGCAAGATAATTAAAAAATTCCATCTTCTCGTATTATCATACATAAAGGGCTAGAATAATTTGGAGAGGCTGTCTTGTCAAAACGAATGCAAAACTAATTTTCCAAGTGAAGTCTTCATCACTTCTATGATTCTCTCAAATAGATTTGGGTGATAATTTGGCACTACATTGCATATAATAAAATTGACAAATAGTGATTTACGTCGTCTACACTCTTAAAACAAACGAGCGAATTTAACTCAATCTGAGCAATTTTCTCTCCCCCAGTCTTGAAAATGCACTTATCCGAAAGGAGTGGATCCTTTGTGTGTTAAACCTCCAACAGGATCATTCCAAATGAGTAATTTTAACTCAGTCTGAGTTAATATTAACTCCTTTCCAGTGTCGAAAATGCACTTCTCCAACTGGAGTGGATTTCACTCCTTTGTTTTAAGAGTATTTAAAAAAAATATTACAACTGTTACAATTTATATTTTTGACTACAGACAAGATTTTACAAAACTCCATTATTAGACTATTTTTTAAATTTGAAGGAATAAACAGAAGGAAAGTAAGTGACTTGGTGAAGATTTCTGTCGCTTTGTACGGCTTAAACTTAGGCATTTATCGTTTAATTTTCAAAATTTTTGTTTTTGCGACCGGGATGGTGCAGTGGTGAGCGCGTAACTCACTCCTGTATTGCTGATCCGTGGTCAAATTAGGGCCCGTGTAGGGCACAGGTAAAATCGTACTTAATTGTTTTATTTACCATTTTCCATCAAATATACTCTTAAAACAAGAGTGAAATCCACTCCAGTTGGAGAAGTGCATTTTCGACACTGGAAGGAATGAATATTAACTCCGACTGAGTTAAAATCACTCGTTTGGAGTGATCCTGTCGGAGGTTTAACGCACAAAGGATCCACTCCAAAAGGAGAAGTGCATTTTACAGACTGTGGGAGTGAAAATTAATTGGACTGAGTTAAATCACTCGTTCGCTTTACGAGTGTATACCAGGTTAAAAGCTGCAGCAGTGACAATGTGTGGCAGCAATTATTACCACACTTCAATTTATTTTACATTGGCACTACTCGACGGAAAACCACACGTTTGGATTTCGCTTCTTTCGTGAAACATCCAATCAACTTAACGGTGAATGCGACCGAAAGACCATGGGTCCCCAAATCAAAGTACTTCTGTGATAATTTAAATTGGAAAAATATTTTCCAAGCCACATTTCTCTGGATGTATTGCATATTTTAACAAATGGTTTTGGAAAAATAATATAAGTAATTGACAGGTCTCGTCTGAAATAGGTACGAACATTTTGTTGTGTTCCTCCGCCGTAGCCTGGAAGGCAGGGTTTTTTCACAAGGCTTGGAGTAGACATGAGAGGGTGGATGTCTGACTTCTACTCCGAGATGGCGCCACCTCCTCAATTTAGGCATGTCGCAATGGGCAATTTTCTCCAGACGATCTGCACCCCTGGTAAACCGCGCAATGACCGACCACAGAACTTTCGGACCCACAGATTTAACGAGCACGTTCTCCACATGTACTCAGGACAACACAAATATCCATGCCTTACCCGGGATTCGAACCCGGACCAACTCGCCTAATTTTCTTGTAAATTATTTATTTAAAATTTAAAAACAAATTGTTTTGGAGACCCTAGATCACATTCTGTCTCATTCACATTTAACATTGAAAATTCGATATCTGGCACTGTAAGAGCGGCGAAAACTACCCCAACCATTGCGTATGAAATGAGCTAGTGAAGAATTGACTTTTCTTTTGCGCCAAGCATCGCCATGTAATTCTAACCTTTCATTCTCCAAAGCTTGAAAGGAATGACCACCCCATTTTCGATACCATTTTTATATATTAAATTAGTTTAAATAAAATTCTTTTTGTCGAAAAATAAGTACATTTTTAACATCCGGGACTTACTTTTCGTTTATTATTTTTCGATGGAATCTAACATGTGTTAGCATATCTCCGATTGTATTGCAATGTGTTCCTTTCTGTTTATCTGGTAGAAAACAGGCCCTTGTACAATAATACAACGATGCACATGGGTCTTTTACAATATAACTTAAGATCCCCTGGGATTTCAGATAAATCCTACGAAATTACTTCTGGTAGGTTTGTTGTAAAACCTAGTGCTGCTTGTATACCTGGTGCTGGGTGCTTTTCTTCGAAATGTGAGCTTAAGATTATCATTAATCACAAACTAATTTGTTAGATTTGTAATGTTTTTCCAAAATAATTAAGATTATTTTTTAATAGGCTATATTGGAAAATGAAACTTTGAAGTTAATTTTTAATTAAAAAATTTAAAGGCTTGGTGTGCGTCATCTTACGAATTTGTTTCAAACCAAATAATTGAAATAGAAAAATTATAATTTAGGATGCAACTAAATTATAGATTAAAAATTTATAAAATGTTCTAATTTTCAACATTTCTATTTAGCATTTGTTAAAAATTTAAGAATGCAATGTAATTGTAAGTTTGCAACCATTAGTAGATCATAAAGATATTTTTTACCAACATAATGGTTATATATTAAAATTTAAATACAGTTAAAACATAAATATAATTATTTACAAACTTAAAGTATAAGCTTAGAATTGTTTTAAGTTTTTGTAAGCAATAGTTTTTCTAAAGTTAAAACTTCTAAGAACTTTATCTAATTTGCGATCGTTGGGAAATAATTTGTTAAAATCATTGATTGTTATAATGGGGTGTTTTTTAGTTAATTTTGCCAAAAGAATATAAAAGTCCTTTACTTATTGTTTATTTTGTTTTTAAGCAATTTTAAATTCGCCTATTAATAAATCTATCATTTTAAAATTTAAAATTAATAGTTTAAAATGAATATTTAAAAAATGTTACGAAATGTTTTTTATTACAGAAATTATAAATTAAACTCATTTCCTAACCATGTTAACGATTTTAAAAACATGTTTGAAGGGGCTAGTTGCAAAACGCCTATGTTTCAAAGTAGAACTAAAATGCCGTCCATTAGCGACGTTTGATAGTGTTAAACTCAAATAGACAAAATCGCCTTTGATAGAACTGGACCTAATATTTTAGTTTAACTTTGGAAAATGTGAGCTTTGCTAAAAGACCTTTTTTATTTGATATCCTGCGTAACATCTATAATAATAAAAGAGTCTGTATGTTTGTCTGTCTGGGTGTATGTCTGTGGATCGCAAAAGACCTACTTAGACTGCTCTAAAAAATTCGAAATTTTTAATATAGGTTCCTTTTAATACCTACGTGTGCACCTGAGGCTTAGTTTTTTCATATTTGATTGTGATTTTTAATTAATATAATTAGTTTCAAAAAAGCGTCATCCACGTGGGATTGCGGGACCATAACAGGGCTTGAAAATACAAGGACCGGGCCGAAACGGGGGCTTGACGCTATCCTCTATTTCTTTGAGATATGCGCTCGCCCGAAGGCTGCTTCATCCTCTATTGGTGTTTGCTTTTTTAAGTGCGCATGCGCCAACACGAATTTAATTTTGTTTTGATTTTGAATGTATTTTCACAAGTAAGCATTCCTCTAAAAGGAAGCAATGCGAAGTTAACGGGTTCCCAGTAAGGCGGGACCATACTGCTAGTTTTCATATAACTGGCAGTAACGAAATAGTACAAATATACTACCTCCTTTCGATTAATTTTAGATCCGATTTCGAAAAATATTGATTTTGGAATTAGGTCGAGAAAAACTTAATACGCGGAAGAATTTTCAATCATTTTCCCCACCTACGTTATTTAACAGGTGGGTGGACCGAGTGGGCGTTAACATATGATGGATGTAAAACTCGTATTCCCAAAGTATAACTAAGATATTGGGTCCGATACCTTCGTTGGCGATTTATTCAAATTAAATTTACCAAATGTAGCCAATGAATGGAATGGACCCTTTATCTCAGTTATACTGTGAGAAAATGACTTAAAAAAACTAGACCATTCAAATATTATAATTTCAAGATTATTTATATGGATAGAAAATGAGTGCAAATTAAAGTCTAAATAAAGAAAATGTACTTTTCAAATTGCCTTATTACCTATATATCATAAGAGAGAAAATTTATCTAGATTTTAATTATTTTATAACTACAATCAGGTTATTTTTGATTCATCTTATATTTTTAATGTACACTTATAGCATAGCATCATTCATTTAAAAATCCACAATGCTTTAATGCTATATTATATAACTTCTTTAAATAATTTTGTTGTGGTAAACTCTTTTATCAAGTACATACTTTTAAATAGTTTTTTTTTTAAATAGCCTACTTAATTTTGTTAAAATATTATAAATCATTGTCATTATTTTTATTGTCTATTTTATTTATCTTCAAGTGAATGTTTATCTCCATTAGAATAATTTAAAGTTTAATAATCTTAAAATCAAAGTACATGAACTAAAAGGCAATCGCGTATAAGCCAAAGCTTAAATTAACTATTTCCAATGAAATCAAACATCTTTATTTATATAAGAAAAACAAACTTTACCGATCAAGAAATGTCACTACCAAGATACATATAAACATTTAATTTAGTTCCATACTATCTGATTAAAAAAAGGCTGTCCCACATTATAATATTAAACACCGGTTCTTTTTCTAGTATTGTAGTTTTATTTATAGTTGCATCAGCCTTAGTTTTATATACGAGTCGTTTGGGAAATAAGAATGGCAATTGTCCTTATAACTATTCTCTGTTTATTTACATTTCGTCTTTTTTTTCATTATGAAGAGCAGTAAACAGATTTATGGTACTTTTGTCTCTGTAACTAGTAATAAAAACATCTAAGTTAATGATTGTCGGTAACTGAGATTTGTATTTGTAATAAATCTAGTGTTTTTTCGAAAGCGTCAGTAATGTATAAACGCTTAGGGAATGGGGAAGGGGGGGGGAGGAATTTTATTATTTGTATTGTCGCCCAGCTAGTATAGTGGTTTCGACCCTCGCTTGCAAAGCGAGTGGGCCCAGATTCGAATCCCCGGTGAGTGGATACTTGTTGTCCTGAGTACATGCGGAGAACGTGCTCGTTAAATCTGTGGGTCCGAAAGTCATGTGGTCGGTCATAGCGCAGTTTACCATGGGTGCAGGTCGTCTGGAGAAAATTACCCCTCCTCTCCAGCGACATGCCTTAATTGAGGAGGTGGCACCATCTCTGAATAGAAGTCAGACATCCACCATCTCATTGGTACTCAAAGCCTTGTGCCAACGGAAACTACTCAACCCTCTTGCCTTCCAGGTTACGGCCTGGAGGCACATAACTACGACAACAACATTGTTGTGTTAGTAAATACATTTTTAAAATCATGATTTCTATGTATCATTGGGCAAGTATTTGGGCTACCCTAACCTAAGGCGAATGAGCCCGATGTATCGCGGGTCTCCAAACCAAAGTGCATCAGTGTTAATCCAATGGGAAATGTTTTTTCTAAGCCACATTTCTACGGCTTTATTGAATACTGTTACAAGCTTTTTTAAATGATAAAAGAAAAGTTATACACTCTTAAAACAAACACTCCCAATTTACCTCAGTCTGAGTGGATTTCACTCCTCCAGACTGGAAAATGCACTTCTCCTTTTGGAGTGGATCCTTTGTGTGTTAAACCTTCGACAGGATCACTCCAAACGAGTGATTTTAACTCAGTCTGAGAAAATATGCACGCCTTTAGGGTGTCGAAAATGCGCTTCTCCAACTGGAGTGGATTTCACTCTTGTTTTAAGAGTGTAGGTCTCTATAACCCCACATTTTTAATTCTTTGAATATTTTGTGTAAAATTATTTATTGAAAATTAAAACAAAATTTTCCAATCAACCATTTTTAAACCCACTACCACGATATTATAATATACACTATATAGTACATTATCAATTGTCTATTTTCCAGTCTAACTATATATGGAAGTAATTATTTTTATTAATTTTGCTTCGATTGCATATTTTTTATCCTTTAACACTTCAAGTGGTAATTTAATTGATAACTGTATGTATCCTCAATTCTAGAAACATAGATATTTCTAATCGTAAGTAATCGGCGTTTAATCCGAAATATAGTATATTTCCTACCAACAACCACTTAAGTTTTTGTGCTTATATTTGCTTTCGCAATAACTTCCTTCCATTGATAACCTATGTCAATGAACCTCCAGCATTGACAAAGCACATAATTCTTTATTACCGCAATTTTATTCGCCATATTGCTTCATGCATTCGCCTCATAACAAGAAATATATATTTTTTGCATTTGTTCCTTTGTATCGTTTGCATGGGTTGACAAAATTATACATTTAACTTCACTTAATATCTGTTTTTGATGATTGAAATAGGTTATTTAAAGATTTATTTTGATCTTGTATAATAAATGAAATTATTTTCCTTTTAAATTTCACGATTCTTTACTAGTTTTTATGGCAGGCAAGTGAAATTGTTGTGGTCCTACACTTTTAGAAATGAATACTCACAAACGACGAAATTTTCCTCAATTTTGATGCTATTTACTGGCAAATGCTCAGGTTTTCTTTCCTCAAAGTGAAGAAATTTGATTCGTCATTTTTATGAGGGTTCGAATTTCGGCTAATCTAAAGACATATTTCGTCATTTTTGAGCATTTGAGTACAGCAATGAGATTCAGTTTCCTCAAATTCAAGATACAGAATCGTCAAATCAAGATAGTTAAAGTGAGGATTCGCGCTTACTCAAAAGTCACGGGATAGTTTTGACGAAACAATCCTCGAAATTAATGAAATGAGGCTTGAGGATTCATGAATCGTCAAAAATGAAAGTATTATTTCTGAGAAAGTAGCTGCATTAACTTCAATTCGGAAAGAGGTTTAACTGAAAGAAGTACAATTTTTACGTTTTTCTGAGACCTCTTCAGATTAAAAAATTTTGATCTAGTTTTGATAACAGTTTGAAGGTATTAAGTTATGTTGTACTTTGTCTTGTACTTGCCGTAGATCGTGTCTTAATTTCTAAAAAAAAATCCGAGAAACTTTCTTTGAAAGTGTTGATATTTTAGTTGAGTTTGCGAAATAACAGTCACTGGCAATACATAAGTCGCGATCCATTGTCGCAGTGTCTGATAGTAAGTGTAGTCAGTTCCACTGATACATTTTTTTGCCTGAACTGTTAACTCATTCAAGGCGATTGGCAAGATAACCTGCCATGCGAAAATTTACTGTTTGCTTTTGTTTGTCCGACTAAACACAATATGAAACAAATGAAGAAAATAGTATATATGATTTGATAAAAAGAAAAAAATTAAGTCTCCACGAAAAACGTCTTTTTATAACGAAAATAGCGTGCTTGTTTGGAAAGACAGGCATTAATGGAATTTACAAATGCGTATTTAATGGTTTTATGCATTATGAAATTAAATAAAACATTTGAATTTAAACTATTCGTGTGTAACACTGCACGAGTTTCAACTACTACTCAATAAATCAATACATTTAAAGGTAATTACATACCCTTTGAGGTTACTTAAATAACTTTAAAACCGAAAAAGCTATATAAAAGCTACCATTTGCGCATGCTCGATTTTCTCGGAAACCTTATGATGACCGACATGTGCTGGATACTCGTGTGCTAAATGTGAATTTTGTAGGTCTTTTAGATTGAGGTGTATATCGGTTTCAGTAGGATTGAAAAAAGGACCTATATCCAAAACTCACTTTTTTTTAGAATCGGCACCCTCCAAAACATGGTCGTTCAGGCACTCGCCTACACTCTTAAAACGAACGAGCGATTTTAACTCAGTCTGAGTAATTTTCACTCCTTCAGTCTAGAAAATGCACTTATCCTATAGGAGTGGATCCTTTGTGCGTTAAACCTCCGACAGGATCACTCCAAACGAGTGATTTTAACTCAGTCTGAGTGAATCTTCACTCCTTTCCCGCGTCGAAAATGCACTTCTCCAACTGGAGCGGATTTCACTCGTTTGGTTTAAGAGTGTAGCATGCGAAAAGTCCCAGGTTCTTGTCCGGGCATTTCCAAAATAACTGTCGACCTATAAACGGCCCGTGCAGCCAAAAATGTCATACGAATAATACCCCGTGTAAGGGAGTGCACATTAAAAATATCCTTCAAAGTCCTAACGCTGCGTACGATGTCGCCCTTAACGGTTGCGTTGGGTACCTATTCAGGAGTCGGCTCTTCACTTGACTGTGGTTTTAAAATACGTCGCACTTCACCAATAGCCCACGTGCAGCTCTAGTGCGACGATAATTCAAACCTAACCTTCAAAACATGAAGAAAATGCAAAATCTCAGTTTGAAATCTCTTCGCGCAATTGCAACTCTATCATTACCTTTATCAAATAATAGGTAATTGTAAGTAAAATAACCCATCCTGCAAAACTAATGATAGAAAAGAGTCGGTTACATCACTTACAAACTAACCAGCCCACATTCTTGCATGGTAACTATATCTCTCACGGCAAAGTGGTCCAGGCATTATCATTAGAAGTTATTCTGTGGGATGAATTTGGATGGAATCCAAGGGACTGTCAATGTAATTTCAGTTTGGATAAGGAAAATTATTTCTCTCTTTCTTTCAGAGAGAAACTTAAGTAATGGAAAAGGTTATCGATAGTAATAAGAAAGACCGGTTAAGAGAGTTATGGATAACAGAAATTCTAGTCGTTGAATTGTGGATTCTTTTTTTTTTCATATTATTCTTGGGTTTTTTGGACGTTTGACATTTAGATAAACGTAAAGAGATAGCAGTTGGAATGTTTTTGATTTATTGGTTTATGTTTCTACTGACGTTTTGAGTGAGATATGAACGAAATGGCTTGTAAAGTGACGTGATAGATGCTGACTTAAATGCCTTTTTTTAAATAAAAAAATATAAAGAATAATCGAAATTGAGATTAAAAAAAAGTAGGAATGCAAAAGTTTGAAAACTCGAATGACTTTGAAAATTTCCCTTATTGACAGTTAGTAGTAAAGGTTTTTTTTATGTTGAAATATATTTTAAAAATGGTTCTAAATTAGTTTAATTTTGAGAAAAATCGGTTTAATTATTTTGAAACGATAATATAAATTATCATTATTAGCAATTTATTTTCTTATTTTTCATCGAAAATTTTTTGAGCTTTAAACATTTTAATTCCTTCTTTTGTACACAGGATGTACTTATTTTTATCCAATTATTTATTTATCATTACCGGATTATAAATAATTGGATAAAAAAGATTCCATACATAAATTACTTAATATATGGAAATTTGTTAAAAAATAATTCATTTTATCGAATTATAATTATTACTGGAAATTTAATTTTTAATTCAACGTTGTTCTCAAACAAAGAAACTAAGAAACCATTCTACTACCAACTAAGAAAGATAATATTTGACAGGTCGATTTTTGTTAAACGAACATTTCATTCAGAGAAAAGTTTAAACTTTTTTGTCGTGTTAAAATAGAGTTTAAAATAATTAACGCGTCTTGAAGACTGTTTGATACAACTTATAAAGTTTGTTCTCTTATAAAAAAAATGTTGACTTAAAGGAACTGCGTAAGAATTAATATATTCCACTCTTTCTATTTTTTTATTAGGAAGGTAGTTTGATTTAATTATTTTTCAGGCGTATTTGTCTGACTAACTGAACTTTTTCTTTTTATTTAAAGTAGACTTTCTTGTTTTTAATCATGCACAGAAATAGAATGGATTTGTTTTATTTTTTTATATTAATTAAAAAAAGCTAACTACTTTCCATATTCGAATTCAGAATACAGATTGGTAACTGGAAGACCTGAATGCAATCCTTAAGGTTAGGGTCCACAAGTAAGAAAACTTGTGCAAGTTTTTAAGTTAAAGTTTCCATCACGTCTTGCACGTGTATACATCCTAGCTAGTCACCTAGCAGAACATTGCAGCGAAAAGAAGTCAACGAAGTGTAAATGGTTTGGGCAACTCAACTTTCTCGATTCCAACGGATTGGAAATTCTTGCAATCTTATTGCAACCTGTGTAGCTATGAGCATGGTTGTTTTTGTTTTGCTTGCTCTTGGTCTTCAGCATAGACGTGGATATTAGCTTATACTTCTTTTTTCATGGATTGGGATTAAAACTTCTCTGGTTTACATTAAATAATTGCTAAATATTGACGTTTGAAGAGCTTAGTGGAAGAACGTGCAAAGTGACAAAAAGTTAGAAACGAGAAAATGAGTTTTAAAGTTTTTAGTTTGCACTCGGATCGGTTAAAAAAGCAACTTCCAAAGTGCAAAAAATCTTATACTATAATACGAGGAATTGGACCCAAATCGAAAATCGCCCCAGAACTAATAAACTCCGGTAAACTTAGGGGTCTAGGGTTTTTGGCCACGGCGAATCGATTGGCACAGGTTTTGAAGCGCTACGGTCAAGCAGTTCGGAGTTACAGATAGGATATTTTCAAACTTCATTAGTTCGCCATAATGGCTACTTTCGTGATGCCATCTGCTAAAGCTATAAGCCTCTGCTTAAGCTACAAATGTTTAGCTAAGATTTTAATTTTTCAAATTTAAATAAATTCAACCTTGCTTTAAACTTTATTGAGTTTTACGGAAATGGTAACATGAATATTTTTTTAGTTCCAATCAGCAGACGATTTTAGTTCTATTCTGTTCATTGGCGATTTTTGGCGATCTTGAAAATTTAACATATGGTTGCTATACCTATCGAGTTGAATGAAGTATGAAATGGAATGTTTACCACATTTCGACATTTTCGTTGCTTTTCAGCGAAACGCCAATTATCAATTACATTTCATGATTTCATTTCCTATGACTTTTAAAACTTTACCTTTGTATAGAATAGTTCCCTTTCCAAACTCTAACTATACTATAATACGAGGAATTGGTGCCAAGTCGAAAATCGCCCCAGAATTAATAAACTCCGGTAAACTTGGTGGTCTGGGGGTTTTGGCCACGACGAATCGATTGGCACAGGTTTTGAAGCGCTACGGTCAAGCAGTTCGGAGTTACAGATAGGATATTTTCAAACTTAGTTCGCCATAATGGCTACTTTCCTGATGCCATCTGCTAAAGCTATAAGCCTCTGCTTAAGCTACAAATGTTTAGTTAAGATTTTAATTTTTCAAATTTAAATAAATTCAACCTTGCTTTAAACTTTATTGAGTTTTACAGAAATGGTAACATGAATATTTTTTTAGTTCCAATCAGCAGACGATTTCAGTTCTATTCTGTTCATTGGCGATTTTTGGCGATCTTGAAATTTTAACGTATGGTTGCTATACCTATAGAGTTGAATGAAGTATGAAATGGAATGTTTACCACATTTCGACATTTTCGTTGCTTCTTAACGAAACGCCAATTATCAATTACATTTCATTTCCTATGACTTTCAAAACTTTACCTTTGTATAGAATAGTCCCCTTTCCAAACTCTAACTTTGTTTACAATGGTGCACTTTAACTAATGTGACCAGACGTCCCGCTTTTGGCTGGACAGTCCCGCTTTTTTGTAAAAGTCCCGCAAAGTCCCGAAAAACGAGGAAATTGTAAATAAAATAGACTTTTTTTTTATGAATAATCTTTGTAAAACGCTATGACGTCTTTAGAAATTGTTAAATGAAGCTAAAGTCATCAACAAATTGGTGGAGTATGGTTTCTGTTTGCCTGGAGCCACTGCTGCTGTTGAACGCGCCTTCCTTATCTTTCTTATACCAAGTGTGTCATTGTGTGAAGGGACTACTATGTGCTTAAAAAAATACTTAAAAAATACACCGGGGGGGGGGGGTGGAGTGTTAACTTTAACCGGTTATCTCTCTACCAATGGTTTCACAAATTTTCTTATGGTATGATTGTTTTGCTAAATCACAATTGAAAATTTAAATCTTCGAGTTAGCTTCGATACTATTTTCTCCGAGCAGAGCTCGGTCACCCGCTGGTATACTAAACTTAGTTTATAAAAAAGAGAAACTTGTTATCGTTAAAGAAGTTATTATGTTCATTGACATAAAAATTTCCATTTTTTTTTCAAAAGTGTCACTTAGCACGTTCTTCCACTAAGCTCTTTATTTATTTTGCATTCTAACATGTATATTTTAAAAAAATCTTATGAATAGTTATTAACTTCAATTAAAATTCTTAACTTATGGATAATGTCTTACAAAATTCCGTGGTACAGAGTGAAGAATTGCACAGAAACCAACTGAGAATTTTCTATCAATATGCGTAATAAACTCTACTAATAAAATAAAAACTATGGTAAAAATTTGCAATTAAAAATAATGGAAATACACTAATATTTACAACACATAAACACTTTATTCTAACGAACGTTAAACAATTCTAATTTTTAAGTAATAGTCCAAATTTATTCATGGAATCTTCGCTAAACTTTCCCAAATCAGGTTATCTGAGCAGCCAACATGATTTCATCTGACAGGACATCGCCATTAATTGTGCCATCCGACCTCAAAATATTGGCGCGTTTGGAGACACTAATTTGGCGCCACGTTCATTTAGTTACGGCCAAGTGAGCCAATTCCGTAACTGACGGCGTTTTAGCACATGAGAAGCTTTTAAACTGAATATTCAGATTTTGGCTTCAGACAGTAATTTGATAATGTAAGGCTTATTTTGGTTTATAATAAATGAGGATAATATTGTAATCTTGAGTAAGACGTATTGTGTTATTGGAAGAGGCTAAAATACTCTATTCAATTCTGTATTCAGATTTCTCTCACGCTAATTCGTTAAATTTAAATGATTGGTTTAGTTCTGTAATAGTTGGAAGTATTTTTTAATATCTTGGAAAAACGTATTATGTTTTTGAAATAATTATAATTTAAAACTTTAATATCATTTGTTAGTATATTAAACTCTTAACTTAAGGATATTATTCCGAAAATGTACTACGTATTGCGGTTTTTAAAATTGGAAATAATTTAGTTATCGTTTAAAACTCCTTATTTAAAAAGTGTCCTATAAGAGAAAACCTTAAATTCAAAATTATTGTTTTCCACATTTTTGGGTAGTTTAAATGAGTTTTTCTAACCTACATTTCTATTTTAGTTTGTCCACCAGTAATCATATTTTCACTTCAAAATTCAGTAACTTCATGTTTGTATTATAAAAACTTTTAAAGATTTTAATTATTTAACATAAAATATACTGGATTTTTTATTTGCTTAGTTTTTGTATTTGACTCGTTAGGCGAGTATATCCCCCCCCCCCTCTCTCTCCCCCAATGTTCCAATGTTGACGAATGGTGTATACCCACATTAGGTTAATTAAAGTTTCCCAATCGCACATTAAATCAAATATAAAAGGGTTATAAAATGTAGGTTTCTAAAACTCAATTTAGTCTTCAATTATCCTTAGTCGTCGCAAGAATTTGGATATTTCATCGTAGATCATGAGAAATGTGAATTTTTAAAAATTGCAGTGTCAATTTCTTTTTTTTTAATCCTTTATGCATGCATATCTTTGCAAAATATAAAAATCCGACAAATTTTAATCTTTTCAGTTTTGCTTAAGGTAGGCGAATACCCAAAATTCTAAAATTTTTACTATTGCTTTAATCTTTTCCAAATTTGGCATAATGATTTCAAATATAATGAATAATACTATTTAGGCTTTTGTTTTTATTTAAATATAATTTATTTATTTTAAACGGTGTTTTTCTACTAAAAAATGAGGTTTACGCCAACAAGTCTACCACATTGAATTTTCATCCTATGAACATTTATTATGTGTTGAATTCTTCGTTTTGAACTGATACATGCAATGACCCTCTAGAGTTACATACAAATTACAAGAAAAAAAGTTATTGAGAAAAATGTTATAAATTAACCACAAAAAAGGATTTTTTTTCGATTAACTTACACTTGGACATTTAAAAAAAAAACTTTTATACTTACACCAGATGTTAGAGGTTCATGGCACAGATATATATTGAAATAGCATCTGTGAAAAATTTCAGGTAAATTAATGCAAAAAAAATTTATGCTAGAAGTGTTGACGTAAACCCCTTTTTTTAGTTGAAAAACACCGTTTAAAATAAATCTATAATATTTAAATAAAAAAATTGCCCAAAAGGCATTGTTCATTATATTTGAAATCACTATGCCAAATTTGGAAAAGATTAAAGTAATAGTAAAAATTTTAGAATTTTGGGTATTCGCCTACCTTAATATAATACATTCCCTTCTATACGTTTCATTTTATAGTTTTTCTATATATAACATTTTAACTATTTGTTTTATCATTATCCATAACTTCTTTTAATACCTTGTAACAAAATGTTTGACACTTAAAGAATCGGATACAACATTAGACTAAGTTTAATACTACTTCTATCCATTGTAATATCATTTTTTATTTATGATGTGACATTTAATACGATACTTTAAAATTGAGGTAAGCTTACATTTTTTGTCAGTCATATAACATAATACTTTTTCAAACGCAAATCGTATTTTTTAAGCATACAACGATTCTAGAATATGCGATGGGATTTGAAAAAGTGGATATTTTGCCCGAAGCTCTTGGCTTCAGTATCCAGTTTTAAGAGCATAACGTAAAGGGAATTTTTCTGTTTCGAGGTAATCCAATACAGTTGGAAGTTTTAAAAAGATTATACAGTTATTCGAATATTTTTTATCCATTATACATGTAACAAATATAATTTTTTTTGTATCGCAAATAGTATCTATTCCCTAACATGCAGATAAAGTAATACTTTCAAGGAAAGAAATGCGAAATTTATCGTAGTATTTTGTAAAATGAACTTTTTAGTACAGATTTATAGCAGATTCTGTTTTCGAGGTAATAGAATACAGTTGGAAGTTTTAAAAAGATTATACAGTTTTTCGAATTTTTTTTATCCATTACACATGTAACAAATATAATTTTTTTTTGTATCTCAAATAGTATATCTATTCAGTAACATGCAGATAAAGTAATACTGCAAGGAAGGGAATTCGAAATGTATTAAAGTATTTTGTAAAATGAAATCAAGTTTTAGTACAGATTTCTAAAGTGAAATAAATTTCGTAGAAAAAATGTTTTTTTCTTCTAAATTTTGACATTTTGATTGACAATTGCTCTCTAGGTCGTAAAAAAATTGTGCGATCTGCCTATTTAAAAGTACAATATAAAATTAATATAGTTGGGTTGATAAATGTCAAACATTCGATTGTTATCGATTTGTAAAAAAAATTCATTATTACTTAAATCTGAACCGGTCGGTGAATTTTTCTTTCTAAAAATTGCCAAACCTGAATTTTTTTTAATCAACACAGAAAATGTTGTTTGTATATTATTTCTTAAATAAATGCAATATTGTTATATACATTCATGAATTATTTTGTATATGTAAAATTGTTATCCTGGTAATATTAAAAAACCTATTTTTCGATTACCTAAGTAATTGCAGAAGAAGTTTGAGCTTGAATGTATCGATATATTTGTAATAATATATTAAAATTTCCAAGCAACATTAAAATTTATCAAAATGAAAACCGACATAAATAGAAAACAATACATATTGTAACTAGACATAAAACATCCAAATTAAAAGCGACATTTTCAAAACTATAACTTAATTTCAGCTATGGTTGGTTAACATGTCATTTTTCCAATTAACCAGTCATTTAAGTTTCGAAACTTTCCGACACATATTTATTCGATGAAATCATTTATAGTCAACACATTTTCTCAGAGCAAGGAAGCTATCGGAAGGGTTTCATCTAATAATCACTTACAAATTGTAATATTTAAATGTTTAATCTTAGCAGTGGCTCAACTGCATGGTGGTTTGAAAATGTTTCGGTCAGAGGAAACAAATCTAGGTTTTTTCTTTATGGTAGGTGCATTGTTGAAAGTGCAAATTGAACTTCATATGCCAATTGAACTTCACAAAGGTTAAATGTTAATATTAACTATAGTGTCGAAAATTACTCGCCTCTATATTACTATGAAACTAATTTGAAGACTACTCAGTCACGCATTGCACAGGAACTAACCCTCACTAAGTTAAAGTATAGTTAAGTTTCCGATATAGATACGGACGTTTAGCATTTCTTAAGGCATCAACTCAAAAATGCTAAGAGAAGACACAACGTGTTTCACCAAGGCATTTTTATTAGTTAATAAAACATGTTAAAACTAAAAAAACAGGTAAAACAAGAAAGTGTTGCCATTCGGATGTTAACAAAATTAGCAAGATAAGTATTATAGGTAAGAAAAATAATCGTCATCAATTCTCGACAAAAGAAAGTTTTTTAAATCTTTTGTTAAGTTAGAAATGTTGTAGAATATTTGAATGTGCTTCTGTATATATGAGTTCCTTCATAGGATAGTTCATACAATACTTGTATAAGTGCGGATACAGCTCTGGAAAAATACCCACAAATTTTCTAGTTATCCATTTTTGTATTCCAAGTTACTTGCTTGTGGTTTCTAGTTGATAAACAATATTCTGAGTTGATCGGTTGGTACTTAATTTTCATAAAGGGTAATACAGCATCGACAAATTACGTAAACGTAATTTTTGTTTTATGACAGTTGACATATATTTGCTGTTATTCAACAAATCCCTTATAATGTTGTTGCGGATCAATGCAAAAGTACCTTGAATAAAATTTGAGGGTTTAATTCATGATACTTTACTCAGATTTTCACTAATATTAGATTTCGATTCATTTGTGATGACCGGAATTAACTTTATTAAAAACTATTTTTTAAGATACTATGTTTTGTAAAACAAATAGCTTTCGACAAAATTGTTCTATTTTATTCTAGGCAATAATATTGTGTATAAATAATTGATATGATAAGGTTAATATTAACGAGTTAAGATAGCTTTTTAACCCTTTCAGTCCCAAAAATTTACTGCACTACAGAAACATCTGATATTCACAAAATAAGCTTATTTTAGGTCAACAATAAGAGTTCCATAAGAAAAAAAAATTAATTTTAATTTTTTATATGGTTTTTGAAATAATACCCAAATCCTTTAACTTTGGAAAACAACAAAATAAAAAATATATATATTGCCTAAAAACACTTAGTCGTATATTTTAAGGCATCTGACCATATTATTAAAAAAAAAAATTATCCGATATAGTTTAAATTGTGTTTTAAATATGTGGAACTGAAGTGAACTTTTAAAAAATCAGGTGAAGCGCTTGTTAGTTATTTTCTAAATAAAAAAAATAGTTGTTCTGACTTCTATTCAGATAAATGTTAAATATTGTTCAATAGAACAAAGTGTGAAGAATCGAATAATGTGTGTTTGGATGTCATAATGGGACATAAACATTTGGGAAAATATTGAAAGTGATGATGCCAAATGGCATCACTGGGACTGAAAGGGTTAAATTATGAAAATCATGACGTTATTTTAATAAAAATATTCCTAAGAGAACTATTTTAAAAATATATACATTGGGAAGAAATTTCGGGAATTATCTCTAAGAACTAAATTTTTTAAAAGAAATGTTTGCACCACTGCTGATATAATGTGTTGTAGTTACAATTTTATTGTCCCCAACTGAGAGTGATGAAATGAGCACTCAAAAGCTTCAAGTGCCTTTAAATGGAATCAGAGTTTGAATTGTGGTTAAATGGAGAGTCTTTTGTGATGCCGCAATTCGTGTTGATGTGCGTCAATGAAAAAGAAGCCTTACTGAAAGCGCATTCAACACAAAGCGAAAGTTTCGATTGAAAATTATTAGGTTGATGCTCTTTCAGTTTGATTGAATTGTAACTAAGATTATTTCCAAAATTTTCGGTTATTGTTTGGATCGCATTGCTCCAGAGCTGAACTTATATTATTGGCGATGAGTTTTGTAATTTTTAAATCCAGCACATAGTCCGTTGAATATGCCACGCATTTATATAGAGTTACGATATTAACCCTTTTAGTCCCAGTAATGCCATTGACATCATGTTTCTGATCATAAAAAAATCAGTTTTTTGGGTTAATAAAAATGTTTTCGAATGAAAAAAGAGTTTGAGGAGTCAAATTATGTGCTCCTTGATATCCTAAATGGCTATAGACGATCAGAAAAAAATTCTAAAATGATGCCAAACTGTCATTTTAACTGAAAAGGTTAAATGATATTTGAATCGGTGAGTGCAGAAACAACGTCAGTCACAAATTTCAAATTTTTCGGGAGGGAGAAAAAACGTAATAACTCCTACTCTATTTCTGCACTCAACACTCGAAACAAACGTCCTGCATTTACGGAACTACTCAACAGACTAACGTAGTTTTTGCACCCAACGCGCATCGTGCCTTTCTACGCTTATTTTCATTGAAAACGAGTTTACGGATTTTTTTGATGAAGTGGTTTCTGCACTCACCTATTCATTTATCGTGCAAAGTCCTAACTCCGCGTATTATGTCGCCCTTAAAAGTTGCGTTGGATGCTACTAAGGTATCGAAACGTCACTTGACTGCCATTCTAAATTATGACACCCGTCACCTTAGTCCTCGTGTAGCTATAATACGATCATAATTCAACTTAACACTAAATCCAGAACAAGAAACCTATAACTAGATTGTCATTCAGTCGAGGTTTTGACTGCGCTATCTACTTTTGTAGCGCCATTATCTAGTGAATCTATTCAAGTTAAGGGAACCGGGGAGGCAAAACATGTCAAAAATATCGATTTTGGTATTTTAATAAAAAATTATAGCTTGAAATTTTATCTTTGAGAACATATCTTACTTTTAACGATCCGAAAAGAATTCGAAATACAGTTGGAGTTTTCGTAAACTCCGAAATCCGAAAATCGTCCGTTTAAGTGGAAGTTATTTTCTTTACTTGCCCTTTTCTCCATAAGTGTTTTTAGTGGTTTGTCGTACATTCGAATTGTTCCTTGCGATTCAAAATTTTGTGCTTTGCTTTGAAATTGTGGAAAATTGTTATTGATAATCTTTCAAACATAATTGAGCATGGATTTTGAAATCTGATAATATTTTTTGATATTTTACTCAGTTTTACTTTTAGCATATCACGAAAAAAAATCAAAAATTTCCAAGTAACATAAATTGTTAATTTTAATTAATTAACCAATAGGACAAATAAAAAATCAATGCACAGTTTTGTTAACATGTATTTAAATATCTTGTACAACAAAATTAGACATTTTAGAAAAAAATTGAATCGCAAGGAGCATTTTTAAAAAAAAATTTCTAAAATTAATTTTTTTATCAAAAAAACTATTGCATAATTTTCTGTGCTTATTTTGTATTTTCGTTAAATTTTATGGCCCTGAGCTATAAATTTTTTTTCATATATTTCGGTCTGTAACTTTAAAAAAAAAAATTGCCTCCCCAGTCCCCTTAAACCATTTTCAAATCTATTTCCCACCAACTCAGCCAAATGTTGCTTACAGCCACCTTAAACCAAACCCAACGATGAAAGGATGCTTTTAAAAGGTGAAACTGTTAACCCAACATGATTGCTTTGTTTTGAAATTTGTATGCAAACTTTGGGTCGTTGTATGTTTTCAATTAAAATTTTTGCGAAATATATACATAACTTGTTTGTATAAAAGATTTAATTTTGTAAAAAACACATCTGTTGCGGTATTTTATGCTATTTTTGTTGTACTAGGTCTGAGGTTCAGTGAACTTTTAAATTTTGTATCTATCGTTCACTTTATATTTCCTTGCATTAAATTAGGATTATACAATTTGAGTTATGCTATAGTTAAATATTTTACTACATGAAGTTAAAAAAAATGAAAGTAATTTTTTAACCTTTTCAGCTCCCAGTGATGCCATTAAGCATCATCATGTTTCTGATCAAAATTAAAAAGAATAATAGGGCTGACATCTATTGAGATTAATAAAAAAATAATTTCTAGTAGAAAAATGTTTGAAGAGTCAAATGATGTGATTTTTGATATCATAAGTAGCTATAAACGATCAGAAAAATAATTTTAAAAAGATGATGAAAAATTGTCTTTGGAACTGAAAAGATTAAAATTATACATGATGACCTATTTTGCTAGAAATACTTGCGAGTGGTATTTTATTCCAATAACTAATGTATACTGCACAATGTATGAAAACATACCGTTATTTAAATATTTTTTTTTAAATTTAAGTGCCCATTTTTAATTTTGCAATTTAAAAATGTTTGCACTTCAATAAATTTTTAACAGTGATACTAACCGAAAAAAAAAACTGTATCTAGGTTTAACGTCATTTGCGAAATATTTTAAAGTTTTGATGTTTTGTCACTTAAAAAAATTCATAAAAATGCAAGATATTTTTTTTTAATATATAGGTTCTTAGTATATTTTATGCTTACTTTAAAAAAGTTAACATTAAAAAAACATCCTTCTATTTTTTATATATTTAAGGTTATACACTCTTAAAACGATCGAGCGATTTTAACTCAGCCTGAGTTAATTTCACTCCTCCAGTCTGGAAAATGCACTTACCCTAAAGGAGCGTATTTGTGTGTTAAGCCTCCGACAGGATCACTCCAAACGAGTGATTTTAACTCAGTCTGAGTTAATATTCAATCCTTTCCAGTGTCGAAAATGCACTTCTCCAACTGGAGTGGATTTCACTCTTTTGTTTTAAGAGTGTACATGCAACTAAATTTCGAGCACAAAAAATGTTTATTTTTAAAGCTTAAGGCGTGTCCCTAAGTAACTATTAAATATATATATTTTTTAAATTCTTTGAAAAACATATTTTTAGCATATATTTATATGAAAAGAATGTTTAGATTAAGATTATACGTGTAGGAGTTTGCTCGGGTGTTAAGAGGTTAAAGCTTTTAATGGTGATAGTACTTAATATTTTTTTTTAATTTAAAGACTTTAATAATAAATAACTTAAAGCACTTTATTAAACTATAAAGTTTCATTTAAGTTTCGGTGCTAAATACAGTTACTTCACACTCATGTGCACCTTGCACTCATCTACAAATTCTATTAAAAATACAAGCACTATAATACGGAAAATAATCCTAAATGAATTTGAGTGATTCAATATTTTATTTAAAAAAACTTTCTTTTAAAGAAATTCAAAACATTCTAAGATAAAAGAATTTTTATAATTTAAAGTACGATCTTCCTTGAGAAATAAAATGGCATCTATTCTTTCTATTTAGACAAAAAAATGTTTATAAAAACTTTTGTTTTTGAAAACACCCTTTTTCATATTTTAAAATGAATTTGTCGAATTCGGATTTCCTGCATAATTTAATTTATTTTGCTTATCAATTTAGGATTACTGGGGAAAAGCGCATTTGAAAACAATTTATTATCTAGAATATAATATTTTAGTTTATAGCAAAAGTAAAATATTTCAATAAATTAAAATTAAAAATAAGTATTTATCCTAGAGTACAATAAAAGAAAATATTTTCTCCAATTCATTGACACATTCCTTTGTTTACGATAATTTGTTTAACAAATATACATCTCTCCTACTTCCCTTAGATTTGTTACTATTTTATATAGTTAAATAAAAAAATAATAAAGTAATGTTTTTTATTTCGCGAATCCTCTGGAAGCTTTATTAGTTACTAAACAAATCAAATGAATATTTTGATCATTTTATAGTATTTTTCAAAAAATCTTTTTAAATTGTATAAGGGCATAAACTTCACCTAACGTTTCAAAGACAATTAAATTTAATTCAATTATGTACCATTGCTTTATTTCGCTTGATTTTATTTTCATGCAATAAAGCTATACAAATTTGGTACTTTTGGCAGGCGATTAAGTCCCCAAAAATTAGAGTTTAAAAATATTCTAAATGGAGCTTAATTTTTAAACAATAATTTGGCTGATATTATTACGGTTTCTAAAATAATGTATTGGCCATGTCTTCTTAAAAACAAGAAAACTTTTGAAGTATCAATCCAAGCAATTATTTTTAGCACATCCCCAATTTCTTCCGAGAACAAATCTTTAACAATTTCAACAATTTCTAAGAACCCATATTATGAAATAATATATTTATAACGACGAAAAACCAACGTCAAGTCTTCGGATTCCCACTCTTTCCCGCCGAGTCTACAAGATTGATGGACGTTTGAGCCGATTATGTCATGTACCCGGACTAGAAAAGAGGGGGATAAATGTGCTATTTTTGTAGAGCATATGAATTCAATTTGTGTTTTTTTTTAGATTAGGCTGAGGGGCTGCGGAGCCCAGTCGGTTAAGCACTCGCTTAGCATGCGGAAGGTCCCAGATTCGGGTCCGGGCATCGCCAAAATAGCTGCCGACCTATAAACGGCCCGTGCAGCCAAAAATTTCCGACGAATAATACCCCGTGTAAGGGAGTGCACGTTAAACATCCTTCAAAGTCCTAACGCTGCGTACGATGTCGCCCTTAAAGGTTGCTTTGGGTGCCTATTCAGGTGTTGGCTCTTCACCTGACTGTGGTTCTAAAATACAACGCCCGTCGTTAATAGCCCTACTGTAGCTCTAGTGCGACGATAATTCAAAACCTAACCTTAGGCTGAGTTTTGTTGCACTAGGGCTACAGAAAGGAGTGCTATTTGCTACGGACGTCATACTTTAAAACAACAGTTGAGTGATAAGCTGACACCTGATTAGGAACCCAAAGCAAATTTTAAGGGCGACTTTGTGTACCCGCTGGTCTGGACTTAGGAGCATATTTCCTCGAGACGGGGTATTATTCATTGGACAATTTTCGCCTGCACTGACCGTTTATACGTCGGTAGTTATTTTGATAGGTAGTCTGGTAGGTACTTTGGTTGGTAGTTATTGTGAAGATGACAAGTTCGTGGAATGTCAATCCGTTATAATTTATAATAGTTAATAACATTTAATTTCATAGTTTATAGCATTCCAACTAGCTTGTTAAACCATGGCTAAGTTACCGGCAAATAATTCGCCAAGAGTTGGTTTGTACTTAATATTGAAGCGATCAATGGCTGTCCTTGATAAATCTGTATTTGCTCTGTTTTTTGACTTGGCAGAATTTTTTTTTAACCTTAGCAGGGCCACTTTTACTTGCGCCATCCTGTATATGTACACGATTGTGGACCCAATTATGTGGTCCCCTGGTTACGAAACAACAGGTGAAGACCAGGGAATAGTTATTTCTAAACTCTCTCGTAAGAAAGTAATGCTTTTTTTCTTTTCTTCATCTTTGATAAGTGCTGTGGTTCAATAAATGTTTAAGTGCAGTGAAAGTATTGGAGAATATATAGACGGATTTGAGGAGGAATTTCATATTTGGGATACGGTGTGAATGTAGTTTTTGTGGGTTGGGGAACATGTAATGTTGTTATTATAAAGCCTATATATTTAAAATATTGAGTAACATAAACGCTGTTATACCTTTTTAATAATATTTTTATGTCATATAAGAGGGACATGTAATGTTCTGTTGTTATTGGACCTAACTTTTCTGAGTAAAATAAATGTTATCTTTATGTTTTAATTTTTTTTGTTTGAAATAATTTTACTAAATCTTAGATCTATGTTTTTTTATATCCCCCCCTCAAAAGATAGTAAATGTCTTGCTTACAAAAGGTCCCAGGTCCCACAGGGCCTTGGCATTACCTACTGACATAATGAAATGGTCTGATCAGCCAAAAAGTCAGACGAATGATTACCCCGTGTAGAGAGTGCTTTAACCCTTTCAGTCCCAAAAATTTACTGCACTACAGAAACATCTGGTATTCACAAAATAAGCTTATTTTAGGTCAAAAATAAGAGTTGCGTAAGAAAAAAAAATTCGTTTTATTTTTTATATGGTTTTTGAAATAATGCCAAAATTTTTCCACTGTGGAAAACAGCAAAATAAAAAATATATATATTACCTAAAAATACTTGGAGTTATATATTTTAAGGTATCTGACCATATTATTAAAAAAAGGTATATCTGAAATAGTTTAAATTGCGTTTTAAATCTGTGGAACTGACGCGAACTTTCCAAAAAATCAGATGAAACGCTTGTTAGCTATTTTCTGAATAAAAAAAAAATAGTAGTTCTGACTTGTATTGAGATAAATGTAAAATATTTTCTAATAGAACAAAGTGTGAAGAATCGAATGATGTGTGTTTCGATGTCATAACGGGACATAAACATTTGGGAAAAAATATTGAAAGTGATGATGCCAAATGGCATCACTGGGACTGAAAGGGTTAAATACGCTTCCAAGTCCTGACTACATCTACGATATTGCTCTTTATAAAGTGCGTCGAGCTCTTATTACAGGGATCGACTCGTCACTTGACTGGTTTTAAATTATGGCGAACGTTGCCCTCGTGTAGCTGTAGTACGACTTAAATTCAACTTTACTATAAGCTGTCCCGTTCCAAATTTAATCTTGACTTGGAATATAGCAGAAAAAGGTATGTCGAATGCCTTCGAAAAACTATAAAAAATATTATCATTTGTTTTTAAAAAGTCAACTAAAATATATTTCTACAACCTCTAGATAAAAACCATTAAAACGCACTAACATTTTAAAATGATACTTCTTAAAAAAAAATCCAAAAATACAGTAGCATGAAAAGTGACATCAGTTTTATCAATCTATGTTATAAATTGATGGTGTTACGTTCCTTCTAAAGTTCATTTTAAATCATTCAGAAAAATGTAAAATTTCTGGGATATCAACTATATGTTCTAAATTTATTTCGATGCTGCGACGTAAACAGATTTTCTATAACTTTTCAATATTTGGGCATTCTACTTAATAAATAAGTATAAACTTTTCTTCAATATCACAGCGAAGAATTTAATATAAATGCCTCCAAAATATATTTTGCGATGCATAAGTTATTACTTTCAAAAATAAAATGCAGAATGCTACACTCTCTTGAATAATTCTGAACTATTTTCTCAAAAGTCGTTTTGTCTGCAAAACTCTCATAGTCTATAAAGGTTAATTTGCTGACAAGAGTTTTTGTATTAAATTTTGAAAAGTAGTTTTTTTTATGAGTATTAAAGCAAGATATGTTTATTTTTTATAAATATAAATATCATATTTTTCGCATAAATTGTTGGTGAAATACGTGTTTTATCTGAATAAGTAAGAGGAGCACCTTTAAAATATCTTTTTACTTGATGAACATTTTTACCATAATCATAACTTCTTTAGAAATGTGACGTAAGCGAATTGAAAAATGTATAATATCGTTTTGTAAAATAGTTTTCTTTAAATTTAATGTCAATGCTTCAACTATAGGAAAAAAAAAGAAAATTTTGACGATATAATTTTTTTTTGTTTCAAACTGTGACTTAACAATATTAACTTAGAAAGTATTTAACTCTTTCGACAACATCAAGTATTATCAGTTTGAAAAAGGCTTAGCTGTAACATTTAGCATTTTCGAAGGCTATATTTATGCTCTTTCCGAAGAGAAGCATTCCTATTCCGTTATCCAAAAACGATGTGAGAGTCATAGATTTGTGATATCTAAAGCGTCGATTGGTAATATTGTAAACAAGAAAGAAAAAAACGTCAAATTGGAGCCTTGACAAAAATTCCAAACAAGTACCCAAGAAAAAAACGGAAATCTTCGACTATTGCAAAGGTACGTTGTTTAATGTTAAAAGAAAATCCCCCTAGTTAAAGGACAGTTGCAAAATCATTAAATGCTCTGTGTCCACTGTAAACAAAACGATAAACACTGATTTAAGTCTTAAGAAAGCGAAAAAACCCAATGTGCATCGTCTTTCTCCAAAACATATCGCTGAACGCAGGACACGCTGCAGAAATCTGTATGAGAAACACTTATAGAAAGAAAAGTGGGAAAGAATTGTCACAATAGTTGAATCATGGGTGTATTTAAATGATTGCGGCAAAAAAAGAGCCATTTGTTATCATAAAAGAGGAGAAAAAAATTTAAATACATGGTTCAAAGAATCGAAAGAAAGTTTTTCTGAGGGATTCATGATTGTTGCTGATTTTTCATATAATGGCAAGTTAAAAATAAGGAGGGTTAAAAAAAATGTCAAGATTAACTCCAAATACTATCAAGAACATATTTTATCACCAATTTTTCTGAATGAAATACCATCGCTTTACCCACAGTGCCATCAATCTGAGAAACTCCATCACGACAAAACTGGCAGTCACACGTCAAAATCCACTGTAAAATTTCTAAAATAAATGGAACAAAAAAACGGTATCAAGGCCGTACCCTTCACTGATATCCCTACTAAATCTCCCGATGTATCACCAATGGATTTTTGTACTTTCGGACATCTAAAATCTGCATTATCCAGACGTCGCCCCACAACCCTTACATGACTCTGGAAAGCTGTTCAGGAGGTATGTGATAGAATATCTTTTAAAACACTTCAAAAGGCATTATTATCCTGGAAATTACGGTGTAGAAAGATAGTTCAGAATAAGGGCTATCAAATAGAACATTTAAAACACAAAATTTTTATGTAATTTAGTTTTGTGAGTACAATATATATCGTCTAAAAAATGTGTGAACAGCCCTGTATTTGTGATTATGATAGGTAGTCGCCAATCGAGTCGAACCCTTTCTCTTAACGGTATCAGTATTCTGTATCGAAAACAATTGAAGCTTTTACAGCTTTTCTGATAACAAAAAATACATTAAAAAGTGAATTCAGTTAATTGATTTCGTGATATTGCTTAAAACCTTTTTTACACTAAGAACATCATTTTAAAATGAAACTATTGATTTTTTTTTGTATATTTCAATAATAGCTATTAGATAAATTTGATTTTCAAAACGTATTTTTGTCTTATTAATTCTAAGGTATTAATTTTTGTGCTTTTCAAAAATCCAACATGAAATAATGGAAACTAGAACATCAAAATTGATAATAATTTAAGTGAGTTTTCACAACAGTACATTTGACCAAACCCGTACTATACCCTACTATAAACATACAAAGAAAATATCTCAATTGTAAGTTCTACAAAATATTTTTTTAGAATTTCATGTTCGACGAAGTTTTGGAACAAAATATATATTTATAAAATTTCCAAAATCTAAACATTTTGAAACTATTTACAAACAATACAAAATAAAACGTTTGAAATTGTGAGCCGTTTCCTAACAGTCATAAAATTGGAGGAAAAACTATTTCTTCTAACTTTTTCATTCTTGGCTAGTTAGTTTTTCGCAACATGTTTTCGCTGCTTATTTTCAATTGAAGGTACAGTAATTGCAAGTTCTTGAAAAATGATCGGAAATTGAACGATGATGATGAAACATTCTCTTATTTTATCAATTTCAAAAGACTAGAATGTGAAAAGTTCGAAACAGATTGATAAAATAAAACAAGAAAAGTACGCGTACTCTAAAAATATCAACATTCCAATTGTAATACTTTTTTATTTGTATATGAAGCTTATCTTATTGCATTTGCAGAGATTTAGTTGCAATATAGAGGATTAGAACTTTTGCTGCAAAATAAATGATGTTGTAGTTAATAATAGATGTTACAAAATAGACTTTCTAGAAAGGCACAATGAGCCGTCACACCTGACGGTGTGACGTTAAGGGGGAATGGGCGCGCTGGACCGCGAGTCTCCAAATCAAAGTGCCTCAGTGTAGTGCAATGGAGAAGGAAAAATTCTAAGCCAAATTTCTCCTGCTTGTATTGAATATTTTTACAAACGAATTTTTTATGTGGTAAATGTAACTGACTTCCAGGTCTCGATAATCCCAAGATTTGAAATTGGTTCAAATAGTCATTAAATGTTCAAATAATAATTTTGCACAAAATATTCTAAGCAATTTCCAAAAGTGGGATTATAGGGACCTGGAAGATTGGATCTACATTTCTACATTTGATCTACCTGGATCTACATTTACCTTAAAAAAACTCAGTAAAAATATTCAATATAGCCGAAGAAATGTGGTTTAGAAAATTTATTTTTTCTCATTGGATTCCCATTGAGGCACTTTGGTTTGAAGACCCTACGTCCTGCGCGCCCATTCCCCCTTAATTAAGGTGTCCTACGGGGAAAAATCGGTATTTTGGATGAGAATTTCGATTTTTTTATGATCTACTTTTATAACCTGTTTTATTGGCTTTCCGAAACAGCTTTAGTTTTGATTCTACGACTTGTATTGCCTATGTTATAAGCTTTTGAAGTAAGTTCACTTGCCCAAGAGTGTAACCGGAGGTGGAATTCCAAAACCAGAAGTAAAAGTATTTTGTGAAACTTTTGATTTAGATTGCAATTAAAATTCATGAAAATGCTTACAAATAATTGTTTTGATGTTTAATGCCGTTAACCTATTAGCAATGACTTTAAGAATACTATTAACACCTTCATTTTCGAATAAAAACGTTAAGTTCCAATTATTTTAAAAATAAATTTAGTTTTCGTTTACCTTAATTTGTCCTTCATAAATGTCTACAGTCTTTAATTTGTCTCATATTTGTTTGCTTAGATAAAATTAAGCAGAAAGATCATTTTCGCATGGTAAATTTTCTTGCCAAGTGTTATTAATGGGTTAAAATGTAATTATATATTTATATTTTTAACTGATAAAAGGATATATTCAAAATTTTTACTAGTAACAAACGTAATTTAGCATTTTTTAAAGCTCTAAACATGTTAATATTAAATTAATGAAAATAATCTTTTTGTCACATTTTTCTTTTAATTGGAGCATCGAGATACAGATAATAAAAGAAATAAAATACACTCTAAAACGTATACGAGATAAAGAAGACTGACTTGTGTTACACTCTCAGAAATAACACTTTAGTTTTTGACGATTCATGAATCCTCAAGCCTCATTTCGTTAATTTTGAGGATTTTTTCGTCAATTTATCGCGTGACTTTTGAGTAAACGCGAATCCTCACTTTTACTATCGTGATTTGACGATTCTTTATCTCGATTTTGAGGAAACAGAATCTCATTGTTGTATTCGCATGCTCAAAAATGACGAAATATTTCTTTAGAATAGACGACATTCAAATCCTCATAAAAATGACGATTCAAATTTCCTCACTTTGAGGAAACGAAAACTCGGAGCATTTGCCAGCAATGGAATCGTCGAAATTAAGGAAAATTTCGTCGTTTTTGAGAATTCATTTTTAAAGTGTAAATTTGTGGAGCGCTTGGTTGTGAAAAGGGTTTAAAGTACTTCAAATGAAACATGGATTTGTTGCGCAAATATTGTAGCTCTATAAAAGCATAATTTTACGTTTAGTTATATAAAGCAAAGATTTCTTTTGAAATTTCCCAGCATACACATTATCACCTAGATATTAAAACCTTAAACATACGAGTATGTATTTATTATACAGATACCAAAAAGAAATTTCAGTTTTTACTTGTAACTCTTTTATAAAGATAAAATGTACTGGGTGGCTATAAAATAACGCTCGCTTTTCGGAGTGGTCTGTAACTTTAATGAATAATCTAAATGCAAAACACTTTGAGACACTTACTAATCAAGAGGGGGGGGGGGGGAAAGAAGAATCATAAAAACAAGAGAGAGAGTTAGAATCATAAAAACAAACTCGTCTCTTGACCAGGGTTCTAAATAACGAGGCGTAATTGGATGTGTTGGCCGTAATTAGCCATAATTGACTATGCCTCGTTGTTAGAATCTTGCTCAAGAGACAAGTTTCTTTTTTTTTTTATGATTCCATTATTTTTCGTAAAAAAAAAACTCGTCTCTTGACCAGGGATCTAAATTACGAGGCGTAATTAGCTGTGTTGGCCGTAATTGACGACGCCTCGTAATTTAGATTATGGTCAAGAGACGATTTTTATGATTCTTATTTGTGATTACTTTTTTGGATTCTGTCTTTTTTATGATTCCATTCTTTTTCCCCCTTCTTGATTAGTTAGTGTATCAATTTTTGATGCATTTGGGTCATTCATTCAAGCTACAGACCACTCCGAATAGCGAGCGTTATTTTATAACCACCCTGATGTTCTAATATAATTTTTCTATATCCTTAATCTGGTCAACAATATTAAGTATCCAGAGTATTTGAATTGTCTTTTAAAGAACGAGCTGAAGCATAAAATGTATTTCATCATAAATAAAACAGCATAAAATCTCCAAATACAAAAGCCATTAAGAGACTTACAAGATTTGCAGAAGAAACGCTGATTTGTGTATTCGATTCAATAAAGAATCTCCATTTTTATTATTATTATTTTGAATTTGTGAAATATTTTGAACAATGGGATTGTCGTATTATGCTACATCAAATATTACAAAAAAGCTTTTATTACTAGTTTTTTTGCATATGATAGAAAAATGGGATTTAATTGAAACAAAATAATTCAATTGAGATAATGAATTTTTATATGATATTCGAATGTTTTTTGTTGTTGAAAAATTTGATGGTGAAGTGTGAGTTAACATTATGCTTCCTTAAATCATACCCTTTGTGACGAATAATTTTTTATTGAATAGAACTATGGACAGTAAAGTAACAAAATACCATTGATTTCTTAAAGTTAGCTCACAAATTTAATTATTTATAATATTGTCCAATAATACAGGTGAAGAGTGAGTGAACCTTATGCTTTCTTACATCCTATCCTTGGTGACGAATAATTTTTTATTGAATAGAACTATTGGCAGTAAAATGATGAATAAAGTAACAAAATACCGTTAGTTTCTTAAAGTTAGCTTACAAATTTATATTATTATTTATAATATTGTAAAATAATACATAAAAATTTGTAAGTTAAAAGAAAACAAAAATATGATTATTGAAAATGATTTTCTCTGGCAGTAATTTCCCGAAAAAAAATATTTTAGCTCATTTGGGGTGTTTGAAAAATTTGGCGAGGAAAATATATAGCTACCATTACACCCATTCAGCTCTGTCGCAAAGACCATCGCACAACCAACAAGCTATTTAAGAAAAATGCTATTTTGCGCGTTTTTTGTAATAACTTGGCGAGTTTGGCAAAGTATTTCTCGAAAAAAGGAAGACATAAAACCAAACCCTCATATGCATCTGCGACGGTCTTCAAAAAACAACATAATTCAGTATAAGCTTAACTATGCTTTAAAAAAATTCATAATTAAAATCATATAGGCACAATAAAATAATAGAATGGAGACTGGTAGGATTACACCACTTGAAACATATCAATTAATTTTTTCAAGTTATTAATTTAGTTTCTGAAGGTAATAAACAAATATTAAATAAATTAAACATTTTCGATTTTATTTGTTTTCAAAAAAGTTTTATTTAAATTTTTTTTCCTGATGGCATCATGAAAGAGAAAAAAAATATCGGATTTGAGCGAAAGTGGTGCATTTTTCCCCTTAAAACGTTCGAAAACGATAGAAGGAATGGTCCGATTCGAAAAATTCTTAGCCTATGTTTGTTCTGGAGATGAGATGAATTTTTGTGCCAAATTTCGTGACGATCTGTTGCGTGGTTCTTAAGTTTTTGCGTCCTATACAAACAAACAAACAGACAAACAGAAGTCGCCATTTATGTATATAGACTAGCTGCTATACCCGACGTTGCACGGGTAGAGGTGAAAAAGTAATTGTATAGTCCATTTTACTATTTTTTCTTTCATTTGAGTTACATAAGATATGAAGATTACCCAGTAATTTTTTCCATTTAATTACCCATCTTGAATATAGTAATAATTAATATTAATTTCAAAAATACCTTTGATAAGAAGCTCAAATTAAAGAAAATACATATTTAAGTAAAAAAATAATCAGTAAGAATTAAAAATAAGCTACTCCAGCAAACAGCAAACGATTTGCATTTTTTTTATAAGTTTATTTGCTTTTTAATAAGCTTATGTTGCTGATACCGTTCGTTATTAAAGTACAAAATCCCGCTACTTATATTACATTAAAAAATTCAAAATTAAAAAAATGCTATAAAATTAACAGATAATGTCGTAGTAATTTTCCGAATAAAAACATTTTAGCTCATTTGGCGTGTTTGAAAAATTTGGCGAGGAAAATATATAGCTACCATTGCACCCATTCAGCTCTAGCGCAAAGACCATCGCACAACCAACCAGCTATTTAAAAAAATGCTCTTTTGCACGTTCTTTGTAATAATTTGGCGAGTTTGGCAAAGTAATTGGCTAAAGAAGGAAGACATGAAACCCTAATACGCATCTGTAGTGCAACGGTCTTCAAAAAACGCCATAATTCAGTAAAAGCTTAACTATGCTTTAAAAAAATTCATAATTAAAATCATATATTCACAATAAAATAATAGAATGGAGACTGGTAGTATTACGTAACTTGAAACATATCCAACTATTTTTTCAAATTATTAATTTTGTTTCTGAAGGCAATGAACAAATATTAAATAAATTAAACATTTTCAATTTCAATTGTTTTCTAAAAAGTTTTATTTAAATTTTTTCTGCCTGATGGCATCACGAAAGAGAAAAAATGATCAGATTTGAGCGAAAGTGGTGTATTTTTTCCCTTAAAACGTTCGAAAACGATAGAAGGAATGGTCCGATTCGAAAAATTCTTAGCCTATGTTTGTTCTGGAGATGAGATGAATTTTTGTGCCAAATTGCGTGACAATCTGTTGCGTGGTTCTTTAGTTTTTGCGTCCTATACAAACAGACAAACAGAAGTCGCCTTTTATGTATATAGATTTACCGAAACTATTTTGAATCATAAAAAGTGTAAATAATTTCTTGGCCTTTTTTGTCTTTTTGCTGATCGTAATCTTTATCTGTCGTTTATATGAGAACTGCACTATAAAATAAAACTTGTATTTCTGTGTTTCGATTGACTCCCTCTATGATGAACAGACTACACTCAGATACACTTAACAAATTCGTTTCTTTGTATTTCCAGCAAGCAAATGCAACAAGTACATTTTTCTCCGCTACGTGAAAAATGATCAAGTACGAATCAATAACAAAGGCAGACAGATCTTTCTTATGTCTTGTCTAGCATCTGAGGAGACAAACTGCTATGAGCTTTTAGAGATAAGTTATGTTTGAAATATTATCATCATACTAGAGCTACACGAGGGCTATTGGCTACGGGCTTCGTATTTTAAAACCACAGTCAAGTGACGAGCCGACACCTGAATAGGCACCCAACGCAGTCGTTAAGGGCGATATCATTAGGACTTTGAAGGATATTTAACGTGCACTCCCTTACACGGTGTATTATTATTCAGACATTTTTGGTTGCATGGGCCTTTTATAGGCCGGCAGTTATTTTGGACCGAACCTGGGACCTTTCGCATGCTAGGCGAGTGCCTAGCTGTTTGTACCAGCTGGGCTCCCCAGCCTCTATAGAGATAAGTGCCATTTTACTTTCATATACTACAAAAAGAAATAGCGGTCTAAGTCGTTTAGTGATTCTCGACCAGATTTTTTTTTTTTTTTTTGAGAAATTTTTAAATATAACTGATGAGAAACTTTGCTTATTCTGCGCCCGTCAAGGTACTATAATACTATAAGTTGACGAGCTTTCCAATGAAAAAGAACAAGCCCAGAAATTTCATAATTAGACTCGTTAGTGTTGTTTTGGTTAGAATAGTTTTAAACTTTCGGATAAAATTCGTTCACATCGAAAAGTTGGCATAGAGGGCAGCAAATAAAAACCTTGATTCCCCTATTCTTTATAAATGTTTTCGAAGATTGTCGTGTCGTCCAGTTTTCTTTCGGAAACAAGTAACTCCAACAGATCTTGAAACGCAGCCAGGAATTTTAGATTCTTTTAAAACATGAAACACGCTCCATTTTCTTACCTAGTGCAGCATAAGCAGACAAAGAAAATTAGTTTTTACTGGTTCGACTACACTCTAAAAAGAATGCTCAAAAACGAAGAAATTTTCCTTAATTTTGACGATTCCATTGCTGGCAAATGCTCCGAGTTTTCGTTTCCTCACAGTGAGGAAATTTGTATCGTCATTTTTATGAGGATTTGAATGTCGACTGATCTAAAGAAATATTTCGTCATTTTTGAGCATGTGAGTACAACAATGAGATTCAGTTTCCTCAAAATCAAGATACAGAATCGTCAAATAACGATCGTAAAAATGAGGATTCGCGTTTACTCAAAAGTCACGTGATAGTTTGACGAAACAATCCTCAAAATTAACGAAATGAGGCTTGAGGATTCATGAATCGTCAAAAATGAAAGTGTTATTTCTGAGAGTGTGCATGGCCCGCTCTATTCTCTTTCCTAACTCTATGAATGCTACAGAGGTCACCTTCGCAATTTATATATTTTGTCTAATCCTCCCCTATACTATGCTTCGTACAAGACGCAAAAGAATCTGAGAAGCTCTTGTTTGACGTAAATTTAACCGAAAACAAACTAAATATGGTTCAGATCTAGAGTGAACTTGGGTCCTTGTTGTTCTGAAGCTCCCATGTTTGTGTTTTCTTCTAACCTACAACTACGTTCAATCTACTTCGAATATCCAATTTGTATGTTCCAGAATAAAACGGGTTGACGTAGCAGAGTGGAATGAGGCAAAGCCACAGAGGATATAGGAAAATTTGTTTAACCCTCTAATGCATGAATTTTTTTTCATCCCTAAAAATATATATGAATCTTTAATACTCATACATTATGGAAAAAATAATGAAAAAAAATTGCTGCATTAGAATTTAAATAATTTCAATTTTTAAATTTTTTCCATATTACAAAAACCAACTACAAAATTCCAATTTTGATAATAATGGCTAGAAAACTACTAAATATATTTCAAAATAACCCTCTTTAACTACAATTGGTTTTTCAAAACAATTTATATGTAATTTAGCATTAATATTATTATACTTTGAATACTGCCAAAAACGTAATTTCGCAACAGTTAATAACCTCACTCTTTAATTTTTAATACACTTTTACTACTGTCATCTATGAGGGTTATTAACTAAAACTTCAAAATGTAATGTGATAGATGAAAAAAAAGCGCAAATTTGTCGAGAGGGAGGTCTACTTTAATAGAATTAAGTGGATTTATGTAACTTGTTACCAAACGGTAACAGTATGCATTAGAGGGTTAACCTTTTCTAATCCCTCTATACTATGTTTTGTATAAGACGCAAAAAATCTGAGTAGATCTAGTTTAACGTTTATTTAACCAAACAAAAAAACCAAATATAGTCCATATCTAGAGTGAACTTAGGTCCTTGTAGCTCTAACTCTCCCCTGTTGTATGTTGTGCCGTGAATCGATCTGTTATTTAGTGCTAATTGAATTGGGGGCCACACCCTTCCCTGTTGTTGGATTTGGAGATATCTTTTTCATGCATTGTATCTCCATTCCCACTACACTCCTGGCCAACCTAATATGGGTAAATAGAAACATGAAGAGTACACGGGAAGAACCGATGGATTTCTTTAGTCTTTCCGTAACTGTCTCTGCTTGGCGGACATTGGCGACCGGAAAGCGGTTTTTCTTATGGTCCTTCATTTGCGTTACAAACGTGTGATTCGTTCCACTCAACCCTGGCGTGAATTAGGGTTGCCGCGAAAGATAAACAAAGCGAGTAACGGACTTCTTTACACCAGTTTAGGCGATTTCTCGCTATCATCCCCAAAGAGGCTATTAAGGAAAGCCTTGTACGAAATCAATCGGTTCTTCCCGTGTACTCTTCATATACTATGGAGAAGATCCTTCCGTGGATGTAAAGACTTCCATAAATTATTTGTGAATCCATCCAAAAAAACAACGTTTAAAACATTAATTTCATTAAAGGTCTAATAGCTTTGAATATTATTCGAGAAAATTTGGCAATTTTATCAGAAAAGTGCAATTTGGCTAAATTGTATTAAGATCATTTTGTATATAAATATTAGATTTACAGACTTTCCAACTAACGGACCAATCGCGCTTTTCTCTCTGCCTTTTTACTATTTGCTTTTACCCAAGTTAGGTTGGCACGGATTGTAGTTGATGGTTTTATTGGATTGGCATCGCACTATCGTCCCTTGACCGTAGATGTCACTGATGTTAGAACCAAAAATGAAAATGCAGCTAAAACTGTTGCCACTTAAGACTCATTAGATACTTTTATTTTCTGTTTTTATAAACTTTTTAGTGATAAAGAAAGCTCAACCACTTCCGAAATATAACATTATTAACAATTATAGCTTGTGGTAGCATTCGAATTATTATTTCAGCACTTCACTAACTATGTATCGATACTTTGGAGATTGCGTAAAATCTGAATATTACGGGAAAAATTTGATTAAAAATTCTTTATCCCTGGTATACAACTTTAAGGGGGTAAAAATTGAAATAAAAATATTAATATACATACTTTACGAGTTTATAAGGCCCTTGTATGAAGACATTCATTTTTGTTACAAAAAATATTACATTCTTCTATTCATAAACCATAAAAACAATTTTAAATCCAACCTATTATGAAAGGTGATACTAAGCTTCTAAAAAATATATATATAAATCCTTCAATTTTATTTTCCTTTAGGCTGAACTTCTTTTTACTTGCTTGCTTCTTTTTACTCAAGTATTTGTTAATATTAACATAATTCGAGTGCATACAGTTTGTATTAAAGACGAGAATGTATAGTTATCGGGAGTTCTTTGCCAAGAATCCAATACATCGCCAAATATATTCCAATTTTCAAAAAAGAAAATTTAAACGATATTAACTGTAATTTGTTATGTTGATCTAAAATTAATTTAATCCATATTTTTACTCCTGTATAAACAATTTAAAATGTTTACCATTCATAAAATTTAAAATTCTAAAAATTTGTTTTATTTTGGAATCGTTTCGTTTGGCGAGAATCGGTAGCTTGGCAGGAAACACCCAAATAAAACCCGTCCAACAATTTGGAAACTATGTTTACATATTGCCCTCTATTTTTCAAAATAAAATATTTACTTTTTTAATAGAAACAACTTTAGAAAAGTTTTCTTATTAGGAAGATGAAAGGCTTGTTATTCTCTATTTTCGAACGTGGAGCTGTTATCGCTTTGATATTTTAAGAAGAAAACGTTTTTTTTTTTTAAAGTATGTTGTTCAAAAGTTTTAAAGACCAAAGAAGTTTCTAAAAGACCAAGGTAAAACAAAATCGTATAAATAGAGAGAAATATAATATGTAATAATTATCTGATAAAGCTATTTAAAAAAGTACGCTGATTTTGATTTCATTGGTTGATATTAGTTTCTGTTAGCAGACGGATAATGTTTTTTTTTCAATTCCACTTAGCTATTTTGTAGTTTTATTATCCTTCTTTAAATTTAACTAATAGACATGTTAAACTCACTTTCAATCAATGTATATATCTATATAATATAAAATTGTAATTGTCGGACGCTTAAAAGTAGCGTGACTCACGCGGCTTTAGCCAATCAGAAGCGTCAGAAACGCTGAAAGTAAGCTTAAAAGTTTTACGTCATCGCATCGTCCAATCAAATCGTTTTTCACTGATGATGAATAATTTATTTTTACTATTAAGGCAACAGGGCACTCGAACTTTTTAAATGTTTTGAGTTTTGAGACATAATTCCATTTATTGGCATTCCAAGAGAAATATAACGAAGGATTTATTGTACTTAATAAAAATTGGTATTTTGTGTAAATAATGGTACAGCTATAATGTAAAGGAAAGCTTAGTGATTGCAGACTTTTAGTGAAATTGAAATAGTAATGGAGGTTTGCTATACTTATGGAGTTGTATGAAATATGAAGTGGAATGTTTAGCATATTTGTGCATTTTCGCAGTTTGGCAACGAAATTTAAAGCTCCAAATCGTGACGGTCATTATATCATAGATATTCCTAACTAAGAAAGAATGAAGTAAATTTAAATTTCACAAGTAACTGTTATTTTGCTTTGCATAATGTTGCATCGGCTGCTTAATGGATATTTCTAATGATGGAGAATAGAAATTCTTCCGCTCAACAGAATCTGCGAAGTCGTAGCGATGCCAAAGAAGTCGCCAACGTGAAAGAAATCGTAGAATCTACGCTAAATCAGGAAGCATGTTTAATTTAATCCAGATTGTATATATGAGCAATCCTGCATTGGCAGTATCCTCATATTAGTAGGGCATAATTGTTTGCGGCGCAAACAAAGAGAAATTGCGTAGCAATTCTCGGGGGTTGGCGAGCGGTAGCGAGCCCCCTAGTATATTTAAAAAAACACCTAAAAGTGTCAAATATTTGGATGTTTTACTCATTAAAAGTTTCGCACCTTGTTTCAATCTCGTAATTATTATCCAAAGTGTTTGTACTTAGTAATAAAAAATTAGCCTCATTAGAATACCCATGCATAATATATGAAACTGATAATTCTTACACAGGCAATTTTAGTATTAGTATATGATTTAGAAACAGAAAAATAATTTAGATTTGTACGTCCAAATGTTTTGTTTTCATGAAATTTTTTTAAGTATTTTAAAGAGTCCGAAACCTGCCAAAAGCATACATCTTCACTTTTTGAGGACTGATTAAGAAGTAATTTGTTTTGTATACTATATATCCTGGACTGAACTACAACGAATATATAAAATGCCGATAAAGCCCGATTATAAAGTTCGATATAGCGGTATCTGTTTAAGATATTTCTTGCTGTATTTCGTAAAATGAAAATACAAAGCACATATTCGTATGCCTAAACTGTACTTGGCAGTACTTCTTGCTTCCATACATAAAACATTTGCCTGCTTCTCTTGCTTCCTTCCGTTGCTATTCTTTAAAATAACTTAGTTATTTTATTAGGTTAGGTTTTGAATTATCGTCGCACTAGAGCTACACGAGGGCTATTGGCGACGGGCGTCGTATTTTAGAACCACAGTCAGGTGACAAGGCAACACCTGAATAGGCACCCTACGCAACCGTTAAGGGCGACATCGTACGCAGCGTTAGGACATTGAAGGATATTTAACGTGCACTCCCTTACACGGGGTATTATTCATCGGACATTTTTGGCTGCACGGGCCGTTTATAGGTCGGCAGCTATTTTGGCGATGCTCGGACCCGAACCTGGGACCTTTCGCATGTAAGCGAGTCGGCGATTTAAGCTTAAGAAAACAAACTAATGCTATTTTCATCTTTATTTATAAAGGTTTTATTTAGAAATGACATGAAGTAATTGAAAAAGATAATTTAATATTTGTTAACCAATATATCGGAAAACAGTTTGAGGTTATGGAAGAAAGTTTTCAAACCAATTCTTACATTCCATAAAAGTTTGAGAAATCGACGTTTCGCAATTTGGAAAGTGGCCAAGAGTTTAAAGGCGATTTGGCTTTATAAAATAAATAACAATAACCCCTTTCTCTTCAATACAATACGACGCTTTTATCTAAAAAATACTTATTTTTATAGGGTCATAATCTTATGGTTAGAAACTAGTTTCAAAACTCAATTTTATCTATTGCCTTAAAAAACCAAAAATTCTAAAGATTTTCTTTTACTTTTCGGAACTGCCAAAAGGATTTATAAACCAGTGTAAGGAGTTTAAATTTATGTGAATTATTACTGATATTTACAAACCATAGCTATTAAGGGGTATTCATTTAAAATATAAGCCTACTTTAGGACAATAACAGGTAATTAACAGTATATTGTTAAGAAGCATTCACATGCATATCTCCTGTATACTTTAAAACCAATAATAAAACTTAATCGTCAATTCACTTATTCGCATTTTTTCATTTTGTGTGTTTTACTTAATATTATTATATGTTTAAAAAAATCCAAAGTAAATGCTTTTGTTATCACATCTTCTTAAAAATTAGATCTTAAGGAATCTGGGTCAGTGGTTACATTTTTTATATTGTAACAATAGTTAATATTTTATGAAAATAAATGCCAATTTCATTTTATGTTTGTTGTTTCAAGCTTACTCCATTGATAAGCCTTTGCAAAGAATACGAATGAAAAAATAATACACATACAACTTGTCTTAAATCTTACGAAGTGCGTTTATTGAATACTAAAGGTTCCTCTTTCAACAAATTATAAGTTATTTTACTGTTGGGCTTTACTTGTCTAATTTCTTATGACTATTTAGTTACTTTTTTATTTTTTACTTCTGTGCGTCCAAAAGAAAAATGTAAATAATACTTGCATTTACATTAAACCGAAATATACTTCCAATATGTTACAGCCCATTTAAAAAAAAAGGGGCTTACAACATGAATATAAATTGGTTGTTTTAAAAGATTGTTGGAGTTGTTTTGTTATAGATACATTAGGATTCTACAAACAATTGAAAGAAAGCAGTTGTCATACTCCAGAACTAAATTCAGTGTAGGATTTTGCTTTAATTAAGGATAAAATTTCTCTTTCATAATTGTCATGCGTGGAAAATTCATACGCTCGGTAAAGATATTGCATACAAAGATCAATCTATTTTAAACTTCATAAATTGTGTTTAAAGCCATTTGTTAGAACTTTCAATATTTTTTTAAAAAAAACTTCTTGTATTTGCTTATAACTTTTGTTTTAACTCGTTTAAGGTAACGAGATTAAAGCAAAACTTTTGGCTTCTTTTTAATTTCTTGGGCGCAAATCTCGCCAAACGGGCGACTAACAATGTTCTAGTGACAAAACACAGTCTACACAGTTAATGAATATCATTTGCAGTATAACGCTTGGTGTTGCTTGTACATTTTTGGCGATAGGAAAAGGATCAAATGTTGTTACCACGAACCTTTCCATTTCTATAATAAATTGCATGTTTAGAAAGTACCTTTTAAAGTAAGTTTTATTAGCAGACCTCAATTGCAAAATATTTTCATAGCAAATTTTTAACGCTGTATTTCGTAAAACAATTTTATGGGTATAAAATCATTTTTCGACATTTTTTCCACAAGAACTTAATTCCATTAGTTTAAAATTACTTTCGTATAATTTAATTATCCGTAAAACGACCTATTAAATGCCTTTTACAGCATATTAAATGCGTTTTATAGCTACCATAACGCTTAATACAAAACGTTACGCACCCTAAACTGAGTTAATAAATTTCGATGCTCTATCGTTCCTTCGGGTTTATTAGGGCACGTAAAGATTTTATTAATAAGATTCATTGAGACAACAGCAAACTGCTCTAAACTGGAAATATACTCAAAACAGTCATGAATAAAATATGATCATATATTTTAAAAAGTTTCACTTTATGACCGCGCTCGTGCAAATTTGCAACCTTAAAGGTTCTTCGGTTACCGGGTGATTTGTTTGTTTCAGATTTGAAACAATAATAATAACTCAGTTTTGTTATTTCTGTGAAATATTTCGGGTTTTTTTCCATCTTCAGTTGCAGCTGAAAGGAGCTTAGAGGAATATATGAATTTTAACTATGATTTATGTAAGCTTGTATGAATATTTAATACCTGCATGTTTGGCGTTGGAGGTTTCTTAATGTTCAAAAATATGAAGAAGAATATAGAAAAATGAAGTATTTTTAAATTTTAAAGACGTTCAACGGAAATAGCAGTAATGACTTATTTTGAGAAATATAAATCGTTAGTTTAGTAGTCGCGGCTTACTTAAATTAGAGGTCACAGGAGCTTATCGTGACGTCACGGTATCCGTATGGTTCGGATTGTCGGCTTTTCTGAGGGAAAAAAGTACGATACATATTTACGGATAATATCATAGGGTTGAGGAGCCCAGTCGGTTAGGCATCCGCCTAGCATGCGAAAGGTCCCAGGTTCGAGTGCGGGCATCGCCAAAAATAACTGCCGACCTATAAACGACTCGTGCATCCAAAAATGTCCGACGAATGATACCCAGTGTAGAAGGAGTGCACATTAAATATCCTCAAGTCCCAACGATGTGTGCGATGTCGCCCTTAACGGTTGAGTTGGGTGCCTACTCGGGTATCGACTCGACACTTGACTGTGGTTCTAAGTTATGACGCCCGGTGACAATAGCCCTCGTTTAGATCTAGTGCGATAATATTTCAAACTAAACTAAACAGATAATATTTTTCAGGCCCAAAACAGTTTTTGTTTTGGAACTGACACTAATCCAAAATGGACTGAAATGTTACGTTAAAAAAAGCTTCTCTGGCGCTATTAGTTTAGTCAGCCGTGGTTTAGTACCGTGGAAATATGTTTTCTGTCTTCTCAGAATTGAAAGAAACGAAAAGAATTTGAAAATCGAAAAATTCTCTTTGAAATAAATTTAACACTTTCAGTCCCAATGATAATTTGGAATCATTTTAGATTTTTTCGTCTATATCCGTCTATAGCCGTCAATAGCCATTTAAGATAACATAAAGCGCATAATTCGATTCTTCAAACTTTCTTCTATTAGAAAATATTTTTTATTTATCCCAATTGATGTGAGCCCTATTATTATTTTTTTTTAATTATGATCAGAAACATAATGATGCCAAATGGCATCACTGGGACTGAAAGGGTTAAAGACATTTTATTTCAGTGAAAAATGGGTGTATTACCCAGTTATGGAAAAATGGCTCCCATCAAAATTTTGGCAATTTTATAGGTAATTTCTATGTATGTTAGCAGAGTGTTTATTGTAAAATAGAATATTCAGCAAAATTATTGCAGACCATTTTTTTATTCAGGAACATTTATTAAGAAATTTTGAATTCGCGAATTAGGATTTTTTTTACAAAAAATGTGATTTATAAGCCAATTGTAGTTAAAAAAATTAATGGATATTCATTTATTAAACCAAAACATATTGTTTATATCGATGTTATGCATTATAAAGAATGCTGATTTATACTTATATTTATATTTGACTACAATATACATTGTTTAAAGAGTACTAAAAATAGCTAACGTTCTAATTGGTTTTTATACGCCACCTATTTAAACCACTTATGAAGCTATCAGGTCAAAAATAAAATTAAAGCGAATTTCTACTTTTTATTAAGCATAATCCTTCATATGACGGAATATATTTTACATACACTTTTTGTGACAAGCAATGTTCAAATACAGCATTCTTCCTCCGAATTACATAACAGAAATTGTTACAAACTATCTTTTGCTACATTATTCTGGAATTTAAAGCCGGCAAGTCACATTAAACTAATGGAAAGTTAACATAGCAAATTCCTTTAGAATAGGATCGCTTTTAATTAGCATGAATGCTGTCAAGACTATTCAAAGTTGGTACACCAGTTCTGTAGCTGTCAGTTTGACTCTTTAAATAGAAGTTGAGTGCCTTGCATTGTTAAAAAATATTACAATGTCCAACCTGCAGAGTAAGGAAATGGACTTGGGATCTGGCAACAGCTCTGTGGTCTTATTTTCATTTTTCTCCAATGCTTTTGTTGCTATTCGAAATTGAGTTTTCTAAAAATAAGTTATTTTAGTTGTTATTTTTTAAAGTTACAACTTCCTGTTGTGCTTTTGGTTGTTTTAATCATTGATCAAGAAAACCTTGCATTGAAAGAAGTTGGAACTTAAATATTCTTAGAAAACTCAATTTGGAATACCATGGCAAAAGTAATTCGAGAAAAATAAAAACAAGACCGCGGAGCTGTTGCCAGATCCCTCGCGAAAAAATCCCGTTAAAATATTATTTAAACTTTGATACGGGAATATTTTATGAGTACTTTCGAAAATACTATCCCAAATTTAATATAAGGAAACAATGTTCTTTAAAAAAATAAACTACGTTGTAAAATATAAGTTAAATTAACGGTTGAAAATCGTCAGTCAATTAAGACAGACAATTTAAAACTGTTTATTATAATAAACTATATTAATATTTTTTTTTAAATCATAAACTGTTTCGATGCGCTTTTTTTTCAGTATATTAATGATTTTAAATTGGCAAAATGCCTGGCTATTCAAATTACGTTTCCATTCCTAAAATTTACGTTACATGGTGCGCGTTAACTAAAATATAGTTTCTTTGACTACATTTTCGCTTAGATTATTAAGCTGCTAAGTTTGGTATCAATGATTCTTTTAAATGAGAGCAATAAAAAAAATGAATGTTTAAAAATTTAGAATCGCAACATACTTTCAAAAATAACTCATTAAGTTACTGATGGTCAATTAAGGTAGGGGAATACCCAAATTTCTAAAATTTTTACTATTACTTTAATCTTTTCTAAATTTAGCATAGTGATTTCAAATATAATGAACAATGCTTTTTAGGCAAATTTTTTTGTTTAAATATAATTTATTTATTTTAAACGGTGTTTTTCAACTTAAAAAAGGGGTTTACGCCAACACTTCTAGTATAAAAAGTTTTACATTAATTTACCTGAATTTTTTTACAGATGCTATTTCAATATATATCCGTGCCATAAGCCTCTAACATCTGGTGTAAATATAGTAGATTTTTTTTTAAAAAATGTCCAAGTGTAAATTAATAAAAAAACCTTTTTTTTTTTAAAGTTAATCTATAACATTTTTCTTAATAACATTTTTTCTTGTAATTTGTATCTAACTCTAAAGCGTCATTGCATGCATCAATTCAAAACAAAGAATTCTACGCATAAATAATGTATAAAAGGAAAATTCAATGCGGTAGACTTGTTAGCGTAAGCATCTTTTTTTAGCTGAAAACACAGTTTGAAATAAATAAATGATATTTAAATAAAAAAAAAATGCCTAAATTGCATTGTTCATTATAATTGAAATCACTATGCCAAATTTGGAAAAGATCGAAGGAATAGTAAAAATTTTAGAATTATGGGGAATTTTGGGTACTCGCCTACCTTAAAGCTTTACTTCAACTATTTTTATGTTCAGAGATGACCTTAAAAAGGAAGCTGCAAGACAGAAACGTGTTCCCATCGTATGGCTTCAGCAGGCGCCATTCTTTAATTAATCCTACTATCCGTCGACTGGAAGAGACAAGATCGGCCTTGGGAACGATAAACACAACAGTGCATTAACCACCAATAATGTTACAAGAAGTTCTAAACAGAACTACACCAAAACCGACCTTAAGTTTGGAGTATACAAATGTTCTACGAGAAAAAGGGTAAATAGTTCTCATTTTTGGGTGCGAGAATCGAATACAAAAAGGTATTTCACATTCAATAAACAAATTTATTTGTCATTTCAAGACATAAATTTATTATTTTTATTAGTTTAGCTTCAGTTGGAGTGTTATTTTAATTATTTTTTCCCTTCGATTTTGACGTAACAGGGCGCACGAATATCAGTGTCGAAGGAGCAGCCATTAGGAGCAGGCGAAATTTCGGTGCCAGCAGCGTTGTTTACGCAGATTCCTCCGCGTAGTACATTTCTCTGCTGCAAACTTGTGCTCAGTTTTGGTGTAAAACATCCTACTACTTACTACTTTCCTGTTACATTAATGCTCATTAAAATACTGACAGGAAAAAAAACAGTTGATTTGGAAAACAGTAACTGTCATTTAGAATTGCTTCTACACAATGTTTATAAACCTTTTAAAAAGTTGCCTAAATATAGCATTTAGTTGTAATTTAAACTGTTAAATTACAAAATTAACCATTCCTTAATTTTTCTTTTGCCCAATTATTGTTCGTTTTTTTTTTTTTTTTCAAATTTACTTGCAGTTCGAAGAAGACGAGTTGCCTGGGTCAAATCCTAGCATCTAAATCGGCAACATTTAAAGTGTTTTGAAAATGTCTCCGACGACTTCAATGACGCGAGCTTCTTATAGTTAGCAACATAAAAACTTGTAAAAAAATAATTTTACGAAATATTTAGTATTAACGTAAGAATTTACTTAATATTTTTTAATTTAAGTTTAATTCTTTCGAATTAAAACATTAATCACTTATAAAAATTTCCAAGTTGCCGTTTACCATTTCATTTGAAATTTAGTATCTCAATTTAAAAACTATATTCTGAAGTAATACAAACAACTGCAAGAAATACACATTAAAAAGCGTGTTGACTCAAGCGTTAAATGACGTAATTAACGAAAATTTATTTATACGATCCTATTGCGTTTATTTGACACTTGTGGGTTTTTTTTTTTACGTCTTCTTGACGATCTAATTTAGCTTTGCTAATTAAAAATCTGTTTGGTGGTAAAAATATAAGCCCTCACGAATTCTTCGTCTAATCTAGGAAAATGATTTTGTTTTTTGGTATTTTTTTAACCGGGTACTAAGTGATTTGTTTTTTAATAAAGCGAACATTTTGATAGAGAGGAGGTATTTGTATTTCACGTGTAAATTTATTCAAGAGGGGCGCTTTTTTTAAAAGGAATATTAACGTTTAAGTGACTTATATTTTCTCTCTAATTGGGGTATGGTACAGATATTTGGCACTGTAATGCATGATATTTTTTTCATCCCGAAAAAATATATTTGTATCTTTAATAATCATACATTATGGGAAATATACTAAAAAAAATAAACTGCATTGGAATTTAAATAATTTCTATTTTCAAAATTTTTGCCATATATCTAAAACCAACTACAAATTTCCAATTTGGATAAAAATGACTAAAAAACTACTAAACATATTTTAAAATAACCCTCTTGAACAATAATTATTTTTTCAGAACAATTTATATGTATTTAGTACAAATATTATTATACTTTAAATACTGCCAAAGAAATAATTTCAAAACAGTTAATAACTTCACTCTTAAATTTTGAATACACTTTTACTACTGTCATCTATGAGGATTATTAGTAACTAAAACTTCAAAATGGAATGTAATAGATAAAAAAAAACATTTATCGAGAGGGATCTTTAATATAATTAAGTGTGTCGCTGTGGGTAGTGCACTGCACAAAGTAACACCAAATGGTTACTTGCCTTTGTCATTTTATTCTACTAAATTGAATAATGCTCAGAAAAAGTATAGTGCTTTTGATAAAGAGTTGTTAGCTATATACCTTTCTATTATTCATTTTAGGTATATGCTGGAAGGGAAAAATTTCTATGTTATCACTGATCACAAACCCTTGACACATGCATTCGCTCAGAAATTTGAAAAATGTTCTCCAAGGCGTTTACGCCAATTAGAATTTATTTCGCAATTTACCACTGACTTGCGTTATCTTAAAGGTTCTCAAAATCTGGTAGCCGATGCATTGTCAAGGATTGATGAAATTGTTTTACCTGTAAAAATTGACTATAATGTAATTGCAGAGCAGCAGTTGAGGGATTCCCAGTTGAAAGATATTTTGGATAACGTTTCCGAAACGAGTTTAAATCTCAAACTTGTCAAACTGCCTAATCCTGAAGTAGAGCTGTATTTTGACATTTCGCAAGAAAATACTCGGCTTTACGTTCCGGTTTCTCACAGGCGAGTAATTTTTAACTCTATACACGGTTTGGCTCACCCTAGTGCACGTACAAGTCTCAAGCAAATCTGCGCTAGTTATGTGTGGCCGTCTATGCGAAAGGACATTGTGAGTTGGTGTCGAACCTGCATAGCTTGTCAAAAAGCTAAAGTTGGCAGGCACACCGTATCGCCTCTAAGTACTATTGAGATGCCGAATTCTCGCTTTTCTCACGTAAACTTAGATCTAATCGGTCCTTTACCTTTGGCACGTGGTTTTCGATATTGCCTCACTGTCATCGATCGTTTTACCAGGTGGGTCGAAGTGATTCCTTTAGTTGATATAACTGCAGAATCAGTCTCCAGTGCATTCCTTTTCCACTGGGTAGCACGCTTTGGTGCACCTGCTCGAGTCACGACCGACCAGGGTAGGCAACTAGAATCTGCCACTTTTAAGGGTCTAATGCAGTGCTTGGGCACTGAAATAATTCGCACTACTGCCTACAACCCTAAATCCAATGGTTTGATTGAAAGACAACATAGGACAATTAAGGCAGCTTTAATGTGCTATAACAATGCCTCTTGGATTGACTGTTTGCCTTTAATACTATTGGGTTTAAGAACAGCAGTTCGGGGTGATTGGGATTATTCCTCAGCTTCCCTGGTTTATGGACAAAACTTGAGATTGCCTGGTCATTTTTTCTTGGAACCACAAATCTCTTTATCCCAACCAGACTTGATTGTCCAGCTTCATAAGGCTTTTAAAAACGTTAAGCCTAACCAAACTGCTTGGCATGGTCAGAAGACTGTTTATGTACCCAAAGCCCTCAATACCTGTTCTCATGTTTTCCTAAGAATTGATTTAGTCCGAAAGTCTTTGCAGCCTCCCTATGAGGGTCCATATAAAGTGCTAAAACGCAGGCCTAAGATTTTTCTCTTGCAGATTAGCAATAAGGAGCGTTGGGTTTCCGTTGATAGGCTCAAGCCAGCTTTCCTGCCAGTGGAGGAATCTGTTCCGACCTCTGCAGCATTGGCGCCTCCAGCCCCTTCTTCGGTTCAACGAGTTCAACCGCCTGCAAGAGGACAGAGTTTGCCAGCTTCAAGTCCACCTGAGAGAGTATACATAACTAAGCGTGGGAGAAGAGTCCGCTTTCGGTTTTGATGTTTACCTGTGCGAACTGTCTTTTTCTCCGGGGGGAGTGCTGTGGCGAACGCCTGAACTTTAACTGTAACTACTTATCCGGACCTGTAACTGTGACCAGTATATTTTGTATAAATACGATAAGCGCTGCTTCGTTGGCGCGCACACCCCTTTTGGGTTATTTGTTATTATTTACTTTCTGTATCTTCTGTTGTGCCGCGGTTAATTTCTAATATGATTTTATGTGTTCATCTATGAGTTATCTCGTAGCGTGGATGCGCGATAATTGTTATTTCTGTCAACCGAGTTGACAGTTCAAAATCATTAGAGAAACTTGATGGAGATTTCGTTTGCAACTCATTAAACAGTTTAGAATTCAATTAGTCAGCAAAATGATAAATTAGAGGATTGAGTGCGAGTTTGTTTTCAGTCTTTTTTTTATGTAGAAGAGAGGAGAGTATTGTGGGAATACTGAAGTTTCTGGCCTCTTTCGTGCTGCCATTAAGTGGGAATGCCATGAAAGACTTAAGAAACCCCCACGATGCATTGCAAAGAGTTAACTTCTTGTTATTGTCGTTACCGTCGCTGCAAAACAAAGTGTTTCGGGCTAGGAGGATATAGGTTTCGAGATATTCGAAAATTTTTGCCGGGAAGTGTTCAAACCTTTTAATATACCAGTAATCATGAGATTTGAATTTCTTTGCGAATTATGTATATTAAAAGATCATGAGGTCTTGTGAAGATGGCTTAGTTATGTGCAAATAATTCGCCAAGGGTCTGGTTGGGCTTAATATTGAAGCGATCTATGACTTCGCATGGCAAACATGTTTTTGCATTGGTGTATGACTTGGCAGCATTTCCTGTCTTATCCCTACTTCTAAGCCGATACACTTTTGAGTCACCCTGTAGAACCATAGAGTTAGGAAAGATAGTAGAACGGTTCATGTATGTGCGCAGTAACGCACAAAAGAAGCAGGCTAGAGCTGTGCATCTTGGGATACCTCTGTGCCATTTCGTGCCATACCTGACAGCCCTGCTTCAAATCATTTGAACTAATAGACCCTCTAATCCTCCTTCCTAAATCTATGTGTAGAACTTGTTAAAATAAGAAATAGTAAAATGAGTGTTTCTGAAGCAAAGCACAACTTAGAAGTGGACTCGTGTATTTGTTGATTTAAAACGCTTATATTAATGAAAACATGACAAATCACCCGATACCTTTAAATTTATTATGCCCTGAAAAGGTAAACTCATTTCCGAAAAGTTCGTATTAGATACGCTTTTAAAAGAAATGTTTTAAAAGTCGAGGAATTTTCACTTCTCTCATTTAGGCTAGCAATTCATTTATCCGTTTTAGTTTGTTCAGGAGTAAATTTTAATTAAATATGTAAGTTACGATGTTTGTACAGCTTCAACAAAATTTTCTGTTTCGCGTTTGTAAATATTTTAAAAGGTGCGGATAAACATTCATGAATAATATATACATGACATTATTTAAAATTAGTGGATTACTAATGGAAGAACTGAAATAAATTACTTTCAATTACGGGGGCTGGGGAGCCCAGTCGGTTAGGCACTCGCCTAGCACGCGAAAGGTCCCAGGTCGGGTTTCGGGCATTGCCAAAATAACTGACGACCGATAAACGCAGCCAAAAAGTGTCCAACGAATAATACCCCGTGTAAGGGAGTGCACGTTAAATATCCTTCAAAGTCCTAACGCTGCGTACGATGTCACCCTTAACGGTTGCGTTGGGTGCCTATTCAGGTGTCGGTTCGTCACTTGACTGTGGTTCTAAAATACGACGCCCGTCGCCAATAACCCTCGTGTAGCTCTAGTGCGACGATAATTCAAACCTAGCCTAGCCTAACCTAACTTTCAATTACCAAATATGAAATGTAAGATAAAAGTACTACGATGTGGTTGAAAATTCGAAGAGGAGATTTTGTATTTTATACTCGTGTTGGAATGCGCTGATTCTAAAAAAATGGTGGTTCTTGAACATTGGACAGTTTGTCTGAAACCGTTACATTGTTTCAACTAAAAGAGCCAAGGACTTCGAATTTTGTGTATAAGTGTATAGCTTTCGGGCGTCATACAGTAGGTTTTTCCTAGGTATCAATATTTTTGATGGAAATTACTTTTAGTGTTTGGAAGAATTCACCTTACCAAAAATGGGTTAAATTTAACTTTCGTAGCTCTAAAAAATGCTTCGTTCCATCACAGTTTTCCTTCATTTTCTTGGAAAGTATGAGTAAGAGCAGCATATAAATTAGATTGGACATTCATAGTTACAAAGACTTTTTAATTAAAATATAATTGTGCTTAGTAGTGGCATACATTAATTGTATCTTAGCCTAATAAAATGAATAATTCAAACTAATTCACTTCACTATAGGCAAAAATCCATAACTTAAACTAAATCCCATACGACAGATTCCATTACTGCAACCAGTGACCCAGTCTTATGGCGCCTTTATTACCCTTAAAATACTACTAATAACAATAACAATCGTTACTTTATGAGGACCGAAAAGCGGAATCATCAACAAAATCAGCCGCCATTATAAAAGAAATAAAACGCAAGCGCTGTAACTCATAGCCTGTCAGGATCAATAAAGACGATGCTGGAGTAGGTTCTCCCATTACTTCAGATACATTAATTTTTCTTATCTACAACATAAGTGCGTGGAAAAGTGACATGATGTTTTATTTTAAAAGGTAAAATTTAAAAACTATGCATATTTTGCATTATATCGAACATTAACTTTTGAACTCTCAGGGGGGGAAATTCTTAGTTGAATAATAAATCTACTATAAGAGGGCTATGGGGGGTAATGTTACTCGCGTCCGTGACATTTCTTAAGTCACACGTGCCTCCTGGGTAGTGCTAAATGAGTAACGGCGGTCGGCAGTATGGGATCTCGTCATATTTTCAAAGGGCAAGGAGCTTCTCGTTTTACTGTTTTGCAGTGGAATGCCGGTGGGCTTTCGAGCTCAAAAATCGCAGAACTAAGGAAGACAGTCGTGGAAGAGGATGTGGATATCCTGATCATCCAGGAAGCCAACCTGACAGAAGACAATCTTAAATATTACCAGATGAAGAACTACACCACTTATGGCCTTTTTAAGAAAAGAAAAGTTGCGAGTGGAATTTTCGTGGCCATAAGAAAAAGTATGACTTCCACGTTTGAAGTAGTGAAAGAGATGAACGAACATGACCTCGCCGAAATTGTAGTCATAAATGTTTGGATGGGAAAAACCCAATTCAGAGTCTATGGAATCTATAGCCCCCCAAATAATAAATATTTGAACTTAGACAACCTCAAAATAACAAGGAACACAGCAATCCTGGGAGACTTTAACGCTGCATCTCCAAACTGGGGCTACAAAACACGAAATCAAATGGGACACACAGTAGAAGACTTTATTGACAGCAACGCGATGTTCCTGATGTACACCCCCGATGAACCAAATACTTTTATCCACTATTCTGGAAGTTCTACAAATCCAGATTTAACTATGGTATCTACTAAAATAGCTGATCAATGTACAAGAACAGTCATTGGAGACCCTGGAAGCGGTCACAGAATGATTAAACTGACAGTTATGGCGATGATAAAGATGAAGAAAGAAAGTATAGGAGTGAAGTGGAACTTTAAAAAGGCTGACTGGAAAAATTTTACAGATCTCTTAGAGACTCTCGTCAATGATTTACCAAACAGCCTAACTCCTTACCAAGAAGCCACCGCTTTCTCGGATGCCTTAAAGACTAGTGCAAAACAAAACATCCCAAGAGGTCGAGTGTTTAAATACAAACCCTTTTGGAATGAGAATCTAACAAAACAAAAAGAAATCAGAGACAACGCAAGGAAAAGGGCAGAAGATAGAAAAGGAAAAACTGATGAACAATGTAGAGACGATGTTGTCAAGTGGAGAAAAGAATGTGCTCTTATGAAACGTAAAATCAATGCAGCTAAAAACCAGTCATGGAATGATTTCCTACAGAGTATGGACTACAAAACAGATGGGCCAAAGGCTTATCGTCTAATGGACACTCTAAACGATAAAAGACCACAGAAGTCGAGCCACCCTATGATAATCAAAAATAAAGAAATAAGTGATTCAAAAGACATCGCAGCTCAATTTAACAATTACTATATAAATCAATATTCACAATGCAATTTAAAGAGAAAAACAGAAAGAAACAATCAAAGAAAAAACCGTTTTCTGTTGAATTCGAAAGATAAACTGTTTACTGTAGATTTTTCAATAGAAGAACTCGAAAGAGCTATTGCTGATTTAGAATGTGGAAAACTTCCAGGAGAAGATAATATTTTTCCAGAGTTCATAAAACATCTAGGACAAAAGGCTAAACTAAAGCTGTTGAAAATCTACAACCAATTTTGGAATAAAAGGCTTAGCCTACCCAGTGAGTGGGTTAAGGCAACGGTAATCCCAATACTTAAACCAGACAAACCAAAGGAATGTATTAAATCTTATAGACCAATATCTCTTGCATCAATAATAGCCAAAACCTTTGAAAAAATGCTAATGGCAAGGCTAAAGTTTTATCTGGAGGAACATGAAATCATAGACGAAGAACAAGCCGGTTTTAGAGAAAACATGTCAACGTCTAATTCATTTTTGAAAGTTGTACATAATATCAAATCAAGTTTTAACTGCAAAAGAAGTGTACTGGCTGTACTGGTAGACTTTCAAGGTGCTTACGACACAGTCTGGAGACCCAGATTAATCAATAAATTATTAGAGAACAAGATTGGTGGACATATGATCAGCTGGATTAAGCGATTTCTCGCCCAAAGATGGGTAAGAACAAGATGGAACTTATCTGAATCCAAATATGGCAGAAGTAAAGTTGGTCTCCCACAGGGCGCAGTTTCAAGCTGCATACTTTTTATTATTTATATAAATGATTTAATAAAAAGCCTTAAAAATGTCGAAAACATTAACATTAGTATGTTTGCGGACGACCTAATCATTTGGACAGATGCAAAGAATTCCGTAAATTGGCAGTCCCAAAAGAAAACTATGGAGGACACTATGAACAAGGCACTAAAAACGCTCCTGGACTGGGCAAAGGCAAATAACATGATCATCAACAACTCAAAAACTGTTTACCAGTTCTTCTCCTTAAAGCACACCGACCCTGATTTTGATGTCAGTTTAGACGGACACAACCTAACTAAAAGCACGAGCTCCAAGTACTTAGGGGTCATTCTGGATAAGAAGTTGAGTTTTAATGAACATGTGGATTATATTGTAAAAAAGGCAGAGAAGAGACTCCTGATCATGAGAAGACTGGCTGGTGCCAAGTGGGGATGTAATCAACATACACTTAATGCCACATATAAAACATACGTGAAACCCATCCTTATGTATGGAAGTGAAGTTTTACTCACTGCAGCACGAAATAAGATAGATGCTATAGAAAGACTACAGAATAGGGCTCTTCGAATCATTACTGGAGCTGTCAAAACTGCTCCTATCGCGTCTATGCAATTATACACTAGCAACCTGCCTGTTTTCGAAGAAATAAAGAAGCAGGCAATGAGCACATATATTAGGCTGAAATCATCACAAAAAGCTAGGTGGATGGAAGAAAGTAATATTGAATGCCTAAAAACACAAATCTCCCCAATTGTTAAATGCCGACAATTGATGAGAGAAATCGATAAAGACGACTCTATCGACTGTCTAAAAAATATAGTGAGCCCGCTTGACTATATATCTATAAACCACCATTTAACTCTCGACGGCCTTACCAAAAAGAATAATTACGACGCATTATTGAAGGCTACTGCGATTTCACTTATGGAGGAAAACTATCCTGAACCACATTGGACTCGAGTATTCACAGACGGCTCCCAAATAAATGATACTACTGGAGCAGGTGTATACAGTAAATTGTTTTCTCTGAGTGCTCCTGTGGGAAATTTCATGAATAATTTCGATGCGGAAATATACGCCATACATTTAGCACTAAAGAACTTAATTCTAAGAATAAATAGTGAAAGTTTTCCTAGAGTGGTAATTTTTGTAGACTCAAGTGCAGCCATTCAAGCAATTTCATATAATCATCATTCTGAAACACGAATAATAACACAAATAAAGAAGGATATAAAAACGCTGACAGATCTAAATATCCAGATCGTATTCCAGTGGATACCTTCACATGTCGATATATTTGGAAATGAAGAGGCAGACCTCTTAGCAAAACTAGGAAATCAAGAAACAAGTGATCAAACTTTAATTCCCCCTAATTCAATTAAAAAGTATATTCATAGAAATATAGAAAAATCCTGCAGAGACAACTTAAAAGTCACAAGTAATAACAAGAAATGGCAAAACATCCATAACACCTGGAACATATATAGTTTAAGACCAAGAAAAGAAGCAGTCGCCCATTTTAGATTAACTACAGGCCACGACTGCATGGGAGAACATCTCCATAAGATTGGGATCATGAACACCAATGTGTGCACAATCTGCAACTCTGGAGTTATGAACTCTGACCATCTACTAGACTGTGCAGGACTAAATAAAACTTCACAAGAACAGAGAGACTTTGTCACGCTGTACTGGGAGGCAAGGGATATCATGGACAAATGAGAGGCGACTTTTTTTTCCCCTCTCCTCTTCCGCATCTTCGTCCACCCTTATTCCTTAGGACTTGTTTGTTATTTTTGTTCTCTTGTTGTCGTCCTTTGTCATCGTTTGTTGTTTATAATATCTATGATGTGATCCTGTATACTTTGTGGATTAAATTCCAATAAATTTGCCATATGAAAAAAAAAAAAAAAGAGGGCTATTGAAACAAGGTTCTACTGAATGGGTATTTTTTTTTTATTATCCCAAGTGTATATACACAAATCCATGGACACACAAAACAGGAACACAACAATTAAACAATATCAAACAAGTTGAAAACATTAAGAAAGTCCAGAACTTGTAGTGGGTTGGCAGAGAACAGTTCCTTCTTTGACACGCCCATGCAATCAAGAAGATGTTCGGGTGAAGCCTGATTTACATTGCAGATGGTGCACGTCGGGAAAACCCTTTCTCCATTAATAAATTTAATGTCTCGTATGGCCAGTACGAAGACGTGACAGGGAGGAAAAAGCATGCCGACTCAGGCCAGAGTCAATGTAGGTTCCAGGCTTGTCGGGCACGTACCAGTGGTGAGATACTCCTTGGAGAACTTGCTGTTTTAGTGCCTTCTTTTGACAAGATTTAAAGAGGTCGAAGTCGATTGATAAGTCCGGAACAGCAGCAGCCTTAGCCAATTCGTCGGCCGTTTCGTTTCCCTTCAGGCCGATATGGGAGGGAATCCATTGGAATGTTAGTGAGGAGTCCTTGTGGAAGGAGTCAATACAGGTCGCGATTTCTTTTAGTATTGATTTGGAACTAGTGAAACACTTTAGGAGTTCCTGAAGGGCTGATAAGGAATCCACAAAAAAGACCATCTTGTTTGGCGAGGATTTATCGAGATAGTTAAGAGCCATCGCAATCGCTATCAGTTCAGCATTAATGACTGAACAGCCTCTGGGATTAGTATGACTTAGTTTTTGATTCTGGTTTTTGGACTCGATAAATACACCGCTTCCCGAATTTCCATCAGTGTCCTTAGACCCATCAGTGTAGACCTTAATAAATTCTGGGCCGAAGTGATTTATCTTTTCAAGAGCAAGAGCCCTCAAGAGACAAGGGAGTTCATCTTGCTTTCTCACAGAATTCCCAATGGAGAGGTTGATGATAAGCTCTTTCCTTTTGTGACACGGTGGGAAGACTGGAGAGCCAGTTAGTTTGCTAGAGCAAGTAAAAGGTAGTTCGTTTTGAAGGATTGAGTGCATAGGAGATTTCTTCTTAATTCTATAAGATGGTATCCAGTCTTTAATTAAATCTCCGGTTCTGTGGCCCTTCAGGTTGACCCGTTTTTCAGTAAATTTAGTCAGATTTAGGTCCCACCTATTCCTAAGAGGGATAAGGCCAGCCTCGAACTCTGAAATGTTTCCCGGTGTTGTATTTCTCAGACCACAAATAATTCTAGCTGCATTCCTCTGTATTTTTCCAAGTTTTTCAAGATTGGTTCTTGTTGCCTGCATCCAGATGGGAGATGCATATTCAAGCAACGGTCTAATCAGCGCTGTATATGTGATCTTGAGTGTTTTCGCAGAAGCGCCCCAATCCTTACCCGAAATGCACTTTAGAATATTTAGTCTCTTTTTCGCTCTAGTTTCAATGTAGTCAATATGCTTGTTGAAACACAGGGAAGGGTCCAAAATGACACCTAAATATTTTGGATTCTCATTAAATCTGAGGACTGCATCAAGCAACACAATAGAAGGTCTTTAGGATCTCAAATGGTTATTGATTGTAAATATGCACGTTTCTGATTTACCTAGGTTAACTTGAATTTTCAGATCGCAAGTAAGTATAGAAAGGTTTTCAAGTGCTTTATTTAAGAAAAATTGGGCTCTATCCAAATTTGCATGAGAGGTGAAGAGTACAAGATCATCAGCAAACATAGCTAGTTTAGTGTGTTCGTTAAGGACAGCATCAAGGTCATTCAAATAAATTGAGAACAAGAGAGGGCTGAGAATGCTCCCCTGCGGAAGCCCTTGCTTTAAAGTAAATCTTTTCGATAAGGTGTCATTAAATTTCACTCTGATAGACCTGTCTCTCAAGAAATCGTAGATCCAGTTAAAGATCCCACCCACTATTCCAATCCTGAATAGTTTGGTTAAGAGTTTTTGTCTCCACACTTTAACAAACGCATTTCTAAAGTCAACAAAGGCCGCGATTGTGGATTTTGTTGGTTTTGATTGGAAATTATCATGGATACTCTGGGTAAGATAAAACAACTGGTCAGCAGTGGAGTAATTTTTTTCTAAAAGCTGCTTGGTAGCTTGGGAGAAGGTTTTTAGAGTGTAAATAGAAATTAATTCTCTGTAAAATCATTCTTTCCATTAACTTTCCAGGGATAGAGGTGAGTGAAATTGGGCGGTAGCTATCAGGTTGATCTTCTGGCTTGTTTGGTTTCAATATAGGAATTACAGTAGCTATCTTCCAATCTCCTGGAAGTTTTCCTGACCCAAAGCTAGAGTTAAAGACATGAAGTAACCAATCCATTTTGAACTTTTTGGCCAACTACTATCATGATGTTAACACCATCGACTTAAATCCTTTGGCTGATGGTAATATTGCAAGAAAAGCGAGACATTACAGAAATTCCGCCAACTCCTCGGGTAAAAGCAACCTTTTTAATGAGCCTTTTTCTCATGATGAGTTGTGCGATGCCCTGGATAGACTTGATGTGGCGAAATCCTGTGGACCTGATGATATCCATGGGATTATGTTGAAAAATCTACCGCCTATTGCAATGGATTGGTTACTGAATGGGTATGTGCAGCTAGAACGTCCGACAAAAAATACCTCGTGTACAGGGAGCGCAAGTCAAACCGTTAAGCGTGTTTCACGATCAATATTCAAACTTACGACATCTGTTCTAAAGTTGCGTTGGATGCCTACTCAAGTTGTCAGGTGTCAGTTCGTCACTTGACGTTATGACATACGTCGCCAATAGATTTGACTGGTTATAAAATGCGACGTCCGTCGCCAAAAGTTCTCGTTAAGCTCTAGTGCGACGATAATTCAAATCTAACCTAACTATTTTCATTATCATTACATCGCACTGTGCGTGAAAAGTTACATAACTGACAAATGTGATTTTTTAAAGAATTTTTTCTTGGTCAATCTCAAAAATGTGCATAACTAACTGATATAATTTTTAAACCAATGGGTGCAATCGTTTTGCCACAATTAGCACATTTGCGGTTTTCTACAATGCAATTGGAGAAAATACTGAATTCAATGGTTTTTAAAAGCAATTGTAGAACCAAACTATAAACGAATTCCTTTTTGAAAAAAGAATAGTTTTCTAAAGGATCTATTTTCCGCTTACCGTTACTATATACTTGTAACTTGAAGAATACTAAAATTTTGTTTTAATAAAGAAAACGAAATAATGGTGTAATACAGCAATTGTATATCTCATATACTTCACGAATGGAGTATATGTATTTATATAAATTGGGAAACTGCTTTGGGGGGGGGGGGGGTTAAGATTTCTTAATACTCCCATCGAAGATTCTCTTCAGGTATGTTTTTTTCTTAACTGAAGGAGTTTACACTCCTTGACAACCGAAGTTGGGTAAAGAGAAATATGCTATGGAGAAGATCCTTCCGCGCATGTAAAGAGTTTCATAAATTATTTGTGAATCCATCCAGAAAACCTGTTTAAAACATTAATTTCGTTTGAGGTCTAACAGTTTAGATTTTATTTGAGACATTTTGGAAATTTTTATCAGAATGGAAAGTTTATTTTGGTTTAATTGTATTCAGATCATTTTGTAAGCAAATATTATCTTACAAGAGTTTACAACTAACGTACCAATCACACTTTTCCCTCTCCCTTTTACTCTTTATTTTTTACAAAAGTTATGTTGGTTAGCACAAGTGTAGTTGTATTTGAAAAATTCTAAATTTTGCAACTAACATGGATAGTTCAGTCTGTTTATGAGCGACTTCTGACAATCGGAAATTCAGTTGGACGATGGCGCCAATAAACGGGTCTGGCTCCTATATCTTTGTTATTCTTTGGGTTTAGGTTTAGTTTGAATAATCGTCGCATTAGAGCTACACGAAGGCTATTGGCGATGGGCGTCGTAATTTAGAACTACAATCAAGCGACGACGTAGTACCCACCGTAACCGTTAAGGGCGACATCGTACGCAGCGTTGGGTCTTTCAAGGATATTTAGCGTACACTCCCTCTACACGGGGTAATATTAGTCGGAAATTTTGGCTACACGGGCTGTTAATAGGTCGGTAGCCATTTTGGTGATGCCCGGACCCTAACCTGAGATCCTTCGCAAGCTAGGCGGATGCCTAACTGACTAGGCTCCCCAGCCTTCGTTATACTTTGTAGAATGTGATTTTTTCAACTACATCCTTCATCTTTAATATCATTTTTTACACTCTTTTTTGGCCCCCAGCCTGCCTGCTAGCTAATTTAATATGTCCTTCTGCAAGGGGTAGGAGAAATATGGATTGAAATGATAATGGATGGGGCATAGAAATATTAATGAGACTTTGAACAGTTTCTGTCATATCTATTAAATTTTTTGTTATGTTTTAGAATTTTTGGATGATGTATCTTAAACAATGTTTTTAACTCCGAAATCACTTTTGGGCTGGGGAGCCCAGTCGGTTAAGCGCTCACTTAGCATGCGGAAGGTCCCAGGTTCGGGTCCGGGCATCGCCAAACTAGCTGCCGACCTATAAACGGCCCGTGCAGAAAAAATGTCCGACGAATAATACCCCGTGTAAGGGAGTGCACGTTAAATATCCTTCAAAGTCCTAACGCTGCGTACGATGTCGCCCTTAACGGTTGCGTTGGGTGCCTATTCAGGTGTGGCTCGTCACCTGACTGTGGTTCTAAAATACGACGCCCGTCGCCAATAGCCCTCGTGTAGCTCTAGTGCGACGATAATTCAAACCAAACCAAACCGAAATCACTTTTGAAGCAACGTGGATAACTAGGACTATATGATCACAACTCTGAAGAATCTTTTCCAAAGCTAATGGTTACAACAACTAATGAAATCACATGTAATTGAAAACTCGCTTAACAAAACATAATCATATATATTATACACGTAAAAAAATCCTCAATATTTTGGAATTTTAATGGGGTTTTTCTTATCGCCCATATTTAATTATACAAAGTATTTTAAATTTTTAATATATAATGCAGAAAAATATAGGTTAAATTTATCGTTGAATTTAACAATTGCAATTACTCAAAGATATTATGAAAAAGTTACTTAAATCTCATTAATTTAATTAAAATGACAATTAGAAACTTATTTCATCTACTCAATTTCAAAAATTAAAAGTTATTTTTACAGCAAAATGATAAATAATTATTGCGGAAGATAAATTTCTGAACGTGATTTCATTTGTCATCAGAACCTAATGCAGTCAGAATTCTTCCGAAAATGCTTGGTATTTCCCGCATAAATCAAAAGTCAGTATTTTTTGTACACAGTGCTACGAACAAAACGGGAAAATAATTGAAAACGTGCACCGAGATCACTCCCAATCGTAAACAACTTCTTTTCCGAAGTTTCTATGATGGATTGCTTTATCTCGTCTGCTGTTTCTTTTATTCCTTTCCTTGTTCGAAACCTTTTTTTTTCAAGGGATCGTATGATCGGAAACAACGCAGACCTCTACTAAGACTGCGAAAACTAAAAGGGGACCAACATCATTATAGTAAGTCACGTGGGTTTAACGCCATCCTACAAATTTTTAAGGATTTTCCAAATCTTATTTTAAGTGTATCTGCTTGTTTGAAGGGATTTTTGCAACTTTTCATTTTGCTGGCCCAAGCCATGAAGTCGCCAAAAAGTGCAACCTTCAACAGCTAAAAGAAATATTTCTAAAGGTAGCTTTCTCTGTATACTGTTGTAATTTTACATGTGTATTCTGTATTTTGCTGCTAGAAAATTCGGTTTGGCGCCAAAGATGATGTTTGGTGATATTTGCGCCATCTAAATGGAAAAGTATACTGTTAAAAAAAATTGCAGTACATTTACGGGCAGGGACCGGCAACAGAGATTCCAGCCCCACCCCGTTAAAAAACACTCATGCCCATAATTTCCTATAACTATTAGATGGGCTAAACTGTAAAAATACAGGAATCGTCTTTTATTTTCTTACAGTCTAAGGGGCAAGGCCGTTTATTTAGTTTGTCAGACCGTATTTCACCAAATACTGCCCTTGCCTGTTAAAATTGAAGGGCAAATGCCAGTAAATTAAGTTTTTTTTTACAGTGTACCGTATTTTTCATGCAAAAAATAAAACGTAGAACTCTGAAAACATTTTGAAAAATGTTTAGTATCTATGACACATGAGGTTTCATGAAATATGATAATATTAGCGCAAAAAAAAAAAAACATCTCGCCAAATCTGCGATTCATTTGTATTCTCAACTCATTCTATCTTTTTACACTTTAGAGTTGGATTGGAGTTTAGTTTCATGTCGTTGAGACAAGACAGGGGTTAGATTGATTAGCTGTATCTGTGGGCAAGGCAATTGGGTAATCATTCTTGTAGAAACTTTTCCTTTGCATTTAATTGTTTGATTTTGGTATGAAGAATTCATATGATTGATTTTAGAGGTGTAAACTGAAGAATTTAATGTGGGTCTCTTAACTATTTTTTCTAAATATTGAACACGTAATATATATCGAGCTTTAATGTAAATTTTATTGTTATTTGGTCGACCTTCTCCATTTGGAAATAAAAATTCGTATAGACATAAAAAATTTCGTGGGTTAATTATCTTAAATTTTTAAAATTCTTCATTTATTGAACAAGCTGAACAAATAAAAAAAAATGGTTCGAATACGTGAACAGTTAACACGTGATGTCAAGTGGTTATTTCAGTGTTATTCTTATTGCGGTTGAAATAAGCCGCCTATTGAAAAATTCTATGCAAAAATCCGATAAGCAGTCTTGGCTAAATATTTGGAACTGCAAGTTGGAAAATAGCATTTTTAGACGAGTGATACTTCACATGGTTGCTCCAATTTAAGTTTAGATTGCAAAATATTGTCTGCAATTCAAGTATATAATGACCTTTTGAATTCTATTTCTTTAAAAAATTATTTTAATTAACTAAATTTATTAATTTACAGCTAAGTCAATACTAACATACGAAATCAATTATTTTATTAATTGGTTTAACAATTATTTCAATAAGTAGCAAAGAAATAATTAAACTTATTAATTAAATACTAAATTTTTCAATTAAAGGATAATTTATAACATATTTTAGATTAAATACCTTTCACACTTTAAATGGACCAGCAACAAAAATTATAGACAAAGTCCAAAATTATTTAGCTACAAAACTGTAAGTGTGGACTCACAAGAAAAGTTGGTCGTCCGCGTACTTCAAAAATGTTTACGTCTAGTAGCAAAGTTGTCTTATTTTTGTTTTTAATTGTCCTTAGTTTAGACTACTTCTAAACTTTTATTATACAAGTTTTATAAATAGCATGTGTAAAACAATTCCCAATTTCCTCCTGACATTAATTATTTAATCTAATATGTAACCCTATAGCTGCAAATACCTTTTAATCCTACATTTCAGTACCCACCAAATCCCTTTAAAGTAATCTATGATTATATAAAAGAAAACCCCAAATCTAATGCAGGTCTCTCGGGGGGATGCTACTTAATGGGTATTACACAAACCTATCGGAACTTTGATGTCGAGGTTACTTTGACAAAACTGCACATAACTTATTTTCATTCAATTGGCTTGAAAGCAAGGATTGAAATATTGGTTTGGTAAGGTTTGAATTATCGTCGCACTAGAGCTACAAGAGGACTATTGGCGGCGGGCGTCGTATGTATGAACCACAGTCAAGTGACGAGCCGTCACCTGAATAAAATATTGATTTGGATTGAAGATTTATTAGATTAGTTTAAAACCAGAGATATAACTTTGATTTGCAATTTAAGGTAAGAAATACACCATTGGTTTGACATTGACATTAAAATTTGGAACATTGATTTGTCATTGAAATTAAGAAACACGACATTGGTTTGTCATTGAAATTAAAAATTACAATATTGGTTTGTCATTGAAATTAATTATTACAACATTGGATAATTAGTAATATGTAATAACAAATTCCCTTGTCTTTCGTTTTCCTCCTAGTCTTATAGATTTAAGTTGTTACTGAGAGCCTCCAAAGGTATGCTCGATTAAAAATTATGTAATAATTCATATTAAAGCTCAATTTATTCAATTAAATACATTTTAACAGCTGCACTCCAGATGTTGAAATTTGTCGAATTCACTTATCAACTTCATTTTACAATTTTTAATAAAACAAAGTTTTACATAAACAAGAATGTTCAAGCCTTTTAAAGATATCAATTCTGATTTGGATTAGGTTTGAATTATCGTCGCACTAGAGCTACACGAGGGCTATTGGCGACGGGCGTCGTATTTTAGAACCACAGTCAGGTGACGTTATATCAATTCTAAAGCAGCTGACAAGTAGTATCAGATATTTATTTGTATAAAAATTGACGTAGCTCTAATGTTAGGATATTTTGATTTAAAAGTAAGTTAATTATTGTGTAATTACAAAAAAACTGACAGAGCATGCTTGTTTTTTGAAAGCATACAAAACTCATTTTTATTTATGAAAACCATAAATTTTACTACATTTATGTGTAATTTTACTAAATTGAGATGTTACTTGCAAAACATTCTTCAAAATATGTAGATGTTTAAAAAATGCGCTTAATTTAAAGATTATGTTGTTTAGGGTTTTGATTGGGAGTAGAGGACAACGAATTGAAACTGATAATTATTAAAAATGTTACAAAAAAAATATTATCAAAAATTAAACGCAATTTTGTAAATCCAATATTTTAAAAATGATCCTTTAAAAAATTAAAACCATTCTTATAGAAACATTAAAAAAATTAGAAACATAAATATAATTAAGTTTGTACCCACAGAAACATTGCATAAATAACTTTACTAATGGTAACACCTGACCAATCCTTCATTTTTTTTTTAATTCAATGGGAATGTTTTAGACGATGTAACCTTTCGTTTTTTTATACGTAATAAATTTCATTAGTTGCTTTGGTTCCACTTTCAATATGACCGATATAGGTGAAAATAATATTTTTTCTTTCTAGAAAAACTTTCTTTAACAAATAAAGAATACACGGGAAGAACCACTTGATTTCGTAGAAGGCTTTCCTTAGCAGCCTCTTTGGGGATGATAGCGAAAAATTGCCTAAACTGGTGTAAAGAAACAGGTTACTCGCTTTGTTTTTCTTTCGCGGCAACCCTGATTCACGCCAGAGATAAGTAGACACAAGTAACACGTTTGTACCGCAAATGAAGAACCAAATGAAAACCCGGATTCATGTCACCAATGTCCACCAAGCAGACACATAAGGTAAGACTCCTAAAAAATCAAGTGGTTTTTCCCGTGTACTCTTCAAATGTTTTGAACAACTAACAGCACAACAGAAGTTGTCATTTAAAAATTGAATAAGTAAAATACTCATTTTCGAATGCCAAAATATAAGTAATTCCAAGCAACAAATGACGACAAACCGTTGGAGCTGTTGCCATCCACGAAGTGAAACAACCCCATAGAATAAATCAAATGTTACAGGATAAACTGTACAATGGGCTTGGGCATGTTTCGCATTTTGAGGGGCAACAGAAATGCTAGATGAATAAGTTTTTTGTCATCCTTAAATGTTGCTCTGTGCACACGTGACATGGTTCACTGATCGAGGAAGATGAAGAATTTACTTTCAATCCTCATTCTTAAGACGTAAAGCGTGCCTATTATATTTCCATTACATATTTAATTTATCTTTTCCTTTAAATTATTTTACTTTTTCAGTAGGATTAAAACGATAAGGTAAAAGAAAAGAAAATAAATTTTTAAATGAAAAACATTCGTAAAATGTGTATTTTTGGGCCCTCCGAAATACGGTTACTGCCCCGTTTACATGGTTGCCTTCTCTGAGTCAGACAATAGGTAGAACCGTGTAAAACCAAAGATCCTATTGATCGTCTCCGTGTTAAGTGCATTTGATATTTTCGGATTGGAGTCAGTGTTTCCTTTGTTTTCCCTTGAAGAGATGTTTAATCATTCAGGTCCTGATTCTCTCCTAACTTGTGGCTCCATTTCAGGATGATAGTTCCTCTCGTTACAGGGAAGATGTATTCTCGTTACTACGATTGGATTTTTCGTGCTTGAGCATATTCTTCTCCAGCTTAGCTTTCTTGTTTGTTGTTTTGTTTTCAATATAAAAGCGCAGCTTTATTATGCTCTGTGGGTAAAAATGTATGGTATAATTCAATGTTAATCTGCATAAAAAGTCAATTTTTATCCAGAAATATATATTTATCTTTACGTTTGGAAAAATCTTTTAAGCAACAGGTATTGTAGGTCATGGAGACGCTGAAGAATCTTTCGGGATTATAGTTAAACTCGTTACGTGCTATAGAAGCGGGTCTCCAAACAAAAATGCCATTTGTGTTAATCCAATGGAAAAATCATTTTGGTAAGCCAAATTATACAGCTGTATCGAATATTTTAAAAGATTTATTCAAACGGTTGTACATGATTAATATAGTGGGCTTACAAAGCTCTATAATACCACTTTTTAAAATTGGTTCAAATATTTGGTTGTAGAATTATTTATTGAACAGAAAATTTTCAAAATCGAACCAATTTCTAAAATTAGTACTGTAGAGCCCTGTAAACCAGCATATTTATCATATAAAGAAGCATTTTTATTTTATATAGGTGGAGTAATTTTGCTTAGAAAATTATTTTTCATTTGGATTAACGAAGAGAAACTTTGTTTTGGGGACCCTATCTCATTCCTCCTCCTTACAGCGAAGAATGTATTCTCCTTACTAGGATTGGATTTTTTGAGCTTGAGCGTACACTCTTAAAACAAACACTCCTAATTTAACTCAGTCTGAGTGAATTTCACTCCTCCAGACTGGAAAATGCACTTCTCCTTTTGGAGTGGATCCTTTGTGTGTTAAACCTCCGACAGGATCACTCCAAACGAGCGATTTTAACTCAGTCTGAGCTAATATGCATGCTTTTACGGTGTCGAAAATGCACTTCTCCAACTGGAGTGGATTTCACTCTTTTGTTTTAAGAGTGTAGTTCTGCTTGGGGTGCTCTTGCTTGATGTTTGTAATGTTTTCAATACAAGAACAAAGCCTTATTGTTAAGCAGAGTGGCTAAAAAAATGTTCGTTATATTTCAACGTTAATCTTCATGAAAGATCGAATCCGTTTTTCTCAATCGAAATTCTTTTGTTTGAGCTTGCAAATCTTTTAGCAACAGGTATGGTAGACCGTGCGGGCTGAGTAGCAAACTTTTTTTAAACCTCTCGAATGTATTTTCTATCGTACAGTTTAACAAAATTAGAAAGCTATAAACTCCGGACACAATTAGTGCCAACACATTTTTTAGATATTTTTTTAACGTATGTCACTTAATAAAGCAGTTCTTATTTTTCTGTTTAGTTTGATACGCAAAAATACACTTAATAATATATCCGAAAAATATTATTTTTACTTTTCAGTTAAAGTATGCAACGTATGATATGCTGTAATATTGGTTTTAAAAATAGCATAGGTTTTTTAATAAACCATTTCTTACGCGCTTTTCATGTACTTATTTTATACGCGTTGTGCCTTTAAAGTTTTATCTTATAAATTGCAGTGAATAGTGTTGTATAGCAATGGTTAACAGTTATATTTTTTTTAAAAATTTGAGTAGAACTATTTAAGTAAATTAATACGGCAATTTAAAAAAAAATCAAATCTTTCAAAATTACTATTTTTATAATTCAAAAGATATATAAACGTGACCATAAAAAAAATCTAGACATTAGCACTTCAAATTTCTAACACAACGGATACATATAAAGCTATCCTTGAAAATCAATCTTTTATATTTAAAAAGTATACGTGCAAACGTTCTGTCCAAACAAATAGTGGCAAATCGGGACAAACACGGGAATTTAAAATGGCGTGTAAAAGTGTAACAAATTATACTTTTATTGTAATTTATTAATATATTATTATAATTTTTTTTTATAAAATATAAACTTACTAAAGCATACTATTTTTCATCTTTAGTAAATATGTATATCAAAACTTGAAATCTGGTGAGAAATCTGTTTCGTATGCCTCGTTACAAAAATTATTTTTCGCCTTTGAATAAATAACCTCTAGAGCATACTATAAGGCCAAGTGCAAGCATAAAATACTTTTTATACAAAAAAAATAGCATGCTTATATATTCTGCCTCCCAAGAGAACAAACAATAAACCACCATTTAGTAGCACTTTTATACTCTAAAAACTCGAGTTTTTTTTTTAACAAAGAAACCAAGTCTAAGTGAATTACGGAGGTTGACTAAAAATAAAGCGATTCCCAAAGTTTGCAGGCAGGAATTGGGGTTTTACTTTTTTATATGGCTGAATTTTCGTTTGACGTCATGGAAATTTACTCGTGTTATAAATATTACACAGCGTTGACATGTGGTTGTAACTTTATATTTTGAAAAGGACAAAAAGGACTTATTTTGGGAAAGATTTGAATATTTTTTTAGCTTCTACAGAAGGTGGTATATTTGTTTGTCAACTACTTTTGAAATTCATACTACAAAATCAAAAAGTAAATGTGATATGTTAAAATATAGAAATTATCGTATTCACTCTTTTCAAATATTCAATATCACATCTAATGATTGGATATATGTTAAGTATAATTAAATGAGATATATTTATTTTTATGTTTTAAACATAATTTCATTGTAAAAGAAACAATTTAAAATACAATCAAGAATCCGAAGTAAATGTGACAACTATATTAAATAATTTGGAGGGCAATATTTTCAGTTTTAATAATATGTATTTTTTATTTTTAAATTAGAATATTGTTTTGGATCGTCTTAAAGATTTCGACAATTGAAAGAAACTACGATTTATCTCACATTGCGCAATATCATATTTATATGACAATTGATTTAAAATTCATTATTTTATCCAATTGTTATCCAATATTTTCTCCATTAAGCTGTTCAGTTCAACCGCTAATGCATAACGTTCGTGAAAGAGACCGCTATGATAAATTCTTAAATAATATGTCTTAGGCAAAATGTAGAAAACCTCCATTTTAAATAAGTTTGATGCTATCCAGAGCAAATTTTTCAAAATAATTTTATCGGTAATATATACTTGTGATTTTAGCTTCGATACAACGTTTAACGCAACGATAACGCAAAAAATGGAAGTTTTTATGAAGGCCATGTCCCCCCTCCTCCCCCCGTCCGTCTGCCACCCTCTTTCATAGTCCGCACTACAAATGCTACAGTCAAGTGTGAAATGTCACATAGAAAATCTCCACACAAAAATTTATTCAAAGAACCTGAATTGATTAAAAAAAACCTGCACAAATTAATGCTCATTTAAAAAGCATAAAAGGTCTTTTTTATAGAATTAAATTACAATTCCTACTCATAAAAATCACTCGAGAAACTTTATTTATGCTGAATAAAAATTTATAAGCAATTTATTTTTTTATATAAATTATTCTGAAATTTCATATAGATTTTTCGGACGACATAATTTATCAACAAGATTATTTGATTGTTAATATGATTTGATCTTTTTTCTTCTTCTTCGTTCTTTGCTTTTAGATCATCCACAGAAAGTTCAGATTCAGAGTAATCTGAGCGTCAAAATTGGTAGCGAGAGTCGCCTAGATGGTTCCCCAAAAAGAGGCTCTCAGTTCTGGTGAATATGCCGAATCTGCAAAGGCCTATATTGCAGCCAAATTGGATGAAATGATTTGTTTAGAAAGAGGCACAAGGCGTGTTCAATTTTTTTATTGTTTTTTTTTTGGTTTTGGTTTGAATTAACGTCGCACTAGAGCTACACGAGGGCTATTGGCGACGGGCGTCGTATTTTAGAACCACAGTCAGGTGACGAGCCAACACCTGAATAGGCACCCAACGCAACCGTTAAGGGCGACATCGTACGCAGCGTTAGGACTTTGAAGGATATTTAACGTGCACTCCCTTACACGGGGTATTATTCGTCGGACATTTTTGGCTGCACGGGCCGTTTATAGGTCGGCAGCTATCCGGCGATGCCCGGACCCGAACCTGGGACCTTCCGCATGCTAAGCGAGTGCTTAACCGACTGGGATCCCCAGCCCAATTTTTTTATTGTAAAAAGCCCACACTTTTTTCATTTAAGTACATTTATTAACGATCAATAATGAAGTTTTTCAATTTTATTTTGTGTTTAAATAGTTTAAATTTGGGATTCTAATTATCTTGCAGTGTGAGTATTAATGCCACATTTTTATTCTTCTAAATACAAGCAATTGATAAGGAATATTTATTTCATTTTCGAAAAGAAATAGTTTGATTTTGATGTTTAAAATTTAATATGGAACTAAATACTGACTGACTTTTTTTATACATTAGAATTTTATGCTGAAGCAGTTCTAAGGGACATTTTTTGTTGAAATAATGTTCGTTTTATTATAGTACAGATTTTTTATACGTTTGTGTAAATTTTATAAAAAATACTTGATATCGTTTTTCAAATAAGTCTTGGAATCCCGTATATTTCTTGCTTATCCTAAAGTATATAAAATTCAAAAGTATTTTGTATCAAATCGTATCGCAATCAAAGAATTTTACAATATCTTTTCAAGTACTACACAAACCGTTTGCTCGCACTGGTATTGACATTTCCGCAGTTTCGTTTGCATAGTACTCTATGGATCGGAAACCTTTATTCAACTATCGGCATTTTGGTATATTCTTGACACGAATTGTGCATATATCAAGTTCTATTGCAAAAAAAAGACTGTATTGTGAGTTCTATTTTTATGCAATCCGAAACTGCAGTATTATATTTAGATTAGTTTTTATTAAGAATATACTAGTGGCTCTATTTCCCAAATGTTTTATTTTATAAATATAATTAATAGAATTTATTGAATTTATAATTTTTTTAAATGGAAGTAGTAAATTAAATTTTTATATTTTATAAATAGAAGAGTAATATATTGTATAAATAGATTTTTTTATTTCAATGGTTTCAAAATAATCTATCAATTTCGGGAACTTCTGTAGGGGGTGCCATTATTAGAGTAAGTGCTGTTTTGTCTTTATTTCCCGATGAATACAAATTTTATGTAAAAGAAGATTTTAGTAACATATTTTGTTACAATTCGATTTTTTTAGAAAAGAAACCTTAGCTATAAACCATTACGTGCCAGATGCAATAAAACGATTTACACCATCAAATAATCTTCGCAATAAAAGGATCTCGCAGTGAATAACATGTCTTGATACCCACTACCTATTCGCTCAATGACTATTATTATTGGTTTTCAGAAAAAAAAAAGGATTTTGTTCGTTTGTGTGTTCTGCTAATTAAGTTTTTTAGTTATATCCTCAAGTATTAATCTGTTTTAGGATTCGATGGAGCCCTAAAATAAAATGCTAACTTTAATTTTTTTTATCTATTTCTTTGGTAAAAATAATCCTTAGGTATCTTATTGTGCATGTTCCTGGTTCAGTTACATGTAAATATTAACATATCTCCCATTTGCTTCACGGTTGCATTGGGTGCCTACTCGGATGTCGGCTCGTCACTTGACTGTGGTTCTAAAACACGACGTCCGTCACCAATAGCCCTCGAGTAACTACAATAATTCAAAACTAAACTAAACCCATTTGATTCAATAATATCATAACTAGAAGTACCAAAGTTTTCAACTAGGTGCATTTGTCGTCTAAATATTGCATTGCATTTTGAAATTCAGAATTTTTTGATTAAAGGACAACTTACTGGCTCATATTTTAAACGATCCTTTTTCTATTAACTCAACAATCAGAGTGCTACAGTATAACTTTTTTCTAATTAATTGTAAGCCAAAAACAATCAGTAACAACAAGTAAAACACAATATTTAATTCTTCACACAATTCTGTTGTTGTGACCGTTGTTCTTGCTTACTCCCCAGGGTCTTAATTTCTACAAATCTAATCAACCGCAATCTTAGTTACTTTATTTCCCCTAAGAATTGATTTGATTCGTTGTTACTTGTGAATGGTTACCATTGTATCATAGCTTGGGGTAAGAGGCTGTTTTTTGTTATGATTTTTTGAGAGTTGATTAGTTGAATGAATACTTAGAAGCCGTTAGGATGTTGATCTACGTACTACAAATAAATTTAATCGAAACAGTCAAGATCAGATAAAATCCAATATATATTTTAGGAACAGTTGTTAACCTATCTTGTTATAATTAGAACCAAGATATTATTATTTACTTGAACTAACAAAAAAACGAAAGCGAAAAATATTGCAAGGAAATTAACACTTCTTCTGTGTAAAAGTAATTTTGTGACTAAAAAAGCAGAAGCTGGTAAGTTTATTAATGATTAGATTTTTTTACGATGCATGAATTTATTTTTATTTATTTAATAAACAATTTTGACTTAAAAACAACTTAAACCGAGTTCTTTCTTATTCGACACCTCGTCCCTTTTCGGACAACCTATACATTTGTCATACCATTCCAGTTCGAAAAATATTTCTGTTCTGGACTGATGGTAGATAACTTACTTGGTGGTGGGTAGAGGGCCACGACTTTTGGACGCTACACTCTACACAAACCTTATAATTCCTTTGTCCACCGTAAAATAAAATCTAAAATGCATGTTTAATAACTATTTTTAAAAAAACTTTTCTTACGAAGAGATATGTTGTTTACAAACAATAGAAGAAGCCAACAAAAGGCAGACAAACAGTAGAGGTTATGTGTCCGATGTCTGCACTTTGAAGTCTTCTATATTGATTAACCAACGCTGACATTTTATTGCAGTAAAAACTTAGAATAAAGGTGACGGGGAATAAAACGACGTTTCAAAATATGGAATTGTTTTTGGAGTTTAAGGGGCTGGGGGGCCTAGTCGGTTAAGCATTCGCCTAGCATGCGAAAGGTCACAAGGTTCGGATCCGAGCATCTCCAAAATAACTGCCTGCATATAAACGGCCAGACAGCCAAAAATGTCCGACGAATAATACCCCGTGTGAGGAAGTGCACGTTAAATATCCTTCATAGTCCTAACGCTGCGTACAATGTCGCCCTTAACGGTTGCGTTGGGTGCCTATTCAAGTGTCGGCTCGTCACTTTAATGTGGTTCTAAAAAATGACGCCCGTCGCCAATAGAGACCTCATGGAGCACTGTCTGTTTCTGGGTTTTGAGGGAAGTTATTACAAAAAACGCGTAAGCCCGTACATTCACCTGCAATTTTAATTTTAATTTAAAGATAAGAACTCTTTAATAAACATAGAGGCGAGTTGGTATTTGAAATGAACTCTGTTACACGAATTTTACGTGAATGATTTTGAATATTTACAACTTATTTGAATCGAAATTGCTTTCATTGGCGTACTGCACTAAATTTATAATGTTACTGTCAACTTATATTTACTTCATTCTTCGTTATGACATATAAAATAACAGGCGTCTTTTTGAAAAAGATTCGACTCGTACTACTTATACGTTGTTGCACATAATTAAACTTTTAATTTCATTCTTTTGTTAAAAAGATGCGCGCTCGAGGTAACACGGACAATAGTAGAAGCACGACAAAGAAAGTTTTCATTTATACAATCCCCGAGGAAGTTTTTGCAAATTAAAACGTCCTCTCAGCCCGGAGTACATAATGACGCTTTGAACAAAAGATATAGTTAATTCTTTTTTTTTTCAAGAATTGCACCAGAAAAGTTTTTTTTATCTGTAATTTCAATTAAAAGCAAATTCTTTGACTCGTGGCTACAGCTTTAGTATTAATTTCTATAGAAACGCGAAATGTTTTTTTTTCTAATGTGTACAACAAGTTGATAATTTAGTGCACTTATAAGAATAGTAATAAGAACATATGCACTCATAAGAATACATTACATGTACACTTATAAGAATAATAATAAGAGCGATAAGCATAAGAGCGTAATTTTAACCCATTTTCTAATTATTACAATGCAACCTATTAAAAGCAAAATCGTTCACAATAATTACTAAATTAATATGTCGGTTAGTAAATGAAATCATTTATTGTGAAACGGCATGTTTTTTCCCCATTTGAAACGAACGGGCTTTCCAAACAAGTTTGCTTACGGAAAGTTTGCTTATTAAAAGAAAACACGTAATACCTTTATCATTATGTTATGCTACAATAAGAAGGCTAATTAAATAATTTGTTGTTTAGTTGTTTTTTAATTTACCTTACCCTATGCAGTTACTCAATAAGGAGACCAGTTTTAGTTAATTTATGGAAGAACATAATTACTTTATTACTGTAATTAAATTAAAGACTATGCTCACACACAACAGTAAAAAAGTACTATATATAATCGGAAATACTTGGACATTTACCAAACAAAAAGTATTATGGTCAATTGCTAATTGATATAATTATTCATTAATTTACTACGCTTAAAAACTTATAAATTATTTCTGTTATTTTTTTAAACTTTGGTTTCGAAATAATCAAACAAAATCAAAATCCAACAATGCATTATTTCATCTTTATTTAATTTTAATTGATTAATTAAAAAATATCCCTTAAACTAACTTTAATACGCATTTAACAGAAAGTCTTAGATTCAATTTGATCTCTATCATGTAAAATAAACTTTCAGTTCTTTAAAAAAAACATACAAAAATACAAAATTCCTTAAATACTTCTTTGCTATAAAAATTTAAACAATTATATTCATTAGAAGAATTAATGTATGCAGGGTGTCCGTAAAAATGTCCGACTTTCAAATTGTAATAGTATCAACTGTAATCGTTCAGCAGTTGTGGTTGAAGGCGACGAATAAAAAATAACTCCACCGGTTTCAGATAAGCGCATGCGCTTGAACCGTTACATCGTTTTCACAGTTGCAGCGTCATCTATTCATTACTTGCTCCCATTACTCCGGACTTGCTGCAGACAGTATGGGATGAATTGCATTTCGTTTGAATGTGTGCAATATCATTAAAAGCGCACTCATTGAGCACTTAGAGGAAAAACTAGGTTAGTTTTCATTCAATTGCATGTTAAATTTGTTATATTTGGTATAAAATAAACTCCTGTTTTTCCATTTAAACTTGGACATTCTCTTACGGACATCCTGTATTATAAGTAAACTTAACGGGATGTATACCATTTCAGCTTGGAAATACAGGGTGGTTATAAAATAACGCTCCCTATTCGGAGTGGTCTGTAGCTTGAATGAATAATCCAAATGCATCAAAAATTGAGACACTTACTAATCAAGAAGGGGGGAAAAGAATGGATTCATAAAAAAATAGAATCCTAAAAAATAATCATAAAAAAGAATCATCATAAAAAAGAATCATCATAAAAAAAACCTCGTCTCTTGACCAGAATCTAAATTACGAGGCGTCGTCAATTATGGCCAATCACGGCCAACACAGCTAATTGCGCCTCGTAATTTAGAACCCTGGTCAAGAGAAAAGTTTCCTTTTTTCGAAAAAAAGAATGGAATCATAAAAATAAAATCGTCTCTTGACCAAGGTTCAAATTACGAGGCATAGCCAATTATGGCCAATTTCTGCCAACACATCCAATTACGCCTCGCAATTTAGAACCCTGGTCAAGTGACGAGTTTGTTTTTCATGATTCCATTCTTTGAGACACTTACTAATCAAGAAGGGGGACAAAGTTTTTTGCATTTGGATTATTCATTAAAGCTACAGACCCCTCCGAATAGCGAGCGTTACTTTTATAACCACCCTTTACAGTAACCAATAACTCGGATTACGTACTTCAATTCCACATTTATAAAAAAAAAGGTGAAGAAAAAACATTTCCACTCAATTTCATTAGGTTCGACGTCAGTTCTATCACGAGAGGATCGAATGTCCTGGCATTCGCACGCAAAGTGAATAGCTACACTAAATTAGTCACGAAATGTAGAAAAAAAGTCAGGCTTTTTAGAGAATTTCCCACCATACTTTTTCTTTCACTAAAATGTTGAAGGAAAGATACCTAGTTGGATATTTTCCAGTGGACTTCACCTACTTTTAGTTTCAATTACCCTAATATGAAATATCAGGTAATGAAAGTATTTAAAATTATTATTTGAGCGAAAACTCATTTTTTCGTATGAATCATTTTGGGAAGACGTCATAAAATGTAGGGGGATGTCATTCTTTAATTATATTTCCATTTGTTTACTATGAAACGCGCGCGGCAAGGATTTCCTTTCTTTTTGAATAAAAAGGTGGATATTTAGAATTTACATTTCTTCATTTATTATTGCAATATGGTGTTTTATGTTTTGTCACTACTTAAGTATTTGAAAAAAATTAATTTAACACATTTTTTATGTTGATACTTATTTAGGAGTAAGAGTTCACGTTATTTACGACTTTGACGACGTTTTCCAAAAGGGCCAAATGTAGGATGCCAAGATTCAACCCAAGCAATTAATAATTGTTTTTTAAACTGCAAATTTAATTAGCAAACAATAAAAATGTCAATTTTCGAACGAAAATTTACGAAAGTAGCCAAATTTGACTTTTAAAAGTTTAAATACGAACCAAATCAATTTTTTTCGAAGGTGTATAAATCTTATGTATAAGCAGTTCTAAGTTGCAGTCACTGTCACAAACTTATTGTTTTCGATAATGATACCGATAAGTATTTAAGTAATAGATAAGTGGGCTATTTTAGTTCTTTTTGATCTTATTATTTTAAAAACCACTGCATCATTTGTCAAATGATCCAACTTAGATTGTAGCTCGTCCTTAAGAAGATAAAAATTCTTTCTTAAAATAAAATTGTCATCTTCACGAAAAAACTTCGAAAATTGAGCTTAGCTAAAAAAAATAGTTATTCTATTACTTTATTTTATCTATCAAAGTTAAGTTTTAGTCATTACAAAACTGTTTGATAAGAATAAATATTGGGAATCAGTCGAACATGCATAATATTTCGATCAAAGTAAAACCTAAGTAACTTAGATTTGAGTAAGTATTTATACCTTGATCTTTTAGCTGAACTAAGTTTAGTCTTGAAGCCGGTTCATCTAATGAGAGATTTATTCTTAAGGAAACTCTTATAAGTATTCTCAGTATGAAACCTACTCTTTTGATTGATTGAATATATTTCGAGTTTTAAACATTAAGTAGGACTTAATATGTAGTTTGTTTAAAAGACCTTAGAATAAAAATTCGTTTTAATTAAACTAAGTAGTTTATATAAACAACGAGAACATTTTTGTTGCGTTTGTTTTTGCGTGTGTAAACTTCAAAGCAATTTTTTATTTAGCTAAAACTTTTCGAAATCACTTGAGTATTTTTTTCTCTGAAATATTTATTCTAGTTTTGCATGCTTCTCGAACATAATTTGAACTGTTGGTCGACAAAAAGCGAAAAGTTTAAAAAGGATCTTATAGCCCATAAATAAATATATCTAATAATCAGAATTTAATAAGTAAGTAAAGTAGTAAGTATTTTGTATTCAGCTAAAAATATGTTCATACAAAAAGTTATAGTAAACAAAAATCTTAGCTTACAGCCTGAGTGTTTTTATAGTTATCATAAAACAAACTATAATTTATAAGTTTGATGAATAACCTAACATAAAATCACTTAAATTAAGAATTCAAAAATTAAATTTCAAAATAATTATATTGAGCTTTTTTCTCCAATACGTTTTAAAATACTTAAAGAGCTTCTTTTTGTCTTGAGTGGATGTAGAATAGTTGAATAAAAATAAATTATTTCATGAGAATCAAATGGAGGTTCATTACAACACGCAAATGGATCCCCTATCAAAGGAACTACAGGAATGAAAGATTTAGGTATATACGTCACCTGAAACAAGCCAATTTCTTAGAAGCATTTTTTCTCTAGTTTATTTCAAATTAATTTTATTGATGTGAGATCGTCTGAAAATATTTATTTATTTCTAGCACGAACAATTAAAATATATTTTATATCGTTTGGCGAAAACGGTTGCCATGGAGACTATGTGTTTATTTTTCGAAGAATTGACATTCCATGAAAGAATTTTGTGTGAGAAACTGCTTTTTATTTACTTTAAAAATATTTTATGCTTGGTGAACCTGTGGTTCAAGTGTTAAAATTAGTAAAATTAGTTTATAAAGTGACGTTGTATAAGTAGGCAGTAATAAAAGTTATTTTTGTTAAGTGAGGACTGAAATTCTATTGAGAACTCTTCACATCTGGCGTCCGCGACAGGATCTGGTAAGCGAATTCAAAATGTTTCAAGCAGTTAAAGGCTTTAAAAAAGAAGATTTATTGTACTTGTGCCAAGAGATTATCGGGTCCTTACCATCTAAAACTACTATTTCCGCACTGAAAGAAGAAATTTTGAACAGTGATGAATACAAAGCTGATCCGAATTTTATTAGTTCTGTGTTCGAAACAACTGTTGCTGAAAGACAGCAAAGAGAAGAAGAGAAAAGGCGCAAAGACGAAGAAGATAGAAGGCTTCAAGACGAAGAACGTCAAAGGCAACATGAATTAGAATTGGCAAGGATAAATGCCCGAAGAGCGTTGGATGCTTCAGATGAAACTACCGAGTTAACAGGTAACGTCAAAAAGAAATTCAATTTGCCTAAATTAGAATTAAGACAATTTTCTGGAGATTTAAAGGACTGGCTGCCGTTTTGGAGTCAATTCGAGCATGTACATAATGATGTAGATATTGCGCCAGAAAATAAGTTTCAATACTTGATACAGTGTACTGTTAGTAAGTCGCGAGCTCTGGAGGTGGTTGAAAGTTTTCCGCCGACCGGCGCCAATTACGAAAAAGCAATCGAATCTTTAAAATCTCGTTACGGTCGAAATGATTTACTAATTGAATTTTATGTTCGCGAACTGTTAAATCTGGTCATCCAAAATGCTGCGCGAAGTTCTCCCATAAATCTATGCGCACTATACGATAATTTGGAGTCTCAGATTCGTGCACTAGACACTCTTGGCGTAACAACGGACAAAAGCGCTGCTCTTCTTCACCCGTTAGTTGAGTCATGTTTGCCCGAGGATATACTTAGAGCATGGCAAAGACAAAGAGGTCCAGATTTCAACCACAATGGTGATCCACAAGAAAGGCTTAATGGTTTGCTAAAATTCCTAAAATCTGAAGTGGAATCCGAGGAAAGGATTTGTTTAGCGATGCAAGGTTTTGGCTTGAACCAGAAGAAAGAAAACAATTGCTTCAAAGGTAAAAAATTTGATCAGAGGGTAAAAAAGAATAACACGCCAACAGCTTCCGGACTTTTCACGACTTCTCATACTCAGGAAACGAAAAAGATGTGTGTTTTCTGTGATAAAGCTCATTCGAGTGCAGACTGTTTTTCTGCACAAAAGATGAGTTTATCGGAAAAACAAAGAATTCTAAGGGAAAAGAATTGTTGTTTTGCCTGCCTGGCACCTGGTCACCCTGTCCGAAGATGTCGTGCATTTCTGAGGTGTTGTATTTGTGGGAAAAAACATGTACCCTTGATGTGTGAAACAAATGAAGCAAGAAAAATTGAAGAAAAGAAGACAGACGAAAATGAAGTCGTTGACGAAGTTAACATGGCAAACATAAGTACCGGTCCTAGAGTGTTCTTACAAACTCTGAAATGCAAGCTTATTTCAGATAAAAAAGAAGTTGTCGTGCGAATAGTTCTGGACACCGGCTCTCAAAATTCTTATATTGTGAAAAATCTCGCCGAGGACATGGGATACACACCAGTGAAGAAAGAGACTCTGATACACTCTCTCTTTGGCGGAGTTAAAACCGGAGAATTTGCTCATACAGGCTACAGAATCAGGTTGAGAAATATGAAGAACAACTTCACGTGCAACTTTGAAGCATTAGATCAAGCTACAATCTGCAATGATATCTCACCTGTGAATTCGGGTCCATGGATAAAAGAGCTTCAGAATATGGATATATCTTTAAGTGATGTTGGAGAAAAGCCACAACCCGTACAAGTTCTTATAGGGGCTGACATTTTTGGAAAGATTTTGACCGGCCAACGAAGAGTCTTGTCAAGCGGATTGGTAGCCATTGAGACTTTACTTGGTTGGACTCTCTTAGGAAAAGTTCCTGAAAATGAAGCAATCTCAAGCAATGCTATGCTGGTGACATCACTTTTCGTCAAGGAGTTTGACATTTCAGACTATTGGAAACTCGATTCCATTGGGATCCAGGATCCTATTGAAAAGCTTTCTAAGAGAGAGCAAGAAGATTTGACTAAAGAACAATTCCTTCAAACTGTTAGGTACAATGAAGATAATCGTTATGAAGTTCACTTGCCTTGGTTGGATAACAGTGTGCCATTAGCTGACAATCTTGAACAGGCTAAGAGAAGATTAGAAACTACGACCAAAAAGCTGTTTCAAGAAAATTTATATGACAGCTATGAGCAAATATTTTCCGATTGGCTTCAAAATGGGATTATCGAAAAAGTACCAGTTGAAGAAATGTCTTTGTCTGCTAATTATCTACCGCATAGACCTGTCATCAAGGCTAGTAAGACTACTCCTATACGACCGGTTTTTGATGCCTCTGCTCGAGTCAAGGGATATCCTTCACTAAATGACTCTTTACATAGTGGTCCGAACTTGATTGAGCTCATACCTGATATTTTATTACGGTTTAGAGAGAAAAAGATTGGTGTGATTGCAGATATAAGGAAGGCTTTTCTGCAAATCAGTCTTAGTAGAGAAGACAGAGATTACTTGAGATTTCTATGGTGGACTGATAAATCTTGTGAAAATTATAAGTTTTTCCGCCATGCCAGAGTAGTTTTTGGTGTCCGCAGCAGTCCGTTCCTATTAGGAGCTGTATTGAAGTATCACATTGAACAGAATGTCGCCGTTGACCCTTTCGTTACTCAGTGTCTTTTGAAGAGTTTTTATGTGGATAATCTAGTAACTAGCGTCCATAATGAAGCAGAGTTGAAGCGATTGATAAATGTTTCTAATGATCTACTGAAGACAGGTGGTTTCATTCTAAGAGATTGGGAGTATTCAACTGCAGAAACCGGAGCCTCTAATAAAACGGAATTGTTAGGTCTTCAATGGGATAAAACTGAAGACAGTTTATCGCTGAGCGTCAGCTGGTTGGAAAAAGTAAATGTTGATAACCTCACTAAACGTACTATGTTGTCGGTAGCTCACAAAGTGTTCGACCCATTCGGATTCGCTTCTCCAGTAATGCTCTGCCCCAAGCTCATGCTTCAAAAAGCCTGGAAATTATCCTTAGGATGGGACGACGAAATAACCGGAACCCTTCGAGAAGAATTTATACTTTGGTTTGAAGATCTTAAAGAATTGGAGAAAGTTATCATTCCCCGCTGGATAAACGTTACTTCGGAAGATCTCGGAAGCTTCTCCATTCATACCTTTTGCGACGCAAGCAAGGACGCTTATGCCGCCGTAGTTTATCTTGTACAAGAAGATTGCAAAAAAGTGCATTTTTTAACCTCGAGATCCCGTATAGCCCCTTCAAAAGTCGCAACAATACCTAGATTGGAGCTTCTTGCGGCACTGATCGGAGCAAGGTTAACGAAATCTGTGTTAGATGCCTTTGGCTGGACCGACGTAAAATGTTTCTATTGGAGAGATTCTACAACTGTTCTTACCTGGATCACGAAGCAAGAAAATCGGTCAATTTTCGTGAATAATCGGGTTCAGGAGATTCGTAGGATCACTGTAACTTCTTCATGGCGTCATATATCTGGAGTTGACAACCCTGCAGACTTGCCCTCCCGAGGATGTAAAGCAAGTGCTTTAGTGAAAAGTAGATGGTGGGAGGGGCCAAAATGGTTAGGCTCTTATGAAGACAAAGAAGCGCACATTGATTTTGAGCTTGATGAAGAGGAAATACTAAAGGAAAAGAAGAAAAGCTCTGTTCCGGCCTTGGTTTCCATTAAGCAGAATTCGTCTACCGGATGGTTTTATGAGCGTTTCTCGAAATACCAATCGATTGTAAAATTAGTGGGTTGGATTTTGAGATTTGTTACAAACTGTCAACGCAATGTTCAGCACAGGAAGAAAGGATCTCTGGACACCGAAGAATATAGAGAAGCTGAGAAAAAAGTGATAAAGTTGATCCAAGCAGAATCTCTTGTTAACGAACATGACGAAAAGCTCAAAACGCTGAGTGCGTATAAGGATGCTGACGGCATAATACGGCTGAAAACGAAAATTGTTCTGATGGAAGATACAGAGGAATTTAGAGAACCAGCTATTCTCCCATCCAATCACGAAGTTGTCAAGAGGTTAATACTTTCCCATCACATCGAAAATAGTCATGCCGGAACTCAAATTCTTCTGAATATCTTGAGAGAGCATTTTTGGATATTGAATGGAAGAAAAACTGTGAAATCAGCTATCTCAAGATGTATCCCGTGCAAAAGATTTTCCTCTAAAGGTTGTGAAGCTGTATCTGCTCCGTTGCACGAAGATCGAGTACGTCAAGCCAATGCGTTCGAGATTTGTGGAACTGATTTAGCGGGCCCTCTATTTCTGAAGAACGGAAAGAAGGCTTGGGTGTGTATCTTTACGTGCGCCGTGTATAGAGCAGTTCACTTAGAGCTTGTGACATCACTTTCAACCGAAAGCTTTATGTTAGCTCTAAGAAGATTTATAGCCCGGAGAGGCAGGTGTGAAACAATATATTGTGATAATGGAACTAATTTTGTCGGGGCTTCCAACTTGCTTAAACATTTAGATTGGAACCGCATCTGCAGTGATAATGTTCTTCATCCAATCAAATGGAAGTTTAATCCCCCTTCTTCACCCTGGTGGGGAGGATGGTGGGAGCGGCTCATCAGTGTGCTTAAAGGTCTTTTGCGAAGAATACTAGGAAGAACAAGCCTAACACATGAAGAATTAGTAACTGTTCTTTGTGATTGCGAATCTGTAATAAACTCTCGCCCCTTAACCTACATAGACGAATGTGACTCAGAACTTGTCCCTCTTACACCTGCCATGTTTCTTCAGGATATCAAGCTATCGGGGGTTCCTGACTGTGATACTGCTGATCATAAAAGTCTCAACAAGCGTGTCAAGTACAGAGTAGCTTTGCAGGAAAACCTTCGAAAAAGGTTTCGGTCCGAATATCTTGGATCATTGATACGCAGGTGTGAAAAAAGTAAAACCTCGAAGATAAATGTGGGGAACATAGTGCTCATAAAAAGTGATAACACCAATCGCATTCGACTGGCCTCTGGGAAAAGTAACAGAAGTTCTACCTGGAAAAGATGGAGTTTGTCGGCTCTTCAAACTCAAAACGTCGCGTGGAGAGATTCTTCGTCAAATTCAGCGCGTCTTCAGTTTGGAAATTTCTTCGAGCGATTCATCATTTCCACTGGATGAAGAAGCGTTACGTACGAAAATAGTCTTTACCAAGAAAGCTGATCTGAAGTGCTCCAGCAAGGACAAGAAAAGTTGGACTGTAAAAATCCCTAAGAGACTAGATCTTTAGTGTGAAGTTGAGTCGTGGAGCTTCCACTACTCAAGGTGGGAGGATGTGAGATCGTCTGAAAATATTTATTTATTTCTAGCACGAACAATTAAAATATATTTTATATCGTTTGGCGAAAACGGTTGCCATGGAGACTATGTGTTTATTTTTCGAAGAATTGACATTCCATGAAAGAATTTTGTGTGAGAAACTGCTTTTTATTTACTTTAAAAATATTTTATGCTTGGTGAACCTGTGGTTCAAGTGTTAAAATTAGTAAAATTAGTTTATAAAGCGACGTTGTATAAGTAGGCAGTAATAAAAGTTATTTTTGTTAAGTGAGGACTGAAATTCTATTGAGAACTCTTCACATCTACTGTTCAATAAAATTCTATTTGAGTAACTTTGAATCATCAGTAGAGCGGCCTACTGTCACGTCTATTCCTTTGCACAAACTTTGCAATCTAAATTACCCTTAAATATTTTAAAAGTATTATACTATATTAGATTATAATTGCAGAAATTTATTTTATCTATATTCTTTATATTTAACCCTCAGTGATCAAACAGAACTTATAAAACCCTTAAAAACTTACTTTTAACAAATACATTTTTAATTTTACGATCCGCAGTAAACTCACTCGTTCCACAAGAAAAATTCAAACGACTATCAGTAACGAAATGCAAATGTATTTCGGTTTCTTTTGCACCCGATGCCAAAATCCGTCACATAAACTTCAGTCCAGAAAACAAACAGCAATTTACGCAAGCCCCACTTATGAAGCTTGATTGCATTTGAATAAAACAACAGTTCGGAAGCTTTTTACTTTTAACAATTGGCAACTTACTCTCTGGTGGTGTTACAAAATTGTAAGTTACTTTTTCGCGAAATCAAATCCATTCTTGGTTTCTTAAACTGTGACATGTTTCTAAAGACATAAAATGATATCATTGAGTTTGACGCATGCGGCATATTCCGATAGTACGCATTAGTAGTAGAAGGGTCAGAGATCGCGGGTTCAAGCCCCGGCTGAGTTGCCGGATTTTCTGGATGGGAAAATCTTGGGCGCGTATGTTATGTGATTATGTGGCAAATAAAAGATAACTGGAGGGCCCATTTTGCTCAGGGTTCTCTCGGCAAAATTAAATCTCGGCTTACTTTAAAATCCACTGAGATTTCAGATTCATTGTAATCTGGGCGTCAAATTATTAGCGAGAGTCGCCTATAGTATAAATAGAGTTTCGTACCCGGCCCGAGCCCTAAGGCTCACACGGGAAAATCAATTTCATCTAATTTTCAGTTTGAAGTCCATATTAAAAAGTCACTATTTAAAAGACACTTAAGGCATGAAAGACAAATTTTTAGAGTCGCCTATATGGTGCACCAAAGAAATGGCTCTCAGTTCTGGGGAATATGCAGGGCCGGGTTTCTAAATAGGCTAAGTAGGCTGTAGCCTAGAGTAGCAAATTTTTAAGGCCGGCAAATTTTACGACCAAATAAAGCGGCATTCGACATAAAAAAATTATTTTATCGATACTAATATTTTTAAGAAAAAAAACTAATAATTTAAATTATTGGGTAAATTGTAAACGTACAATAGTACTAATATTTAGTAATAAACATGGTTGCTTTGAGGGCAATTGCACCGGATTTGGAAGTTGAAAGAAAAATAGTAAAACAGTTTTTTAAAAAAAATCGCCTTTTATTTCGATTTAGAGTGTAAATGTTGTACATAAATTATTCTTATATGTAGAAAGAAAGAAGTTCAGAATACTCTGACGGCAAATCTATCGTAGCCTAGAGGCGGGAAAACTTTAAATCCGGCCCTGGGAATATGCCGAGTCTGCAGAAGGCTTGACCGCCATTATTGTAGCCCAATTAGAGAAAAAAAAAGTAGATGTGTCAGTGGTCCAAAACCCATGAAGGAATATTTACTCACTACATTATAACGTGTACATGTACACAGAGTAGCTGAAATATTCTATACGACGAATTAAACTATTACTATATTTCTATAAGCACTGCTATGCATATTTGTATAATTATGATTACAAAATTTACCTAAGTATTCTAGAAACTATGTGACGAAAATTCCTTTTGGAAACTTTCCTCACTGATTCAAATTCATAACACTCAATTCAAACTGTGCGGGGAGTAGTTTGTGTAAAAGGAGACAATGATTGACGTAACTTCTAGTTAAAGAGAATTAGTTAGTTGGGTGGTTTGTTGTGAAGTTTAAAATAATGAATGAAACAACTGAGATGTGACAGCAGGTTGCTCCGCTCGTCCATTAGTTTTCGGTTAATTGACGATAACAAAAAAAAAACGTACTATAGCCATTATATGAATGAACTTGAGGCTAGTATAGCATTTATCAAACTAATTTATAAATCTATCTTAATTAACCAACATATTCATATTTATATTTAGGTACCGTTTCGGTACGCGATTTTGTCATTTATCCGTGTTTAAAAACGACGTAAATGGTTGCATTTAAGATGCCAGAAATGGACAGTTAGAGCGTTATTAAACTAAGCTATAGAGTTACCTTTGACATAAATAGAATGGACTGCCAATTCAATATTAAAGCAACCTCCTTAAGAGGGCTTGTCAGTGTCATAGAGCTATTGCATAAGTTTAGGAATCACAACTTCTGCAGAAGCAATACATTTTGCCATGGTTGCCCCTTTTCCCCCCAGGTAACGTCGAATTTAAAAAAAAATTTAAACGAAAATGTCATCTACGTAGTTATTTAATTATATATTTTTAAAGTTTTAAAATGCCCCAAATCTCCAGCAGATGGAGACACTATTTTAAAACTTTATCAATTTACAATTTACCCGATGTTATTTACTTTTCAGTTTTGTTTTAAATTGATGCTATGATGATTCCCATCCCTGGTGAAAATGAGATAACATTTAAAAGCAATTCTTTTGCAAAAATTGTGATTTCAAAAATAATGCATGTTAGCTTAATGGGACTGACAGTCCCGCTTAAACGTCCTCAAGATGAATCTTGCCAAATTACTAATTCACCTGCAGAATTCATTTGGTGAATTGTAATGTTTCTCCAAAAGATAATTTTTAGCATTTTGCTTCTCGATTTTAAGTATTTGCTTCCGTTCGCTTAATCTCTCTGCAAGATTCATAATATTTGTACAGTTTATAAATGTAAAGGACTTTCCAAAAGAGATTTGTGACACCTTTATAGGTGAGGTTGTTTAGTGTATCGATATATAAAGTGTTTAGTATGTAAAATGTATAGTATATGAAATGTAAAGTATAAAATTTTATTCTTTACGGACATACTTTTTACTACAATCACTCTCGTTCGAAAATCAGGGGATCTTTTCATGGTTATTTAGAAGAGTATTTTGTAAAAAAAAAAGGTAATGTTCTGGATTATAGACATTGCTCAGATCAAAGATAAAATACATATAAAAATATATTTTTATAGGTTAAAAAGGAGTCTTTTATGATTACATCTCTGTAAAAAAAATCGCCCAAAGGTCTAAACCGAGTAACTTGATACTAATTTTGCTAGAAGCGCTTTTAAGTTTACCATCATCCATTAGAACGGAGAGGGACACAAAGGGACAACCCAAACTGGGCGGGTAGTGTGATGTCACAGACGGATTTCACTATTTCCTTATTAGTTGAGTCAGCTGTTGTAGAGCCTATATTTAGTAACTCTAAACCAAGCTAAATCAAATGTAGTAGATACTTTCTTTTCAAACTAAAGTAGCAACTTCGTTCATAGGATAATAGATAGACTCACAAACTACAAAATAAAGTGAAAGTTGATACTATGTAAATATCCCTTAATTTACTTTTAGCTTTGAAAGTAGTTACTTGCCTCCAGGGAAGTTGATTTACACGTGTTTCAAAATTAATCAAGCATGTATTCTGGTTAACAAAACATTTTTCACTCAAGTCTTGAGGCTATAGAGTGTTTATTATCGACAAATTTCCTTTAAGTTTATGTAAATATTTCAAGGGAAAGTCCCGTATTTGGCTTTGGAAATTAATTGCCGTGTTTTTATTTACAAAAGTGTTCGTTAGCGATAGTAAATAGTTTAAAGTAGTTTGGTGAAAGTATTGGTTAAAGCGGCGTAAAATTGGCGGTAATTGTAGTTACTCCTGCAATGAATACAGAATATTATTTATTTGGACGCGTATAAAACTTTAATTTTAAAAGAACATAGGCATTCTGTATTTAATGGGTAAGAAATATTGGCAGTGTTATAGTTTAAAAAAGTATTTTCATAATAGCTTTAATTGCATTATTACTTAAAGTCAGAGTTGTTAAATATCAATAACTTTTTTAACTAATCTTTCAATAAACTTATATATTATTGAAATTAATGCTGTTAGTTTAAGTTCGATTGTTATGTTCACTCAACGATCTTAATTTTATATTTATGTATTTTTTTTCACTGCGAATTATAACCTAACAAGTTTTTAATGGCGAAAAGACAATGTTCAGTTCAAAAAGCAATTTTAGCAGACTAATAATTAAAATAACTATTCTTTTTATCGCTCTAAAAATTACGAGATTATCTACAAATAGACTAATTGTACCTCTAGTTAAACTCTAACCAAATAGAAAGTACGATAACCCAATCAAGCATCTTTCTCGGAATCTACATAAATATTTACTTATAAATCCATCTCCTCAACTTGATAGATAACCAAACCAATTTTTTAAAATCTGTCCTATCTATTCTATCTTATACTTGTTAAATAAACTCGATCTTACAACTAAGCTTATCGGAATAGTTTAGAAATGTTTTATATGTTAATTTCAAAGACAGATTTATTGATTTTGGCCTGTTTAAAAAGCTTTTCTTTACATTGAAACATAAATTATTTTATTTATGTCAGTGCATAGTCAAAAAGCATTAAATGTATTCAAAATAAATTTGTTATTTTTGGTTATATTTGGACTTATTCGAAATTTTTTATCTTGTTGATGGTTTAATGGAGCATATTTTAAGTAAGCATTCTAAATGCAAAACATTCTAAATGTATGAATTCATTTTTATACTTTATCAAATATATTTTTGTACATTCTTTGAAGAGTAATTATATCCCTTTAAAGTCGTATAATTTTTATAAACGTTAGTGCCCATTAAATAAAAATATCCAAATTATTTTTAATATAACTTTTCGGTGATAAATCAATGTAGTATTCAAATCATGCAAATCATGCTACCAACAAAATCATCTATACCTTTCACAAATTATGTATTCTATCATACAGATATAATTAATCAATAATTTAAATTAAAGGAAAACAATAGTTTCTTATTTTGAAAGTGATCATTCAGTTTGACTGAAACTGGAATACGCCGTTCGAAAGAGACGGTATTTAAATGGATTATCGTATCCTGTAGAAGTATTTCTTCTACACGAACACTCTGGTTGCAGTGAAAACACTCTTCAGTTGATCTCTGGTAATTTTTTTGCGCAAAAATTCGTTTCGCTGTTTAGCTTATTACTTTATTCAACTTTTGCTGAAAATTTATTATTAAAAATTAACCGCATTATATATTTTGATACTATAAGGATCAATTTATTATATTTTTTGTATGAAATATAGGTACTTATAAAAATGGTGCTTTTGTTTCTGTTATTTAATGTACAAAGGGGTATGTTTCAAAGTCTTTTAAACGTAGGATGCACGCATGTTACACATCTTAAAAAAAGTATTGTCCAAAATAAAAACTAGCTTAATTTTTTTCCGAATATTCAGTAAATAATCAAATTATTAGTCATTATATTATTTAGTTTACTTAAGGGCTGGAATGCTATTTTCTTTTGGACACAAAGTTTGAAAAATTTTAGATTTATCAATCGCATGACTACATCAATAGATAATAATTGTAACCTCTATAAACTTAAAATAATAATAAAAGTTATTGAATATATTTAAGATCAATATTTTTTTACATAATTATTAACTCTGTAGGAATTAATTTCAAATGTAAATATTTGTTTAAAGAACTCTAAACTCGTAAACTTTTCTGGCGATTAATCGTGATATAATCTTTATAGCATTTCTGTATATTTTATTAAACTATAAAATACACAAAAAAATAAATTAAGTTACTTATTGAATGATATATATTGTGCATAAAAGGAAAAACAATAACAGCTCTTTTGACTTAATTCAAGTTTTTTTTTTTTTTACTATTTCATTAGATACTATTAAGCAATGTGCGTGTTACCAGCATAAAATAACACTTTATTAAAACGATTTAATTTTTTCATTTTGTACTTATTAGAAGAGGCAATAAACAAAAAAAAATCTACATTACGGTTGAGAAATAAATGACCGCAATTGTGTTTCGCAAAGTATCCAAAATACCAGTTTTTTTTTAAATTGCATAATAAACATTAATTTCTTTTCTAATTTGAGATTTAGATCTGGTTGCATAAATTTGTAATTTATTTCAAAATTAATGTAAAAAGATGTTTTTTCGAAAGAGAGTAAAATATTTTCTCAATTTTTTTAATAAATGCTTCTGAATCGGATACTTTTTTAGTTAAAAAGTTATCTCCTAAACTTATAATCTTTATAATTTTACTTCGTCTTTTAGTGTTTATAATTATAGCGCTTTAATAATGTCATAATAATCACGCAATCGCTTAAACGTAACATAAAATGCATTTTATTTAGATGGTCGTCCTATAGTATAATTGAAACTTACCTTTCAATGAAAAACAAAAAGAACAAATTTTTTAATATATATTTCCTAAAACAATTTAGTTAAACCTTTTCGATTAGTTGATTTAATCTTTTTTTAGCTAGTTTTTTTTCTTGTGGCTGGCTTGAAAGTCGAACAAGCACAAATCTGGTCTAAGATCGAGGTTAGGTTAGGTTTGAATTATCGTCGCACTAGAGCTACACGAGGGCTATTGGCGACGGGCGTCGTATTTTAGAACCACAGTCAGGTAACGAGCCAACACCTGAATAGGCACCCAACGCAACCGTTAAGGGCGACATCGTACGCAGCGTTAGGACTTTGAAGGATATTTAACGTGCACTCCCTTACACGGGGTATTATTCGTCGGACATTTTTGGCTGCACGGGCCGTTTATAGGTCGGCAGCTATTTTGGCGATGCCCGGACCCGAACCTGGGACCTTCCGCATGCTAAGCGAGTGCTTAACCGACTGGGCTCCCCAGCCCCCTAAGATCGAGACTTATCCGTTATTGTCACAATCTATCCAAATGGATATATTATATCCAGCATTCCTCTCTTTATAATCGGATTATGAGTTTATAGTAAAATAGTTTTGTGTGTAAACATAATAGGGGCGTGATTGTGAAATCAGTCGAGTCATTCCGTGCACAACTTACGCAATCGGTGTCAGGTTTTGGTCAACGAACAGATTTAACTTACTTCAGGTCGCAGCCTTGTCACTTACTACTGCTTAAATTTTCCTTCAATATACACTGCTCAAAACAATTAGGGGATCACTTTTTAATTCCAACTTTATCTTCACTCCCAACTTTTTAATTTTTGTCCGATAAATCTAAAATTTGTTAAATAGGTTCACTATGCATTCGAAATGAAATAGTAAAAAACAGGAGAAAAAAATCTTAAGTTTCTAATACTTAAATTTAAAGGGGGGGAAATGGAATAATAACTTTTTAATAAATTATAACAATTATTTTTTCAAAACTTTTTTTGTTAAAAATAGTTGAAATATATTTTTAAACATCTAAAAAATGCAAGCATGAAACATTTAGGGTCAATTTATTTTCTAAAAATGTTTTAAAGTGAAATTTATTTTACCATATTTTTCATATGTTTATTAATATAAAAAAAAATATTAAATTCTTCAAAATACGTTATTCTTCCGTCTAACGATGTATCTAACGATACATAAGTGGCAAATTTAACTTAGTCAGAAAAAAATCACAAGCTGATGATTCCCAAAGGAATTAGTGGGAGCGAAAGGGTTTAAAACATGTGCTCCCCTAATTGTTTTGAGCAGTGTAGTTACGTGTAGCTATAGCGTGACGCGAATCCAACCAAATCACACCCATTGGGATGAATATGGGGTAGTAAGTAGGTTTGAAATATCGTTGCACTAGAGCTACACGAGGCCTATCAGCGACGGTCGTCGTGAGAATTTAGAACCACAGTTAAGTGACGAGATGACACCTGGATGACTATGGGGAAAAAAATTGGACAATTTCATCTATTTTGCTCCTTCCATTCCTTAATTCTAAAAAAAGTTATGATAAGAGCAATGTAAGATTATGTAACTGTTACATATATTTTTTTAATTATATCCAATGGCTAAAAATTTGGGCAACATTGAAGGCATAATCTTATCTATTTTAATAATCCAACCAACACGTAACAAATCTCTTGAAATTCCAAACACAGGCACTAATTTCTACGTCGAAACCTACCTTCCGCTCAACAGATCGATTAAAAATGCTCGTATTATGAGCTATTTTTAGACTTCATGCGAGATATTGCTGCTAACTCAATAATGCATTGCATAGCGATGAATGCGATTTCCAACGCGGCTCGATATATCTGGGCCATCTGGTCAATTTCAGATGACTCTTCTGGGCGTCTCGAAACGCGTAAATGCGGGAGTTTTGGGATGATAAACTTGTTAGTGAGGTGTCAGTTTAGTCACACACAAAGGTACTGGTATCGTTCTGGTTAGGCACTCGCCAGGCACGTGGAGGGTCCCTGGTTCGGGCCCGGGTTTCGTCAAAATAACTGCCGGCCCGGGCAGCCAAAGAATGTCCGACGAATTATAACCCGTGTAAGGGAGTGCACGACAAATATCCTTCAAAGTCCTAGCGCTGCGTACGGTGTCACCCTTAATGGTTGCATAGGGGGCCTATTCAGGTGTTGGCTCGTCACTTGACTGTGGTTGTAAAACAATAGCCCTCTTGTAGCTCTAGTGTGAAGATAATTCTAACCTAACCTAACCTGGTATCGTTCTCCTGTCACTTTTCCGTAACTCAAATATTTTAGTAGTATTGTAATAATAGTATAGATAACAATATTGGTGCCGATCTTGATGTTTTTAACATGCCTTTAAATTTTTTTATATCTAAATGTTCTATTCTTTTACATTGTTAGTAATTCTTTGCTTCTTTAAAGTGTGTCTGCCTGCCTGTCCACTGTATTTAGCATGTGATCTCAAAATATAGCAAACGCACCCAAGGTTATGGTTTGACTCTATCTTGTTCATAAAACTTTCACTTACAACACTTTCAAGCGTTCTCTACAAGTTGTAACTGAATATTTATAAAGGGTCAATACATAGACGAAGGGATCAGTATATTGAGGGACATTTTGTAGAAGAGGTTGGGGGTATTTGAAGGGTGATTGAATACATATTAAATGTTCGAGAATATGTTGCGTCACATTACGAGTAAATGAAGTTTCTAGACGTCATTAGGAATGAATATTGTATTAAAAAATGAATGGGGAATTGTTGCTTTAAATTGGAAATTTACAGTATTTGAGCTACTGCACTTTTTACGCATAGTTAATAATAATTATTTATGGTCTATTTCATTCTATTTATTACAATGAAAAAAATTTACAAAAAAAACCCCACCTTAATGGGCATCTAAGGCCCTTACAGAGGTATGGGATTTACTAAAACAAATATTGTGCAAGCGGAGAATAAAAGAAAATAAAAATAAGTTATACAGTACATCAATACACAAAGATTAAAATCTGGAGAACCAGCCCTCAAAAAGAAAAAACAACAAATGAAAAACAAATGAGGAAAAAAAATATATTTTAAAAAATTGCGTCTTTTTAAATAAAATGCATTAATTAAAAATATTTACTGACAGCATCGTATTAGGAATATTTAATCTTACTCTTTTCAAACTCTCAAAAAACTACTGAATGGATTTTTTTTTACTCTTGGAGTAAATAAATGTTTTCTTATTTTGCAACAAGGGGGCAAAGCCCCCTGCTCACTACCGCTCGCCATCCCCCCAATTACAATTTTATATTATATCAAGATAAAAAAAAGGCACTTTTATGCCCGATTTCATGACAATTATATTGTTAAAAGGGGGAAATAGGTCACTAACCCCTAACAACTTCGCTCGTACATCATTATTCAAATGCACATAAAAAAGCACTCTACAATCCTCTGATCTCAATACCCTAGAGTCCCCATTCATAACACGGTAGCGCTCATCTACACTAGGACACATTCTCCGGTTTTAATGGTACCCAATCACGGAGCATGTTGGCACCTATGGGAATTCCGTAATGACTCCAGGACCCTGCCTTAAAATCTAGTATTCCGTAATTATGACCTACATTTATGGAATATTTATAATGATATCTGGAATTGTACAGTGAGAATCGGTAATTACTAATTGTATCACGGACAACTCGTAAGGTAATTTTCTGGTATGATTCCGTAGAGTATCATTCTTTTAGTAAAGAATATTTGATTGGATGGGAATAATGTCGTACTAGAGCTAAATAACGGTATTGGATAGAGTCTAGTAATTTTGAATATCGATAGGTAATTATGTAATGTAATCGTTTCCGACTGCCTATTTATAGCCTCCTTGACATGCATTTTGAATATTCTTTAATTTTCAAGATTTAACAATCAGTCTCGAAGTTTTTTACACACATTATAAACGAAAAGTTACTATTTTTGACTTGACAATTTTTTTTGTATAAGTTAACAATTAATGTAACTTTTAGTACACCAACAAAAATGACATTTAGTTGATGTGATTTATCAATTATTGTTTACAGATTGATGTGGAACAATACGTAAACAACATTTTTATTTCAGTTTTTACTAAATATTTTATTATAAGAGTAACATAAATTTTTTTATAACTCTAGGAATTCATTTTTAATAATTATTTTGATAATATAAAGATAAAACTAGGCCCTAAAAATAGAAATGTTAGTATAAAAAAATTATACTTACAAAATTTGGCGACTATTTTTCTTGTTAAAAAGAAATTCTAAAGTACATCACAATAATTCTTTATAATAGTCAATATAGCAATTTCTTGGCTTAGGTGCGATAACATTTGTAGCATTTAAATACATTTATTTTACTTATTCAGATAAAGTTATCAATCTTTGATTTAAACGAATAAATTCAAATGGACAAAGACAATCTCCACCCAATATTAAAGAGAAACTCAGCAATATCGCGATGATGACACGTAAAAAAAACCTTCGAGTGTCCTTGAACAACAATTACCGAGAATATTATAATCACCTCCACTGGATGGATCTGAAGTGTTCTCAAAGTTACAAAAAAGAATCTCCGGAAAGTAAAACCTCTCCATATTTATTGGCATGAGAGAAATTTTTCGCAATTTCGGAGTATTAATTTTGGGAAAAGGAAATTAAATTTCGAGAGTTTTCTCGGCGTTCTTCTTTTAGTTTGCGTGATGGTTTGTAATTAAAACCTCGTAAGAGATTAGTTGTAATTATGTTCTCGTCAAAAAAAATCTTCTGATGAGAAATAGTAGCGATGTTAGGAGATGTAAATTAATCGCTATTATTGACGGAAAAGGGTTAAAAAAAATATGGATGTGTAATTGTCTCTTATTATAAAAGAAAAAAATCTTCATTATGTATGCGTACAAGTTTCATAATATAATTATAGTCGGCAATAAGGTCAAGACAGTCTTAAAGAGGTAGTATAGTTGCAGAAACAAAAAACTCATTTAATTTGTCGTCAGTTCTTAGAAGAATATAATAATGCGTGTACATACGCATCAAATGTAAATAAAAGGTTGTTATATCTAAAGAAACATGAAATTCTCTTTTCGAAAAACTAAAATATTTATTCCAAATACTCAATGAACTGCTTCCATACAAGATTTATTAAATGTTGTAAAATGTTTTTAAATCTACTGTTTTGTGTCCTATTTAACCTATTTCTGTTATGTCTAATACAACTGGGAGTTTCTCATGTAGTTGCCACACAGTAAAATAAATAACTTTTAAAAAATTGGCAAACAAGAAACTTAAATGTAATTTAAAGTTTAAAAAGTCTTAATTGTGCTATTTTCATTAACTTCCTTTTGAAAATTCTATTGATTTTCTATATCATCCGCTTTTTTGTAGTTCGAAGAATTATTATGTAAAATGTCTTTTCTTTAATTTTAAAATATTTTAAAATTTCTTCCTCTGTCAAATAATCACATTTATTCGGGCTACAAATAAATACGTGTGACGAGTGTAGGCTTCATAGAAATAAATTTATTGAAAAGGTTAACTAATTCATTTATTAAAAACAATTTAAAAACATCATCATGCCGCTACAAACTCGATTTATAAAAATCTTCTCTCCTGATTCCAACCACTATCGCTTTATATAAGCTGGCAGATCCAGACCTACTGCCAGATCCAGTTCTAGAGTCACGCAGCACGGAGGTAGGTGCCGCACGAGGCAGATCTAGCGCAGGAAGCAGTCGATGGCACTGATACCTCACACACATTTGGAAAATGTCGCCAAAAAAAGTTAAAATTCCTAAACAATAAATACCATAACACAATTCGTTAACTTTTACAAACACAAACAAAATATACGAAAACCTTTCACGAACTGAATAATTTTGTTTTCCTTGACAGAAGTAATCTTTCCTAACGCACGTGCCTAGCTATTAATGAATGATCCCAAAACCCCAGTACTATTAATTCTTGCTAATTATCTAAAGAATTCCGCTCTCCTTTAATCCCTCGTTGTAATAAAGCACAAATCCCTTAGAGGTAGGAATTTACACTTTAATGAGTATGATTCATTGGTTTGATAGAATTCTAGCTAATGCTATAGTCAGTTAATGTAGAAAGTTTTAGTGAAAGAACAACTCTTCTTTTCTTGTTTGGAAGTAGTCGTTTGAATTGAAAAAATATGTTTCTGTAATTAGTAATATTTAAAAATTATTGTGTTACCATTAATAGGGTGATTAAATCTGCAAGATTTGTAAATAAAAAAGCATGTTAATATCTCGGAACTTTGTTTATTTTTAATGAAAAATAAAATAATAATTTTAAAAAAATCTAATTTAAAAAACAATTTATGATTCCATTTAATATAATTCATTTAATATTTGACAAGTCAAATTTACAAAAAAAAGTACTTGATTCAAAATTGTCTAATTTCATGTAGTATAATTATCTTTAATCCCTCGCTGTAATAAAGTACAAATCCCTTAGAGGTAAGAATTTACACTTTAATGAGAATGCTTCATTGGTTTGACAGAATTGTAGCTAATGCTATAGTCAGATAATGTCGTAGAGCAAAGGTTCCCAACCGGTGGTACGCGTACCATTGGTGGTACGCGAGAGAATTTCAGGTGGTACGGGTTAGGGATGTGAGCAACTTGATGCTATTAAAAGCTTCTGCAATAAACATGGGCAGTGAGCAAGTAAACATATTACTCATTATTTTAATCATTACTTTAAAGATAAATATTTAACTTCTTGGTTGGATATGAAAAACCTAGTGCAATTTGATCATCCGGCAAGCTCTGCTATTTTTTATGCTTTTTGTTACGAATTTTTCTGTGTGAGAGTGGATTTTCTTAACTCTTACACAAGTTTCACACTAAAGACTATAAAAGTATTTTTTGTACGATGATTAATTATTTGCTGAGGTTGTGCTATTTTTTATACGTATGTTTTTAGACCTATGGGTAATAAATAACTGTAAATTAATACAATTAGGGTTAAGTGGGGTAAGTGTGATTGGGGGTAAGTGTGATAAACAGCTCTTGTAACTTTGGAAATCATTCTAAAAATCTGAAAGTTTGCAATATATAACATTAGACCACTTATAATTAAACTAAAAAGAAATATTGACCTTATTTTTTGTTTAAAGAAAGTTTTGATCTTTTGAATTTAAGTGCAACTGTCTTCTTTTTTACACACTTACCCCTATGTGGGGTAAGTGTGATAAAACAGCAATGGATTTTGAAATGCAAATTTTGTACACTTAAAATTGGAATTCAAACATATAATTTTTTTCTACCTATGTATGTTTCTTATAATAATTCACTACCAATTTTAGGATTTGGAATTTACTTGAAGCAGAGAACGAATTTTCTTAATGAAAAATGCAGAAACCCTATCACACTTACCCCACTTGACCCTATATTAGTTTTATTTATCCTTTATTATAAGCATGGTATAAATAAACAAAAATCTAACCACTAAATATGAAGTTTTCACGGGAATTGAATTAAATAAAAACTTTGAACATTTTTAGAAGAGTAAATATTATACGTTTTATTTAAATATTTAGGTCTGGTGGTGCGCCAAAATTTCTCAAAGTCAAGTGGTACGCAGGTGCAAAAAGTTTGGGAACCCCTGATGTAGAGAGTCCGTAGTCGTAAGTTTTGGTGAACCCAACAACGCTTCTTTTCAACTTTTAGAATAATTCTTTAAACTAAAAAATAAGTTTCTGTAATTAGAAATAATTTTTAAAAACCTTGTTACCATTATTAGAGTGATAAAATCTGTACAATTTGTAAGCTATTCAATTTGCTAATTATTTAAAGAATTCCAGTTTCCTTTAATCCCTCGTTATAATAAAGCACAAATCCCTTAGAGGTAGAAATTTACACTTTAATGAGAAAGCTTCATTGCTTTGACAGAGTTGTAAGTAATGCTCTAGTCAGTTAATATAGAGCGTCCGTAGTCGTAAGATTTGGCGAGCCAAACAATGCTTCTTTTCACCTTTAGAATTAGTCTTTCAAGTGAAAATTATGTTTCTGTAATTAGTAATATTTTTAAAAAAAAAGTACCGTTATTTAGGGTTATAAAATCTGCACAATTTGTAAGTTACAAAGCTTCAAGTAAATTTCTCGGAAATAATTTTCTTTTTCAATAAAAATAAACCAATAATTTAAAATAAAAATTTAATTTTAAAAACAATTCATTATTCCATTAACTATAGTGACATTTAATGCAGTACATTTAATGTTTGACAAGTCAAATTTACAAACAAATTTTGCTTGATTCGAAATTGTCTTATTTTATGTATAAAAATAAAAGACTTAAGCTTCCCCCTCCCCATTGGTACCATTAAATAGTCATTAGTAATGCAACTGACGTAGAATACTTCTCTAAAACAATGACGCTTCATATTAAATTCATTTCCAGAAGACTACGCAATCTCACAAAAAAAATATTAAGACGTCCAAAATGTCTTAATTCAAGTCTAAAATCCCTTTATCCCTAAAACACCTCACGAAACCATTGTCAAAACGTGTTTCCAGAAACTTTTTTCCTTTTAAAAAATCCCAAGGATAGAATTTATTTAATTTCTTTACACAAACCCGGCCTTACGATTAAGCTATTTCTACTGGTTAGAAAATGTGTCTCAACAGAGTTTACACCAGTTTGGAAAATTTTTAACTTTCACTAGACTACTTTTGATGGCTTTATAAAAAAAAGGTAGTTTAATAAGAAAAGTTAAATAAAAGACTTTGAGGATAATGTGTAATGTAAAACAGTCAATATTGTTTAAGGGTTAAGTTTAAGGGCAATATTAATTCAACCAAACCTCTATAGTTAAGATGAAAGTCTGTCTACTAAAGCATTGTAAAGGAATAAAATACTTCTTATGTTAGTTTTAACAAAAAAAAAATTATTAACTAATTCATGTCAATTTAATTATGTTATGCTAGCATGAAAATTTAAGCATTGGAAAAGAACATAATAATCTCTTAATTTAGCCGATATTCTAAATGTAACTCGTAACATTCCAACTGCTAAAGCTACAAATGTTTTTACAAAAATTGAAATTTCGTTCAAGTTAGGTTAGGTTTGAATTATCGTCGCACTAGAGCTGCACACGAGGGCTATTGGTGACGGGCGTCGTATTTTAGAACCACAGTCAGGTAACGTACATTTCGTTCAAGTAAAAAAGTTTTTAAAATGAGTTATTTATTTTTGATTCCCCAGTTTCTCTTCAAATTAAGCTTTTATTTTATTGACTTCCTGGTAATTAACAGTAAGATATACTTACTGCTATTTAATTGTTAATTACCTAGTTAACCCTTTCAGTCCCAAAAATTTACTACACTACAGAATCACCTGATATTCACAAAATAAGCTTATTTTAGGTCAAATATACGAATTCCATAAGAAAAAATTCATTAAAAATTTTTATATGGTTTTTGAAACAATGCCAAAATTTTTTAACTGTGGAAAACAACAAAATAAAAAATATATATATTACCTAAAAACACTTCGAGTAACATATTTTAAGGTATCTGATCATATTATTTAAAAAAAAATTTAGTAATTATTTTAACCGAAATAGTTTAAATTGTGTTTTAAATATGTGGCACTGAAGTGAACTTATCAAAAATCAGGAGAAACGCTTGTTGACTATTTTCTAAATAAAAAAATAGTAGTTCTGACTTCTATTGAGATTAATGTAAAATATTGTCTGATGGAACAAAGTGTGAAGAATTGAATGATGTGTGTTTGGATGTCATAACGGGACATAAAATTTTTGAAAAAATATTGAAAGTGATGATGCCAAATGGCATCACTGGGACTGAAAGGGTTAATATTAACGCAAACGTACCTGAGGTACATAATTTATAAAATTTTATCAACCGAAAGAAATTTAACAAAAGTGTTAGAAACAAGAACATTACTTAAAACTTTTGAACTTAAATCAGCAAATTATCGAAGACAACTTTTGTCGAACGATCTTACATCTTACAGCATTAACTTTTTTCTCTGTAAGATCCGAGGATTGAATGGATCTGGATAGGAAATGGCCATTTCCTGTGTTTGGCATTATTTTGGGCGCCGTTTAGTCTCTAGATTTTTACTTTATATTCAATTTGGCAAGATATAGAGTAGTAAGTTGGCGATAAAAAGAAAAATATGGATTTTAAGGATTTTTATATCAGTGTTGTCTACACCGATTACAGTTGAAATGCTTTTAATTTTAACTTCCTTACTCAGGGAAGGCATATTTCTTATATACCACTATGGAATTCTTGAAAAATTATATAATTAGTGTTTAGGAGTGAGTGTTATAATAGAGTGTTTAGGTTGAAAAAGCGTTGCAAGGGAGACACAAGGGTTCATGCAACCTCTGAGTTTTGATATCTGGCACACTAACGGCATATATGCAAATTAAAGAACACTTCGTAATGTAGTTAATCAACTTAAGTTGACAATATAGTTACGAAAAGCCTCGTTCACCAAAATTATTAGTTATTAAACGTGCGGCTGTTTTTTTATTTACCTAAAGAACAACACCAAATTGCATTAAATATTTAAATAAAGTATTTTCCAAGTCGGCTTAGTACAAATCCGTGTTGAGCAATTGTAAGGAACACTATGTGGCCTAGTGACTTGATTATCAGTAACAATTTGAGAAGTTAACATTCTTATTGGAAATATGCAAGAAGAATTGCCTCATCAACTATTCAACAGAACAGCATTAACGCATGGTTGCTTTCTGTTATTTACGCTTATATCATTATTATCATCATTGGGCTAAATAAAAGAGTCGGGAGGCATAGTTATGTGCATCCATTATTATTGTTAATTTAATCTACCACTATTTTCTTCCCTGTCATTTTCTCTACTCATATATTCAAAGTACATTTTCTACTTTAGCAGAAATAGGATAAAACTAACAGGTTATAACATTGGATATGGTTATTTTCTACTACGTTACATAAATTTACCTTATGAATATTTAATTTCATGATGCAAGCAAAAATCAGTTTTTTTTTATTGATAATGTGTAAAGCATATATTTTTTTGCATTTAATTAGTTACAGAGCATTAAATATGCAATGGGGTCTTGTCAATTTAGTAATACAGAAATTTCAATGAAAACCTGTTATGATGTTTACATGTATTAATTATTCGTGTTTAGAAAATTTTCGAACACGAAACCCTATAACGTATGCATTTCTAATTAATATTTTAATATACATTTATTTTTTTACTAAAAATCATAGCTGATTTTTTATGTTATTAATTGCATACTTACTGACAAAATAAATTGGTTACCATGCAATTAACAAAGAATTATATGATTAAACCTTGAAACAATTCATATACTTGCATAATTTACACCATGATTATAAACCCATAATAAATAAAAGGTTTGGTGGGTGAACTATAAAAATCCATTTGAACTGATTTGATATTATTTTGTAAATACTATTTTACCCTTTAAATTTCAAGAATGAATTATGGAAACTGAACAAATACGTATTCGAAACAGCATTTGGTAATATAAGAAATCACTTTATTAGTTTGAAGAGGTTAAAATTAGTTGGAAAGGAACCAAAGGGTGACTTCATATAGTTTTTTGATTTAATATCCACTCAAATCTATGGTGGTCCTATCATTTTTTCTCGGTTTTTAAAGGGAAAACTAATAAAATAGTCTCAATAAATTTAGTTCCTAGAATTTTCCATTCATTTTACACATCAACTTTATAAATTCATATTACTTATTTGTAATAAATTTAGTTTAAGTTATTTTTAAAAAAATCCGATGATAAATAATGATTTAAATCTTGTGGTCGTACCTTAACTATTTATTCAAAAGACATTAGATGTAATGTGTTAAATAATAAATTAAAACGGCACCAGTGTTTATTAACTAATGCTACTTGTCAGAGCCAATCAAAATTAATTTTAAATTCATGTAAGAACAATAACGCGGTAAAAGCATCTCAACTTTTTTTTTAAGGAGAAAATAAACTTTAACTGCGTTGTTACAGAATGAAATAAAACTTTAAAACTCTTCTTTTTAAAACAATTCTACAAAAAAAAAACCTAAACATATTGCACACAATAACTGCTTAAGAGACCTTTCAAAACAACTTGTCAAATCTGGCCTAAGAAGTGTAAAACAAATTTTACTTATTTATACAAATAAATTTACGTACTTTATACAAATAAAAACAAATGTTTTGTAAAAGATTTTAGAATTCTTTTCAATAAAGAAAGTTAATGTTTTTGAAAAACTGCTCCTTAAATTAAAATAACTTTATCAAAGAGATATGCTTTTAAAGCTTTTGATGACTTTATAATATTAGTCTTTACGCGATTTATTTTGAAAACATATTTCAGTTAAGTATAACTTTCCAAGTTTGTTCCAAAATGCAAAATTTAAGTATTTGATGTCCTTATTAAAACCTTCAATTAAATAAATATAATTGTAATTTTTAAGAAATAAATATTACTCGCAACGAAAGTTAGTAGCTGCATTATTTGAAAAGAATATTTAAAATGTTTCAGATATGATTCAAATAATCACTAAAATACAAATTAATTTCAATACATAATTTTTTGCGTCATTTCCTTAAATTTTATTTACCTAAGCATTATGCAAAGTTGTATACATATGTGTAATAACAGTTTAAAGATTTTACCTGTAAGCATTTTTATTTTAATTGCTATTGCATTGCAAGTTTTACATATTCCATTAAACAAATTAATAATTAAGAGCCAACTAAAATCTAAATTTAATTGTCCTTCGTTATTTATTAAAACTTTAGTGCATCAGTTTTTTTACAACTATAACAACAACCTTCTTACTAAATTAAATTTTTAAGAGTCATGTTTTTAAGCATTAATTTATTTGTTGCGTAATTAACATAAATTTAGCATGCTTATGTTTCTTGCATATTCATTATTAAAGATGGTTGCCGTCGTTATGACTTTCTAGTCAATTAACTCAATTTTAAAATGTCGAAAATACGTTACTTTGTGTTTAACATTTTTTTTTTCAATTTAATTGGTTATATAGGGTGGGTTGGAGTGTTTCATAGATTATCCTCGCATAGCTTTTAAATATTTTTAATTAAAATCAATTATAAATTAACATAATAATATTTGTGACATGTAATGTTAATGATAAAATTAAGTTTCGTGCAAATAAAAAAAATCATTATTCCTAATGTTTGATGTCCTGTTTTTAAATGTTGGAAGAAATGCAATAAAATTGATAGTATGCGGATTGATTGCTAGTATGGGTTTAGTAGGAGGAACTTCATACTTTGTTTATAGTATTGTGCAGTTGGGTAAATCGTCACATAAGTTCCTGCATGTGCTATCTCATTGTTGTGCAAGGATCAGATTTACTGTACGGTATCCCTTGGCGCGATTTTTTTGGATTTGGCGAAATATAACTTTTTGTAGCAAATTTCTGACTTCGACTGATGATTCGAAATCTGACCGTTATTTGCTCATTTCGCTTCGATTTTCGGCTGACTTTTGGCACGATTTTGGAAGGTTCGCCAAGGGTTACCGTTCAGTAAATTTCTATAATTGTGCAAAGTGAGGTTGCACATGTGGGATCTTAAGTGACGAAATTCTGCACTGATTCACGATTTTTTTAAACAAGTTTTCTTGCAGTACTTTTTAAGGTAGAGTGGTATAATTGTACTTACAATAACTTAACTCAAAGCATACATGGCTTACAATAACATAATTTTTACGTGTTGTTTTTCGTTCTTTTATTCCCTTGTTACATTTCTCCTCTCCATACAAATTCCATAAATTAATTTGCGATCTGATGAAAGTGTACATAATTTAAAATAGTTTAATTTGATGTTTTAAGTTAACAAATATTTTAGCTGCATCCAAAATAAAATGCATTATTTAAAACGTTTAACAAAACAAAATTTAATCGATACTTTTACAAAGACATTTCATTACTTTTTCAATTGGTTGAAATATCTTTTAAGCTCATCTCTCATTTATATTAGAAGAATTAAATTTATAGAACACCTCTAGAGTCAAATAACTTCACCATCAATAATCATAAACACCAACAAAAAAGAACTACTTTATCCGAACTGTTAGATTCCCAACAATATTTCTTCATAATATTCTCTTTTAGCTTTTAATTGTTTATTTCCTGCCAAAATCAGCTGAAATTTGAAAAACGAGTTTCAGAACATTAATTTTTTTCCCGCCATCATCGCATCGTGGTAAAGCATCCAGATGTTGCCAATCTACAAAAGTAAAATCAATGACCCAGAAAATTTCGTTCGTTTTTCCTTTTTTTAAAGTACAATATCTTTATCATTTTATGTGTTTTTTCCCCCTTTCCCTTTCGGTAAAAGTTTTTAGAGTTCTGATCAAATTTCCTTTGGAGATGCTTTGCAACGCTAGATAGTTATCTCGTGTTATAAATTATGTTATTTGAGCATCAAAAGTGGTATGTGTCTCTAAAAAGGAAACTTGGTAGTTCAGATGCAAGTCAGATATAAATTTGAAGGTTACGTTGATATCAATTTTAGCTTCCACATTACGTTTATAACGTAAAAAGTGGAAGGTTTTATAATCGTTCAGTCTGTCCGTCTGTCCGTCACCCACTTTCACAGAGCGAACCAAAAGTCTCACAAACAATTGGGATACGTCATTTTAAAGCAAAAAATCGGGCTAGGTTACATCCCAAATTTCATTAAAAAATTTAAATTAGAAGTATATTTAAAATTTAAATAACTAAAAGCTTAATCTGCATTCAAATAACATGCAAATTCCATTTTCACTTAATATTTTCACTGTTGCCATTTAGTCAAACGTACGAGAAACTTTATTTAAAATAAAAATAAAACCTTTGAAAGAAAATTTATTTTTGTGATATAATTCGGTTTGGATTGTTGAAATATCACAATAGACTTCTTTTGATGGTTCATTATATAGGTATGAAGAAAGATGTATAAAGAATTCTAATTTTGCATAAAATATATGCAAAGTTTCTCTTTTATTTTTAAAGTATCATTTTTACTAATTATATATTTTTCAAACTGTAAATTAAATTCCGGCGACTAAAAGAATTATATTTATTAAAAATTTGCATCGTTATTCCACGAATTCCATACAAATTTAGCAAACGATAATGAGTAATTTTTAATTTGACAAAGTATATTAATGAAAATAGTTTTTTTGGCGTTTACAATTCTAAATTAGAAGTCTCTGTTAGGCGAATTTCTTTCTGAGGTGTATAATAAGTGTGTTTCCTGTGAGCATAAATATGGTGTGGAAGCGGTTTTAGTGACAGGTTCTGTAACAAACCAACTTGTTTTTTTTGTAAGATACTTTATCAAGGTCTGGTTATTATTTACTTTCATCTATAGAACAGTTGTAATTTGAATTAAAAAAAAAATCTTGATTTATAAGATGCAAGTTTGAATTTCATAACTCTATAGAAAAACTAGCTTTTATTTATTTCTTAGGTGATGTTCTATATTATCGCTAAAGTTGTAAATGTTTAAAGCATTAATATTAAACATTCATAGCATAACACCCTATATTTTCAAATAATATATTATAAATAAATCTTTTACGAGAACAAATACACTTAAAACAGCAACCCCTTTAGGTAACTCAAAGAACTCCGAAATATATCTTTAAACAAACCCAACATTATATGCATTTTTTCGACTGAATTTCACATCGTTTTCAGTAGGACTATTTTATGGTTTTATATTTATATATTCCCTATATTCAATTTACACAAAACACTCCAAAAATATTTTTCTCTTTTTAATACTTAATGCTGGAAAAATTGATAGGTAGATTTTAAAGTACACGTGTTTTAGGGCAGCAATTCCATCGCAACATCAAAGCGCCGGGGTATTTTCCTTTAGTTGCTATCTGAAGTGAAGAAAACCTAAGCTTACGCATGAATTTTTCAGTGGCCTTTGCTGAGGAAAATTCGCTATTTTTTAAAAATGCTTGATTGTAGTTTCCGTTATATTCTAAGGGTTTAAATTAAAAACATCAAAAAAAATTCTCTACAACAATGCGCGGCTTGGGTAGCCTAGTTGATTTACACTCTAAAAAATGCATGCTCAAAAATGACGAAATTTTCCTTAATTTTGACGATACCGCTTACTGGCAAACGCTCCGAGTTTTCGTTTCCTCAAAGTGAGGAAATTTGAATCGTCATTTTTATGAGGATTCGAATGTCGTCTAATCTAAAGAAATGTTTCGTCATTTTTGAGCATGTGAGTACAACAATGAGATTCAGTTTCCTCAAAATCGTGATACAGAATCGTCAAATCACGATAGTAAAAGTGAGGATTCGCGTTTAATCAAAAGTCACGTGATAGTTTGACGAAACAATCCTCTAAATTAACGAAATGAGGCTTGAATATTCATGAATCGTCAAAAATGAAAGAAAGTGTTATTTCTGAGAGTGGTAGGCGCTCTTCTTGCTTGAAGATGGTCCCATGTTCGAGTCCGGGCATCGCCAAAATAACTGCTGATTTGTATAGCGGCTCGTGTAGCTAAAAATTTCCGACAAATAATACTTGATGCAGAGGAGCAAATATGTTTTCTAAATCCTGACGCCGCGTTCTATGTGCCCTTAAAATATGCGTTTGGTGTCTACTCAAGTGTCGACTAGTCAATTGACTAGGGTTCTAAGTTTAAACACCTGTCGCCAATAGTCCTCTTGTAGCTGTAGTACGGCGATAATTCAACCTCACCTAACTATGTTGCATTTATCTTTAAGTTTTTGAAAGCTTCAGAACTATAAACACATGTCCTTATAATTCAGAAAGTGTTCAGACTCTTTTTTTTCCCTTTTTTATAGTTTACCTACATGTCCAAAGCTTTTTTTAAGGTATCAGACTAGACACTAGACTAGGATCGGACTAGAATTTTTTTATTCGTACCATGAAAATTATTAAATTCATTCAGTTTAGTAGCTATTTTTTTAGTGGGAATTAACCATTTCAGTCCCAAAGACAATTTGGCATCATCATTTTAGAAAAAAAAATCTTATCGACTATCGAAATTTATGATAGCAAAATTAACATCATTCAATTCTTCAAACTTTTTCTATTAGAAAATATTTTTATTATTAATCTCAATAGATGTCAACATTTATTATTTTTTAAAATCATGGTCTGAAACATGATGATGTTAAAAAGCATCACTGAGACTGAAATTGTTAAGAAAAGTTAGTTTCTACGTTTGTTAAAGAACTGGGGGAAAATAACAAAAATTTCTTTCGCTTAACATCCTAAGTTCTTATGAGTATATGGTCTAATGCATATAGGACTTACATGCAAGAACAACCCTATATGAAAGGGTTTGTAAATGTATTTTGAGGGAGCTGATGCTCTCTAGAATGCAGAACATTTGAGAGTGCGTTTGTGGAAAGCATAAATTTAAATTCCTTAGGAAGTTCGAAAAATGTGAGGAATTTATATACAGGGTGGTTATAAAATAAGGTTCGCTATTCAGAGTGGTCTGTAGCTTTAATGAATAATCCAAATGCAAAGAAACTTTGAGACACTTACTAATCAAGAAGGAGGAAAAAGAATGGAATCATAAAAAAAGATAGAATCCTAAAAAAGATTAATCATAAAAAACAAACTTGTCTCTTGACCAGGGTTCTAAATTACGAGGCGTCGTCAATGATGGCCAATTATGGCCAACACAGCTAATTACGCCTCGTAATTTAAAACCCTGGTCAAGAGACGAGTTTCTTTTTTTTTTCAAAAAGAATGGAATCATAGAAAAGAAACTCGTCTCTTGGTCAAGGTTCTAAATTACGAGGCACAGCCAATTATAGCTAATTACGGCCTACACATCCAATTAAGCCTCGTAATTAAAACCCTGGTCAAGTGACGAGTTTGTTTTTTATGATTCCCTTCTTTTTCTACCCCTTCTCGATTAGTAAGTGTCTCAAAGTTTTTTTGCATTTGGATTATTCATTAAAGCTGCAGACCACTCCGAATAACGAGCGTTATTTTATAACCACCCTGTATTTATATATACATTTCGAGAAGTGTAGTTCATAGATGTATGAGCTGAACTTCTTTAAGTTGTCAAAAATATTTTTAAAATGAAGTGTATGGATTAGGTTTTTTTGTTATTTTAAAAGTTTGTTTTAGTGAAGACTTTCATTTCTTTTCACACATAGCTAGGTTCACATACCTTAAAATGATAGTATAGAAAACTATAGACTTATATTTAAACAGTTTTGTATACTGCTGCATCTCTAAAAATTATCCACTTATTAGGGGAGAGTGGGGGCTATTGGGACGCGGGGCTAATGGGACAAGGGCCCTAAAGCTAGGGAAAATATAGGGGAGGGTGGGGGCTAATGGGACATGCTAAATGTTGCCTTAATAAAATATTAAAAAAAGGGAAAATGAATCAGAAAAGGACCAGAAAATAAAACTTTAAAGCAAATACCATTTAAATGATGTGTACATAGCGAAATTTTTTAAAAACAATTATTCAACATTGAAAGAGATGAAATATCATAGTTAAAACTCAAATTCGAAGATGCTCCTATAATTTCTTTTGAATAACTGGAAAGGATAGTTTTATAACTAAATCTATAGTTTTTTTATATCTAAATCTTTAGTTTTTATAACTAAATCTTTAGTTTTTATCTAACGAACATTTTCCCTGTAACGGGTGCGGGTTCGATTCCCCTCCTTTGCCCTGGGTGTACCTTCTTTCTCTGTGACAGTAAAAACTCTTTCTGGGTCTGTCTTGCATGGCGAAGGCTTATAAACGGGTCTTCGATCAAGTACACATGCCGGAATATATATGCAACTACCCTAACCTACGAACATTTTAAGTTCATCGCCTTCTTTTTCAGAAAGCAATAAAACAAATAAAAAATAGCTTGCTTACTAGCAAAATTTACCAATAACAATATATTTATCTTCACCAAGCTCTGTTCAGATGTAATTATTAAAATTCCAGGTGGAAGTATGTCACCAATAAAGCTACTTGAACTTTCACTTATTATACGGTGAAAAGAGTTCAAAAAGTTTAAAAAAGTTTTAGGCAACTTGACTGAATAAGATATAAGAGATTTAAATAGATTGTTTGAGAGAAGCCTGCAAAGCTAGGTTTATTTGTGTCCCATTAGACCCCACTGTTTCTGTCCCATTAGACCCCACTGTGTTGTTTTTTATAAATGACCCAACACAAAAGCACTTGTACTTCAAAACAGTATTTGACATATACTATCTTAATCTAGGATATTTCATCTATCTAAAACTGCATTTTAATTCATAGAAAGTTTTTATTTAATACTTCAAAATTGAAAAACAAGGTACACTTTTAATTAACTTTAAATTCTCCAAAACAGCAATTACTCTCTCCTCATCAGCACATGCGTTTATTTGCTGATCTTTGGTTGTTAAAATGTAAAGTGTAACTATTACAATTCTCTAGTGTAGAATTTTTTTTAAAAAAGTAGGGGAGAGTGGGGGCTATTGGGACGCAGGGCTAATGGGACAAGGGCCCTAAAGCTAGGAAAAATATACTTTTTTACAAATTTTTCTACACTAGAGAATTGTAATAGTAATGGTAATGTTTTAGCATTTGTCGAATGACTTTTTGAGTAAATGAATGTTCAGTTTATGAGCTTGTGAAAAAAGAAATTAAAATTAATTTATTTTTGCTGAAATACAGAGGTTGAAAAAAATTTGTCCCAATAGCCCCCACCCTCCCCTATATAATTTTTAAACAGTTCTTGCAGTTAGGATGCACACTTCACATATAATTTAAGATATTGACTGGCTATATATTTATTACTGTTAAAAGTAGAAAAAAACATAAAACTTAAAATATAATTGGCATACACACTCATTATACTAATCATCATGTGAAGTAGCATCATTTTAGTACTGAATTTGTTTGTATAATAAAGTATTGAATGAAAAATATGGTGCAATAAATTTAAAATTTTACTAATTGTGTTTTTGTGAGAAATTTAAACACATTATGGTCTCTTTACTTTCGAGATTATCATAAATCAGCAGGTATTAACAAAATAATCAAATAATCAACAATTTGGTATTTTGCATTTAAATCAATAAATTTTGCAATACGAAATTAAAAAAACTAGATTTCTATGGAATTTTTTTAAATTAAAGTATGTGTGTATAAACCCGTTTTTTATGCAAGTTTTGTCTCAACCAATTAATTAAATATATGTAATTGATCAACTGAGAGCTAAGCTCAGATTATTAAGATAAATTTTGGCTTAAATAAAAACGAGTGAAGATTTCTCCAAGTAATTGTTCTTCCAAACTTCTTAGAAGTTAATTTTTAAATTCCAGACTGACTTTTACTAACTAAACTAGTAGATAAAAATTCCATTAACTATCTCTGGAAAAAAAATAACTTCTATTATGAACTGCAACCCCAGGAGGCGAATTCTCAGTGACTCCTTCTTAAAAGGAGAAAACAAAATCAAGACAAAATGTTCTCCGAAAATTACAGCAAATCCCGGAAACAAATATAAAGTCAGTTATCCGAACGAGAAGCAATGCGTCAAGAAGTTGGCATCACCATTAATGTAGAAAAAGCTTAAGTCTCTAGGAGGATTTTCCTCTATGCTTCTTTCTTTTATAAGTATACTAAAAGAAGAAAGGTGTAGGGGAATCTTTCTGCAGATTTGACTTCTCTTTATATATTGAGTGAATCAAATATAGTTTGAAAATAAGTCAACAACTCTGTACAGTTAGAGAAATAGCATAGATAAAAATAACTAATGATTAATGGTGGTGATTTACTTAAACCATTATTAGTAGCCTTACAAGCAGAAAAACTGTTATTTTTTTTTTTTGTTTCTGCTGTTAGGTTAAGAAAACGCTAATATTTTTGGCAGTTTTAAAAAATGATGCCATGTTAGTTTTTCGAGACGATGATTTATGTGGGAATATCCAAATAGAATGCAATGACTTTTTGATAAGAGTAGTCTAAACTTTAGCAAATATAAATAGAAGAAAACATAACTTTGGCTAACTAATAATGACCTGTGGTTAATGCTCATTTATTAATTCATTCATTCATTCATAACTGTGGTTCTTGCTCGTTTAATTTCTGTCTTTCAATTCAAGATTCTAATTTGAAAGTTTCGTTTCATGAAGTATTGCTATTTTTATTTGTGATTGTATTGATAAATTAAATTACTACAGTCTTGATTAAATTAACATTTGTAATCATTTATATTCAAAAAATCTGACCTATTTATTTTTTGAAAAAATTATTTATGTGGGAATATCTAAATAGAATACAATAACTTCTGAAAAAAAAGTCTGAGCATTGACAATCATCAATAGAAGCAAATATGACTGAGTTTAATAACAACGACAAGTCTTTTTGTTCGAGAGCACCTGATAATAAATTAATAGTTTTGGTTAATAAAGCATTTCTATTTTTATGTGATCGAATTAATATAAAAATTAAATTATTACAGTCACGATAAACTAGGGAAAAAAATTCACGCGTATTATTACGTGCCTATTATATGTAGCATTCATACTATTTTTATGATATCAACAGCACATTGAGTACTCATATGTTTTACGTCGTATTTTTTTTATAGTTTATATCAGTGGTTCCCAACCTGGGGGCGATCGCCCCCAAGTGGGCGATTTGTGTTATCAAGGGGGCAATAAATAGTTTGGGGGCGATAGGGGGGCGATGAGAATTCAGAGGGAGAAAATTAAAATGTACTGGAATATATTACAGTAAAACCATTCAAATTTTTTTTTATCACCGTGACAAGTTTCAAACTGACATTCTTACAAAATTTGACCGAGATAGAAATTCCTGATTCTATTGTCGATCCATTCCCTTTTGAATATGTGGGTTTTGGATAACCTTGATAACTCTTTGCAGATGGAGTATGACAGTGAGGCAAAGCTTATTTCAAGCAGAGAGGTTATGAGTTAGCCTGCGTGAAACTTATTTACACTGATCCTTAACTGTGGTAAAAAGCTATACTACTCGTATCGTTCCGTCAATATATTTAGTTAAAAAAGGGTTAGCTCAGTTATCCAGCTCCTCACCAAACAAAGAAATCAATTGGACACTTGCCTCAAGGACTTGCGTACACTCTAAAAAAATATCTGTAAGGTTACTAAGAATTCTCTAGGAAACTCAGCTTCCATAAGTTTTTTTAGTAGTGTTACATAAGAAATATGTGTATATATTACTAATTAAAGCTTAGTAAGTTATACTAAGAAAAATTAGTAGATTTTACAGGGGATTTTCTTGTATGTTTACAAAGAAACTGGTAGTAAACTGGTTACAAAAGTTTAAAACCAGAGGGCGCCACTAATTTTTCTGTTAGTCAGGTTTTATTTCGAACTTCCCGAGGACAGAACCCAAGATTATCGGGATCCGTGGAACAGCGCGTTAGTCCTCTCTGCTATCGGGGACTTGCATTTTGGATGCGTGTAAATAAAGAGGTTAAAATCTTGATCGTTAAAGGCGTTTTATGTTATTGATTAAGAAATTTTAAGATTCATTTTTTTTTCGGATATGAAGTTTTCGAAATAATTTAACGTAGTTTTTATATACTAAAATAAAATAAAACACGTTTTTAGGTTTTTTATCGTTGCGATATCGATTCGTCATAATCTCTAGAAAAGATAGCCAGGGGGCGCTGTAAGCGTTACATCAATTTACTTAGTATTGTTTAGTATTACTACAGTAGTTTCTTTAGGTTACAGATGATTTTCTAGTAAATGGTGAAAACCTGTAAAGTTACTAAGTAATCGTTAGTAAATTCAAGCCAAATTTTTTACAGTGTATGAGCTTGAAAAAATAATATTTGATATTAAAAAAGTGAAAAAAAAAAGAATAAAAAAGTTTTCAACATTCATTTTTTTTCTTTAATTTTCATTGTCAACTCTCTTAAATTTCCAGAATTGAGTTTAAAGATCTTAGTTAATTATTTCACTTTCATTATTTGAAAAAATCTAAATGAAAATAGAAAAAGCAGATAAACTTTTTTTTTCGATTTTATTTAAGAGTAACCGGATAAAGCTGCGTTGGTTGTTTTATGTATGGTAGTAAGTGTTTGAAATTATAAAATTTCTTTATTAGTTACACTTTAACTCAAATTATAAAAATTAAAGGGGGGCGATATGTGTTAGTCAACTTAAAGAAGTGGGCGAGGTTACAGAAAAGGTTGGGAACCACTGGTTTATATAATTGTAAGATTAAAATATCGCAATACTTTCGCGAAACATCTTCATATGTATAATATAACTTATGAAGAAAGGAAATTACAGGAAATGTACATAAAAAACTTTTTGAATGCATATAAATTCATCTGCGTGTATTTCCATGCTAGAAAATATTTAGATACAACACTTGATTGGTAAATTGGACTCCTCAAGCGCTAGTCCATTCCCGATTCTCGAAGTATCTCGTAACTCAGAGGTTCTTTGACACTAAGTATGGGAATCTTGCGAAAGTACGCGCTTCTTCTACGAGTTGAGAATGCCTTATCTTTGAAGGACCTCAATTTCAACTTTCTCTTTGGTCTCCCATATTTTAAGGTGTTTGTTCGCCTCAGTGGGGTGCGTATGAATCTGTATCTTGGTCGTAAATAAATGAATAGCTAAATGGTCACAAAATGAAGTTGAGTAAATTGAAGAAAATTCCCGTTACATTTCTTTCTTTACGCGTTTAAACAGAAGAAGGAGCCTGTTGGGAAAATAGTCTATGATGTATAATAGCAAATTTTTGCAGTTAGAGATTGATTGCTGTAAGCCGTTTTAAAGCTTTGCTGGAAATTCAATCAGACACATAGTCTGAAGTGTGAGGTTTTTTTTTTTTTGTACTTTTATTTCAGTTAGGAAAATGTGCGTAGTTGAAAAATGAATAGTTAAAAAGGGATTCGATAGCCGGACATTCCGATTCCGAAAAAGAGACCTTAACCACTAGGCTACCCACTGCCCCAACTTATGTTATTGCAGTGATTACATATTTATGACCCAAATAAAAATATGCACACAAAATTTCTTGCATGATTCGGAAATGCTACTTCTGTACTCACTGACAACTTATGTAACTCAACGCCCCTTGCAACTTGTCTACGACACACGAAAGTCTTACCTCTATATTTTTACTAACAACTTTGGAGCTAAACTCTAAATACCCTACGTCTATAATTTCCCCTCCCAAAATTACGCCGATAATCGACCCTTACCCACCCCAAATGGTATTTAAAGGATCAAAATCTTTATCAATGTACCAACATAGGGTTTACAATTAACACCTTCGCAACAGAATCATTTAACACAGTCTAACAATAGAAGATTTCAATTACGATTTAGTAAATGGTCCTGTTGAGCTGGATTATCTACATGCTCGCATATGTAATTAATATAAGGCAATAACTCAGCACAATTGCGGTAGATATATATTGGATGATACGCAATAATATCGTATAATAGTTTATTGGGGATTTGGTAGGCAATATTGCTATTTCGGTTGAATCAATGCATTTTAATATCGCGAAATTATATTTAGTTGATATTGTCTGATATTGGGCAAAATTGCGCTTTGTAACTGGTTTCAGTTTGGCTATTTTCTTCATCTTATTAACAGTACATTAACCCTTTATTCACTAAATTTATATTTCATGTTAATTTTTTGTCGTACCTTATTTTAAAATTAGCTGTGCAGGTTTAAAAAAAAGGTTGGTAATAATGATAGAAAATATAATTGTTAAGTAATTGTTTTGTTAGCGGCATTTCAACGATATCTTTTAAATACCAATATGAAATTCAAAATTGTCCGTTAATATTTATATTGAATTCATGTTTCATATTGATTTACATATATTTGATACCACAAGTGTAATAGATTATTAAACCTTCATAGGCCAAAAATCTATCAACAAGAACTATTTTATATTAATAATTCCTACATAAATATTTTTATATTAAAAAAGACCTTAACCAAACAATATTTATTAACTAATTGCTTCTTACAAATGGTATAATGGAACAAAATATTAAAGGAGACTTTCCAAAACTCTACAAAGGTATTAAAAATTCAAAAGCTTCATTTTATGTTAAATTTTCTGGTTCTTTGCATGAAAAGGGAGCATTGAGAATTAATTAAGGGAAAACTTTACGTTTTCATATCTGCCGTTGAAGAATCATTTTAAGTATTAAAAAAATGTATATTAATTTCTTTGCAAGCTAGTGAGCAATTGATATGAAAATTTGCAAAGGTTTTTTTTTCAACAGATTTTGTGGTAATGTATTTTTTTTATCATTTATTAAAAAATATATACTTAAATTCAGAAAAGATTTTTTGTCTTTAACTTACGTTATTTTCAAGAAAGAAATTGGATTTTTCGTATTTTATTTTGAAGTTCATTAGATTTTATTTATTTTTCTCGGTTGAAGATCGGAGATAAAACTACGAGCGGTTTGACAAAACCCTAAATGACTTTTGGGGTGAAATGTAAGTTTTAATTCTCATCGACTGTGATTCTAAACATACTTGATTGTGTTTCACAAACAATTAAAGCTACTTTTTTGCATCTTGAAATTTAGTAGAAGTGAATCTTGAATTTAGTAGAAGAATCACTTCTCAGAAGATAGTGAAGTTTTTAAACGTTAAATGCTAAAACAAGTTTTTAAAAAATACTAATTAAAAAGCTAGTTATGTCCATTTAAATATTCATTTTATTTAACATGCTAAATGAACTATATTCCTCAAGAAAATAACAAAAATCAATTTGGTAACAAATGCAAAATAATTTAGTTTTTTTTTTTTTCAAAATAATTTTTAACAAGTGTTAATATTATAATACTTCTACATTTATTATACCGGGACCTACCGTTTAAAGTCAAATCCAAACGGGTACGAACACACATTCTAAAGTAAAATTGCATTTACATTTTCTTCTTTATATATTTTATTAACTTCAATAACATATTCTAGTGCTCAATTTTATACTAAAATATGAAATTTTGAAATATAAATTATTACTTGTCAAGGGGCATCAAACAGAATCGATTGCATCTACACTCTCAAAATTAACACTTTCATTTTTGACGATTCATGAATCCTCAATCCTCATTTCGTTAATTTTGAGGATTGTTTCGTCAAACTATCACGTAACGTTTGAGTAAACGCGAATCCTCACTTTTACGATCGTGATTTGACGATTCTGTGTCGTGATTTTGAGGAAACTAAATCTCATTGTTGCACTCACATGCTCAAAAATGACGAAATATTTCTTTAGATTAGACGACATTCAAATCCTCATAAAATGACGATTCAAATTTCCTCACTTTGAGGAAACGAAAACCAAGAGCATTTGCCAGTAAACGAATCGTCAAAAGTAAGGAAAATTTCGTCGTTTTTGAGCACTCTGTTCGGTGCTGCAGCTCAGATGGTGCATGCAGTGGTACTTCGAGCGAAGGTAGCTCGAGTGCGAGTACCGTAGTCAACCTACTGTCTGCCTTTTCCTGAACATTCATCTGGAAATCTTTTTGCCTGTGACAACAACAGGGAGGCGTTTCCGTTTTTGCTGGAAGGATGAATGAGAACATGATTTAGTTACCGTTGAACTGTTGAGTTGTTAACTTTGTTTGTGTAATTTTTTAACCTTTTTCGTTGCCTTCGTGTTGATTTTAAAATGAAGTTATTTTAAATTTAATAAAACTTTACCAAAAGTTCGTGGTATTCCTGTGTTTCCAGCCAGACATAGCTCTCATCGTCTAACACAATTTTTCACATTCATTTTTGAGAGTGTAGCGTGCACGTGTAGAACACAAGTAAGTTTTTCAATTGGATTGATATATTTATTTGAATTTGGCTCATTAAGTCAGATATTAAAAATGTCATTACTGTCTTCAAAGAAATTTAAGTAGTCGCATTTGTGAAAAAAATAAACTGTTCTACAAGAGTGTCCAAAAGTTAAACAACTTAACTAAGTTGATGTGTTTAAGAATTATATATTTTAACACATGTTTACAGTGGAACTTCCCTACTCTGAACTCGGATAATACGAATTATTGTTAATTCGAACGATATTGTGTTTGAAAAAAGCTGAATTACACTTAAATTGGCCATCTGGCCACCTATTGTCAGTAAAGCAAAGTTTCCGCGTACGTGGCTATGTTAAATCTCCGTTTGGAAGCTTGATTTAAGCATCCGGAAGCGTTCAACAAGCGACAAGGTTTAAAATAAATCTGTAAGTTATTTGGTTTTCAAAATAACGAGATTTTATAGAAAAAAATATTTGTGTTTTACACAAAGTCAAAGTAACTTTTTCTCAACTTTTTAAACCCAAAATCAAAATAGCTTTTTCCAACTTATTCAAATTTAACGGCAAAATCGCAGAAAGGTAACAACCGAAAAATTCTTTTGATGGATTCGCTGAGTTTCAAAATATATATGTTGCTATAACTCTTTCTTGAATGGTGCATCCAATGTTACAGTGCATCGGTAAAGTCAACATCGCCGAAGGTCCTTCATTCTCGGGTCTCAGTGAATAAGTGAATCATGTCCTTTACTTAAAATTTTGTAATTAATACATATGGTAATTGAATAAGATTAGGTTTTGATTGAAGTAACTTCACACTAGAGATACACGAAGAGTATTTTTTTTTAAATTATGAATTACTGATTTTGCAGCTAAATATTCAAACCAATTTTTAATAAAAGTAGAATTATATAGCCCTGTAAGTCAGCTACATTTATCATGTAAAAATACTATTGCAACGAGATTTAATACAGCCGCAGTTATTTTTGCGTAGAAAATTATTTTGCCATTTGATAATCGACCTCCATAGCCCAAGTTTTCTGTATATTTATAAAGATAACTCGGGCTCTGAAGGCGACTACCGGTCCCATTTTCCCCCTTAAGTACCATTATGGAAGTTATACCCTCTCCGAAATAACACTTTCATTTTTGATAATTTATACAACTTTCCCCATTATGAACTAATAATTCATTTCTAAAATTTATTTTTATAATAAAAATAGAAAGCATGCATGATACCAGATTAAAATGGTAAAAAGCAGGAAACAAATCTTAATTTTTTTAACTAAAATTTGAGGGGCAAAAAATTGGAATCACAACTTTTGAATAAATTATAACAATAGATATTTTCAAAATTTTAATTGTAAAAAAAGATAAAATCAAATTTTTGACTTCTAAGAATGCAAGCGTGAAAAATTTAAGGTCAATTTATTTCATAAAAGTTTTTGGGGGTGAATTTTATTTTACAATGTTTTTCATATTTTCATTCAATTAAAACACACATTATTTATTTCTTCAAAAGACATGATTCTTACATCTAACGATAAAGAAGTAAGAGTTCTACTTAGTGAGCAAAAAAATCGGAAGCTGATAATGCCAAATGGAATCATTGGGGGCGAAAAGGTTTAAACCATGCATTTCCCTAATTGTTTTGAGCAGTGTAGAAATAGTCAACACTACCATCCTCCACCTCTAACAAACGCAACTCTAAATATTAGGTCCAGTTTCAAAACTCAAATTCTAAAAAGCATAACAAAGATATACATCCAGTCCGCTCATGGTCCCCTTTTGATGATTGTACAGGGTGGTTATAAAATAACGCTCGCTATTCGGAGTGGTCTGTAGCTTGAATGAATATTTCGAGTGAAACAAACATTGGGACACTTACTAATCAAGAAGGTGGGGGGGGGGAGAGAATGGAATCATGAAAAAGATAGATTCATAAAAAAATAATCTTTAAAAAAAACTCGTCTCTTGACCAGGGTTCTAAATTACGAGGCGTAGTCAATTATGGCCAATAACGGGCAACACAGCTAATTAAGCCTCGTAGTTTAGAACCCTGTTCAAGAGACGAGTTTCTTTTTTTCGAAAAAGAGGAGAATCATAAAATGAAACTCGTTTCTTGACCAAGGTTATCCGAAATTACGAAATTGCGAGGCGTAGTCAATTATGACCAGTTACGGCCAACACATCCAATTACGCCTCACAATTAGAACCCTGGTCAAGTGACGAGTTTGTTTTTTTATGATTCCACCCCCCCCCCCCTTCTTGATTAGTAGGTGTAACGATGTTTGTTGCATTCGGATTTATTATTCATTCAAGCTAGACCCCTCCGAATAGCGAGCGTTATTTTATAACCGGTATATTCAATTTGAAAAAATCTCCAACAAACAGACCTGACTCATTAATTATACTTTGAAAAATGAAAATTTTGCAACTAGACAATTTAAATATGAACTTTTCCATCTACAAATTATTTTGTATTAAATTGTTCAAATATTTAAATAACTAGGCATTAGAGATATACAAAACTTTTTAGTTACTTGATTCTTAATTTTAAATGACAGTCAAGGTATGAATTCAGCACCAAATGCATTTTGCCCGTCTCGTCTTTCATTTTTCCCGATTCGTGGTTGATCCTCTTTTACGCTAAACCTCTCGTACATAAATACCACCTTTCCCTGTCCCTATGATTTATGGCTCAAAACGGCGAAGTGCGTTATTCTTATTCTAAACAACCCCGCGGTCTCCCACTCCCATCGAATTCAATTCTAAATATACACATACTTATTCCATTTCGAACGTTTGAGCTTTTAGAACGGTAGCTGAGAATCTTTTCAAGTGAAAAAATTCGATGGAATTGTTATTTTCTTTAATATAATGTTCTAAAGGTTTTTAGAATATTGAGTATTGGTTGGTAGTTCCTGATATCAAACGCAAATAAAAATATTTCGTATGTTTTTGGAGCTGTGGTTGTTAAAGTAAAAATTATGCGGCTTTATTATTCAAATAGGGTAATAATTAATTGTATACTTCCGAAGTTGATTTACTGGATGTGAAGTCCAACAAAGAATGCATTTCGAAAACAAATTTTAAATTTAAAAGGAGGAAATATAAGAAATATACACTCTTAAAACAAAAGAGCGATTTTAACTCAGTCTGAGTTAATTTTCCCTCCTTTTGGTGTTGAAAATGCACTTCCCCTATACGAGTGGATTTCACTCTTTTGTTTTGTTAGACCTCCAATATTCTTAGCAACCAACAAGCAATTTTAAGACAATTAGGAGCGATTTAGGGCGATTACGAGCGATATAGGAGTTAATTTCACTCCCTTCCAGTGTCGAAAATGCCCTTCTCCCATAGGTGTGGATTTCACTTTTTTTTAAGAGTGTACCGAAGTTTGCCTGATGTTAAACTCAGAGGGTTAACAAAAACCTACACTCTTAAAACAAACGAGCGATTTTAACTCAGTCTGAGTTAATTTTCACTCCTTTCCAGTGCCGAAAATGCACTTCTCCTAGAGGAATGGATTTTACTCCTTTGTTTTAAGAGTGTATATACATAATTTTATTTTTAAGTGATTAATAAAATTTTTTGAAACCGTTTTACTACAAATAAAAAATTATTTTTTAAAAGTACCATAAGTTCAACAATTGTCATCAAGATAAAACGCTGGTTTATTTTAAAATGCAAAAATAAGAGTCGAATTAAAAAATATAGTCTTTATGGAATACTATCAGAAACGTGTACCATTCCATTATATAAATTTGTTGGTAGAATTAAAGAGCATAGTGGAAGAACGTTCCATGTGGCATTATTTAGCGAACAATGTGTCTATGATCTATGGTGTGGCATTATTTAAAATGGATTCTTGTGTCTATGATCATGTATATTATTCTCGCCGTTAAAAATAATAAGTCCCCCCCCCCCCTCCACTGCTTCATAAACTTTGTTAACTATATTTTTTACTGTTAGTAAGTACCATTTTCAATCCATCAAAGTGCAAACTCAAGCCGCCCTCAATCGTTAGGATGCCGGCCTTTGGAGCTGCTGGGGTCGGGTTCAAATCCCGGTCAGGCATGCATGTTTGTGACCGTCAATAAATGTTATTTGTCTATGTATTATTCCTTTCTTTGTCTGTCCCACTTGACGAAAGCTTATAAGAAGTTCTCTGAACAAGCACACAAGCTGGAATATATATGTACCATACCATACCATAACATAGCAAACTCAAAAATTTATAGATCTTTATTTTTAGTTTCACCTTTTTGTCACATAGTCCATTCTTCCACTAAGCTTTTCAATTGTATTAAATACCAAAGAACCTGACCGATCAATAAACTTGATTGACTTTGTTGACAATTAGTGTTGGAGAAAACTATCACAGGCTTGACAGCCATCTTTTCTCGGAAACTTTGTTGAAAGTCATGTATGATGCATTTCGATAAATAATTGAGACGATATCTCTCTTCATGTTCAAGTGGGACATCTGTCAGAAATCACTTTATTAAAGTTAAAAGTTTTGTTCTACAATTTATCTTATGGAATTTCTTGTATTTGTTAACTTCTTATAGCTGAGGATTTTTTACTGATGTATTTTATTCGCCTTATTTTTTCAAAAAAGAGCAGAGTTTTTTGTGTACACTCTTAAAACAAAAGAGTGAATTCCACTCCAGTTGGAGAAGTGCATTTTCGACACTGGAAAGGAGTGAATATTATCTCAGACTGAGTTAAAATCACTCGTTTGGAGTGATCCTGTCGGTGGTTTAACACACAAAGGATCCACTCCGAAAGGAGAAGTGCATTTTCCAGACTGGAGGAGTGAAAATCAATCAGACTGAGTTAAAATTGCTCGTTCGTTTTAAGAGTGTAGTTTCAATACACTGAAATCAAAGAAATAGTAAGTAACTGCATAGTACTAGTATTATTATTAACTGTTTTTTGAATATTTTTTTTTTATTTTGCTATTATATACCTTAACAAACAAGTAGTATAACGTTAAAAGCAACACGTAAGTTATGCTTTAAAATGCTGTATAAAAACTAGCTAGTATTAAGCAATTGCACAGTTCGTATCTTAAGGTCATAACTTTATCAAGCACAAAGTTAGTAATTCTGAATACAAAAACCTAACAGTTTTATTTATATAGATTTAAATTGTATGTTTACATTAGTAAACTCCCCGGTGCTACAGCCCATTACTGGGCCAAGGCCTGCCGGGCCCATTTCAGCTTTCGTGACCTAGGGCTCTGGGGTGCTAGGCATATGTCCCGGTAAGGTGGTCAGCCTCACGCGGAACCCCCAGTGTTTAGTTCCCAAGCATGCTTGGTACCCATTTTATCGACCCACTCAAGGCTGGGTCAACCTCGCCCAGTCCGGGATTCGATCCCTGGATCTGTGGCGTGGCAATGTGAAGCACTACCACTCGGCCACCGGGCCTTTGTTTTACATTAGTAAGATTTCGTAATTTTCATTTGTGCCGTATACATTTGACATCCCCATAACAAAAGACTGCAATAGAGCTACAATCATTCGAAGCGTTGCTGATCCCATTTTTCTCAAATTTTCAACACATTATCTACACAGTGAAATAATTAAAATCGCTTTAACATAATTTTATTGACAATCCGACTTGATTTGCACAAAGCATATTAAATATATTCGCAAGTTTTTAAGTAAAAAAAAAAATATCTTAATTATTCTTAATCTTAATAACAGACTAACAATAACATCGATTTTATAGAGTTCATAATCCTGATTCCAATCTAAGTTTAATGAGAAAAAAAACTGTTACGGAAACCTATCAAAGCTGCCTAACGTGACCTTACAACTACATTATCTTGTCCTTAGAACTGCGTAATCTCACAGCCCAACAATAAATTAATAAAAATATAACCTTTATATTCCGAAACACTCCAAGCATCTGAAATTCTGATTATCCGAATATAGTTTTCCCAATCGCTTCGGAAAATTGGAGTTATGCTGTATTTAGATATTATAAAGTCTAACGTAACTTATTTATAAAATTAAAAAATTTAACTTAATTTAACAGATCATAAGCCCATACACTTTTTTTTTTTAAAAAAAAATGTCAAGATTGTTTCTTCTATACCTTTACTTCAGTTTAATTCAATTATACTATCTTTCCGTGCCTTTTTTTTACAAGAAAGTTCGGCTCAGAACAGTCTGGTTGTTCCTAAAACAGCCGCGGGGTGATTAAAACAGGAGCTGAACTTACTGATTTATTTTCTTTTCTCGTTTTTTTTTGTGCTATTTCTTGCATTTAAACTAATTAGCACTTATTTAAGAAACTACAAATTAAAAATTGAATAAAAACAAGTTTAATTCAAACAAAAAGAATACGTGTGTTGTATCGTAATCTTTTTGTATATTTGACAATAGGAATGTCGTAGGCGGTTAATTTTCACCAACATAGTGAATCTATAAACTAAATATTCGAAACTTTATCTTGGAAGGTATTAGAACCCCAAGAAAAGTGTACACTCTTAAAACGAACGAGCGATTTTAACTCAGTCTGATTAATTTTCACTCCTCCAGTCTGGAAAATGCACTTCCCTGAAAGGAGTGGATCCTTTGTGTGTTAAACCTCCGACAGGATCACTCCAAACGAGTGATTTTATCCAGTCTGAGTTAATATTCATTCCTTTCCAGTGTCGAAAATGCACTTCTCCAACTGGAGCGGATTTCACTCTTTTGTTTTAAGAGTGTAACTAATTAGAAAAACACTCTTATAAAATTAAATCTTAATTATAATTTTTTTTCGTTGTAAGAAAAGTTAAAGCAGTTTTTGATTTAAAAAAAAAACACTTTATAGAAATAAATCATAAGTCATTCGAAGCTCTAGCTGAAGGACTAACTAAATGATAGTTTAATTGCAAAATATATGGTTTTTATAAATGTTTATCGGAAAGCTTGTTTTATTATGTATCAGTTTTCATTTTCCAAAAGTTATGTAATTTCAATTTGTAAAGTTTACCTTTGATGAAGGCTTGATTTTCCTTGTTTGAGTCTATAGTTAAGACTAAAACTTATATCGTCATGAATATCATCATTTTTATCCAGCATCTTGGCAACGTAAAAAGTATTTACAATAAGTATTATTATAAGTACAATAAGTGTTTTGATCAAAATTAAAATAATAAAATATTAGGTACATAGTTTAAAGAAAATTGTATAGATTTGATCAAATTATTGATTTAGTAAAGATCATATCGTAGCTTTCCCAGAAAAGTAATAATTAATCCCTTCCAATTTAATGAGTGAAGTTTTTTAATATTGTTAAACAACGTTTCGTAATTTTTCATCAATGACATAAAATTAAAAGAAATTGAATAAAAGTAAGCATCAAAGAAAAGGATTAATTTTTTTTATTTGAATAACTATTTCAAGTAAAATTGAATAAATAATATTTTCCAAGTATATACCTAATTTAAAAGTTTATGCTCACCTATTTTACTTGCGAAATTTTTTTTTAAATATTTGTTTATTTAAATTATATAACAAAGCAAGATATACGTCAAATTGCATTGATAACTACATAACAATTACTAGATAATAGCCATCATCGTTAAATAAAATTATATATGCAAACATTAAAGAGCCATAAACTATATAAATTGCTTGACTATTGCAATTGAAACTATTATGCTCTTCTGTTAACTGCAGCGACAATTGTAAAAGTAATTATAATTGAATTCGTATAATGTTATTTGGTTTCGTCGTTAGTTTAATTTATCAAGAATATTCTCCCGAGCGTCTTCAATTATACTGTATGCAATGCATATGTATGTACTATTTATAGATATCTTTATATTGCACCGTATAATATAAACATTGGCTTATCTGGTAAAAGAAATTAGTTTCTTTAAGGATATTTTTTAAACTTTTATATTGGTAATTAATGCTATCACTACAGATAAACTAATTTTTAATGTATTGGTGGAAAACGAGCTATATAAGTATTAATATCTGTAAAAAGTCCTGTTCATTTTTATGAACAAAAAATGCTCTGCTTGCAGCAGTATATTCTCTTTTAGCATATAATCCATAAATAAAACAATAAATTACAAATGTATTTCCTTTGAATAACCTTTAATACTGGCATTTAAACTGTTGGAAAAAAACACATAACTAATTCTATATATGAATACTATAACATCAATTTCTACTAAATGAATATTACTCAATTTATATATATAAGTAATTGAAAAGATTAAGTTGATAGCAGTCTTTACTGTTTTTATATATATTAGTTGTGTAATAGTCAAGCAATAATAAGACCCGTCATCAATGCACGTTAACTCAATCAATCAGATCCTGAAATAAGAGCCTGGTTGAGGAGATGCTTAATTGCGTATAGTTTCCCAGCCACAACTCATTTTAGGCAGTGGTAATTGTGTACTTGTTTGCGCTTTTGATCCTTCAATTTAATAACCACTTCGTCTCTGACATCCTAGTATCAGAACGCATCTTTGCATTTTCGTATATGAGTAGTTTTTACGAATTTGAAATCAAAACTATTGTATAAAGATTAGTAGCAGAACTCGCGTTCTCCAAAATATAACTATGACATAGAGTCCGGTTCTTTCATGGCGACATTTGACGATCGTAAATTCACTTGAACTAAGTCTCCAATGACCGGAACGGGCCATCGATCATAGTTATAATTAGGAGGATATTAGTTTTGCAACTAGACTTTTCAGTTAAAAATAACACCCAATTTTGAATTTTCCCTGTTAAAAGGGAGCATTTCCACGATGAATAAAGGACCATATAAAAAAACATATATTTTCCATATAAAAAAAAAGGGAAATTACTAGCCATTATCATATTATGTCATTAACGATGATTAAAAAGAAATTTTGGCTATTCGAAAATAAGTTTTCTGTTTCAGTTTATACATGTAAACAAAATAAGGCGAATAAGCATACTACTAACAAATTGAAAAAGGAAGTTTCAAATTACATGATAAACAATTTTAAAGACTTAAAGTTGACGTTTTCTTACTATAAGGAAAGTAATAATGGCATTCACATATGGGTCTTTAAATTTGCTAAATTTAACAGATGAAGGGAATAAGAATTATTTCAGGGCCGGATTTCTAAATAGAATAAGAAGGCTATATAGCCTCGAGCGGCAAATTTTACGAACAATTAAAGCGGCATTCGACATAAAAATTGTTATAAAAATACTAATATTTGTAAGAAAGAAACAAATGATTTACATTAACGTGTAAACCGTAAACGTATATATAGCACTAATATTTAGTTGTAAACATGGTAGCAGCGAGGGGAATTAGACCCTTCCCCTCTGATTTGGAAGTTGAAAGAAAAATATTAGAACAGTTTAAAAAATTTACCTATTATTTCGCTTTCGATTTCGAGTGTACATACATGATTCTAATAATACGTAAAAAATAGTGAAGAAAACTATATCCGACGGCAAATCGATCGTAACCAACTGGCGGCAAATCTTTAAATCCGGCCCTGATTATTTTTATACTGGTAATGTACCACTTGATCCTTCCATTCGAAAAGCATGCCTAAATAAAACAAGAAAGCTACTCACACAATCATATGATAGAAAATGGCCTTCCAGCCCCTGGGTCTCTCAAGGAAATTGTTCACCTGGAACCTGAGCTTCCTGTATCTAGGGTCCCTGTGCCTCTGCCTCGTTTGCATTGGCTTGCCCCACAGGCTCAGCCTCGGGTGCACCAGCCGGTTGCCCCCTCGCCAGCCCCTCTTGACCTCCGCCTGCGCGACGGCCCTGCCCGCGGCGGCCTGAGGGGGCGTCACAACAGTGGCGCAAGTGGTCTTTCCGTTCAGGCCGGTCAGTGGCGGCTGCTGCTCGATCAGAGTCAGTGGCGTGGCACTGATGATGGTGGAGCGTATCAGTCGAGGGCTCTGGTCGGTCGGCTGGTCCTTGCTAGGGTGCCACATTGGTGGAGGTTGCGGAAGCGAGGTCTTCCATACAGAGGTTTGGGTCAGGGGCTTGATAGTTAGCACAGATAGGGATGCACCTAGAAGACTTTAAATATAGCCCGTGACGTTTCCTTCTTGGAGTTTCAAGAAGTCCGTTGAGTGATTTGGTAGCACAATTAACCGGACTCCAGTATTATTTTTAACACACAATAAGTCTACCCCTAGCAGACTGTATTTGTAGCACGGGACGTTTTATTCTTGAAGATACAGTTTAAAGAGCTCCGTTTAGGATTTTGGTAGCAAAACTGCCGAACCTTCAATATTAATTTTTTACACTGCTAAATAAACCCTAGAAAACTTTGTCGAAGAAGTATGTCGTGACAATAACTTCTTGGAAATAGGGTTTCAAAGCTTCCGTTTTGAGTTTTGTTAGCACGATTACTCCAATTTCAATTTTAATCTTTACACATGTTTGGTTATTCCTCAGAATACTTTATTTGCTTCCGATGACGCTTCGCTTTTGGAGATGTGCGCTCAAAAGGGTTCTCTTTAGCACGTTTGCCAAACCCTTAATATTATTCTTTACAAACAATAGGTATTCCTTAGAAGACTATTTTTAGTCTTTGGCGATTTCTATTTTGTTATTAGAGATAAGGTTTCATGAGCTTCAGTAACATGATTGATAAACCTTCAATATTCTTTTTCACTCAAAAAATAATTTATTTACTTTTACTTAAATTTCTTACTGATCTTATGACAAACCCAAAGAGTAGATACTTTGTCATCCGAAATTTTTAACTACCTTATGGGGATAAATGTAGTTAACTTATTTGAGTATTTTGGCATCCAGAAATGAAACCAGTGGTTGATATATTAAAATCTTCTCACAAGTATATCCTGGTTAAGTATTTTATACATGACTTTTAGGGTTCCATGGTTTGGGTATTTAGTTTACCTATGACTCCATTATCCATACATATGAATTAGGAAATCCGCAAAATTCTTAAGGTGAATACAGGCCAGTGAATCCAACCATAGACAACTGCTGAATAATATATTTATCTTTTTGTTTTATTCAGAAGCAACATTAAGTCATTAGCATTATTTTAGTAGATGTTAGTGTTAATCAACGCATCCTATAACTGGTAAATTATTGTCTTCTATTTACGTCACACTCTGTTGCTGAAGAATATTGCATCGTCATCAATGATGAATATGTTTTCGTTACAAGTTTATTTACTGTTCCTTACGTTTTTATTCCATTGCTAATTTATTTGTTAAATATTGTTAAGGCAATTGCGAAGCATCGGTATAAAATATGGGTTGTTTATTTTAAGTTTCAGTTACATTAAGAGATCACATGTCATCCACGGAGGCTATTTATGCGTGAAATAGTTTCGAATTTGTAATGAAGCACCAATATAAGATTGCAGTGGAGTTATTCTTAACTAAGCAGCATTCGAATAAAATACAGTTAAATTAGTAAATAAATGTGTTAGATTTACTTGCAAAATTATTTTATTATATCATAACTACTAGAGATAAAAAAAAAGAGTAAGATTATTAATTGCATAACATAAAGTGTTAAATTTTGTTGCATATATAATAAAACTTAAATATTATCTATATTTGATTTTTTCAAAACTTTAAAATATGTTCTAAAAAAAAATAACTTGGTAATCAGTTATGCAACGAAATTAAGTTTTTATTTAATATATCTTTGTAATAAATTTATTTCTAATGAAAACTTTTAAAATTTAATATGTCTAAAGACATTTTTATGACTTCCTACCCTGTAAATTGCTGCGAAGATAATGAAACGTCATCAAATAAAACTTTTCTTGTAACTTTAATCCTAAAATATATTTTTAGCAGATTTCTATAATTTTCTAGACAGTCTATGCAGTGGAACATATGAAAATACTTCCTACTGATATTACAAAGATTCAATTTTAGTTTTTAAACAGTTAATGCTTTGCTAAATTAGTGTTGCTTTAATTTCTATGAGAGTTATCTTAAAGATTCATGTGTTATTATATTTCGTATTCTAATATTAAATTGCTTTCAGACTAATATACCTGTTATTAGAAAATTTACTGTTATATTAAATATCTATCAGTGTTATCGAAGTTATAATTTATTCACTTGCAGTTTTAAATATGGTGCATTGTATAATTCAAAAATTGCATTGATAAAGCTGCAGCTCTCGCTTTAATGTAAGTTTTTGGTCCGTTTTAACCAGCAAAAAGCTCGGCAGAGATAATTAAATAGGAAATTCCGCCTGATTGTAAAACTATGGCGCTAACTAATATTAGACATGTGCCATGCTAATTAATACTGAAATACGTGTTAGAGAAATAAAGCTTATATTTACCCTTACCTTTTTAAGACTTGAAATTTATCCTTTTGAGTGACAATATCTCGCAATCCGGTAGTTTTGCTCCGTAAAAATAGTGTTAAAATATTATTTTTAGTGCAATTTTAGAAGTAAATTGGTCTGATTTTGCTGGTGAGATTAAAATTATTTTTTAAGGAAATATAAAATAGTATTTTTGTTTAGATATCAGTAAAAACTAAACTCGTATTGTAGTTAGGAAATTGGGCTTCAAATAGCATAAGCTCATTCTAAATAAGGTCTGTTTGTACAAGCATTAAATTGAATTTGTTTTAATGAAAATCTATATTCTTCATTTCATTGCTTTCGAAGATTCTATAAATTTATAAGGGTGATATCTTTTGTCAAAATATTCTTTTAGAATTTTTATGCGTCAAGTTATATTTTAGCAAGTGCTTTTTTCAAAATATAGTTATTGTCAGCGTTTTGCTGGTAACTGCTTTTTCTATTCATATTAACCCTTAATCCGCTTAAATACTAAGCAAAATAACGAATAAATTTTTCCTTCTAAATTCCATTTGGAAAGTGTAATTCTTTACAAATAAGAAACTATTTCAGTTTTTCAACAACAAAAATTCTGCCTCTAACTTGAACGACTCGGAAAAAGCACCATCAATATTTTCCTTTCCAAAAACACATAAAGAATAAAATATTCCTCTTCCAAAATAAACCTGTAGAGAGTGGGGGACTTGCTTAGAATGACAGGCAAAACGTTGAGGAGCGTTAAACATTGAACTACTATCCTACTTCGCGCTAGCGACCGACAACGCTGATTTTCTCGTCTTGTCATCTTTCTTTTTGCTGCCGCCAGGTGGCAACAGTACTGGCCTGACATCTGGTGGCAAGTGGAATCTTGGAAGAGGCTGTTGCATTTTAGGCGTGAAGTTTTGGATGGAGGTTCTTTTATTTTTGCGTTTTGGAATGAGTCGAAGAATAAGCGACTTGTTGTTTTTAACTTGTTATTTGCGCTTCCTTTTCTGACAGATTTAACTAACCAGAACAGATCTTCAAAAGTGGGCCTTGAACTACTATGAACCCTTTTAATGTTGCACAAAAACTATATATTTTTTAAAGTTGGAATTGATCTTCTGTCTTTTTGACTTGCAATAACCTAATGAACAAGAGCTAAACTAGCCTACTTTCCTGTTACTTCACTGAACTTCTAATAGAAAAACAAGTCGTTTTCAAACAGTAACTGTCACCTAAAAAAGCTTCGACACAATTTTTATACATTAAAAAAAAGTTAAAAATTAAAACACGGCATACAGTTGCAATTTAAGAATCAACTATTGTCTTTTAAGCCTGATATTCATTCACAACAAAAAACGCAAAACTACACTAAACTACACTGAAAAATAAGAAATTTAAATTAACTTCATTTCTATGCAAAAAAAAATATGATACTTTTCGATTTGCAAACAAATTCTCAACAATCAAAGAATTCCATTGCCATTGTGCGACATATTTTGACGTCCCTCCAAATAGTCGTCAATAGAATCATGTAACTCTAGTGAGAGGTTAATTCACACTAAAAAAATTGAAAGTCATACAATAATCATTTTCATAGTGCAAGTGCGACATGGTAAAAAAACAAACACAACCAATATCTTATATATAAATTTTTTAAAAAATAATGTGTCCATTTAGTATAAACAGGTTCCTCAAAAATAACGTGAACATCTGCATAAGATATTTCACTGTATTTATTTTGGAGGATTTTCAAAATAATCAGTTTGATGTGATGGAACGCAATACCAATTTCTCATTTAAAAAATGACATATTTCTTCAAGTTATTCTAAAATTGTGTGTGCTTAATTGTTAAATGCATTTTTCTTAACTACAATTTAAATGTCTTACCTTTTTTTTTTAACTATAAATAACCCTTTTCTTAATGAAAAAGTATCTTTAATCCTCTCTTTTATCAGTGCTCATTATTTCATTCTCTTAAGAATTAAACCCGAACTCGTATTTTAAAAGCGAAAGCTTATGGTTTTGATTGATTATTGGTAGAACATATTCATTAAATTTGGACGGATCAAAACCATGGAATAAAGAGATCAGTATTAAACTTAAAGTTGAAAATTTGCTATTGATATTGATTTGTTAGACTTTAATAGTATGTATAGAAAATGAAATCTATAAAAAAAATAGTTTTTCACATTGTTGAAATTAGTAGTCGTAAAAATGGACCAAAGCATAGTTATGTCCTTAACTCCCGCGTCCCCATTTAAATTTTTCTTCATCGCAAAAATTATTAAAATAATTTAAATGTCTTAATTTTTTTAAAAACTATAAATATCCCTTTTATCAATGAAAAAGTATCTTTAATCCTCATTTTTATCAATGCTCATTATTTCAGTCTCTTAAAAATTATACTCGAACTCGTATTTTAAAAGCGAAAGCTTAGGTTTTTGATTGATTATTGGTAGAAACATATTCATTAAATTGGGATGGATCAAAACCAAGGAATAAAGAGATCAGTATTAAACTTCCAGATGATAGTTTGCTGCATTGATATTGATCTGTTAGACTTAAATAGTATGTATAGAATATTAAATCGATATAAAATTTTATTTTGTCAATCGTTGTTGAAATGAGTTAACATAAAAATGGACTAATACCCCCTTCAGTCTTTTACTCAATGGGTCCCCATTTATATTTTTCTACATTGCAAACATTCTCATTAAAGAAAAATGCAGGTAATTTTATTTATTGGTGCATTTTAAATACTATAATAATAATTTATTAAACTATTTAAAAATAATTTTCAAGCAAAGCAAATCGTTGATAACTTTCATTCTTCTGTATTGTTTTTCTCCTGTACAATTACGGCAATCAAAAATTAAATGATTTATGTAATGCGAAAATAGATGGAGTCCTTGATAAGTAGACTGATGTATACAAGTGTTGAGGAATATATGCACTGAAAAAAAAATTCTTGCAAATAAACCATAATTGTTTGGTAATGGTATTTATAGTAATAGAACCAGAATACCACGTACTTAAACCATTCAATTAGTAACCTTACTATTCGTTTTGGTAACCCATTACTAGAATTTCTGGTTTCTAAAATTATAGCTCTGTTACCCGTACGTTTGGTAAGATTGCAAGTATGAAAAGTAAGTTTACCATACGCTTTGTTTTTATACAAGAAGCATGGTTGAAATACCAAATTAATTTCCAGAAAGCATCGGTCTTTTACCATATGCTTGGTGATCGAACCATGTTGAGCGCAAAGATACCTACCAAATACCACGGTATTAGCTGAAATTTTGACTACCAATACGTATGGTAAATCTCACTCATCAAACACGGTGCTGTGTTGCAGTAAATTTGTGACAACTCGAAAGAAGTCATGTAAGCTAACTAAACTGATTATACCAGTACAATCGGGAGTCCTGTGGGTCCGAAAGTCCTGTGGGCCGTCATTGCGCAGTTTGTCATTGCGCAGTTATAAGATAGATATGATGTACTCCATCCTGCGTTCGTGTGGTTTTGTGACTCATAATTTCGATAATAGCCATTTCAAAAATAATCCAATGCGAATAATTTATAAATTATATTATTATGAATTTATTGAGACATCATTAATTTAATATTTGTTGTAAAATATTAAATTTTGGGTAAATCAATTTGTTTTTAATACAACATCACAAAAAGTATGCATGCCACTTAGCTCTTATATTGTCATGACATTTTTATTCAGGCATTAATTTTAATTAAATACAAAAATTATGCAGGATGTCAATGAATGACTATAATTTTGAATTAAAATAAAAATTAATAAAATTTTAGATCGAAAGAAAATAATCTTTGAAAGTGTTAAGGACAGAAGACACACTTGTCACTTTAAACAATTATTGTATTTCAAAACAATTATGTCTAGCATGGATTGACAGACAAATAAATAAATAGATATGAAGGAGAGTATCTGATGTTCTAACTTTCTAAAAACATTATACTTTATTTTCTTTAAAAATTATCAGGGTAAAACGAAAAACAATTTTACTGATATACTTAGATAACATCCTCGACAAAAAAATGAAAAGATACACTAGTTGGTTCACTTGTAATTAAACTGAGTGCGACTTAAAAAAATTGCCGAATTGTCAATATACATGAAAAAAAATAAGGAAAAAATATTTGGCCTTCTTTTATCCCTTTCAATCCCGACTCTTTTTTAATTCTAAAAATATAAAATTTATGAAAAGGACTCATTTTGCATCAAAAATGAAACGGTGAAAAGCAGGGGGGGGGGGGGGGGAATTGGAATCATAACTTTTGAATAAATTATAACTAATAATTTTTCGAAACTTTATTTGTTAAAACTCGTTGAAATTAAATTTTTAAACATTTGAAAATGCAAGCATGCAGAATTTAGGGTCAATTTATTCAGTAAAATTGTTTCAGAGTGCATTTTCTTTTTACTATGTTTTGCGTCTTGTCATTTTAACTAAAACCAACATTATTTAATTATTCAAATAACATGATTCTTCCATCTAACGATGCAAAAAGAAAACATAAGTTTATAAAAAAAATGTAAGAAGAATTGCAATAACATTTATCGGAAATAAGTGCGAATTTAAGTTAGTGACAAAAAATCGCAAGTTTGACACTGGGAATGTTTCTTATGATGCCACGTTCTCCGTACTGCGATTTCATTGGCTGTTTCGTTTTCTTTCCTTACTAAGATTTCATTGGTTGTTTCTGTTTCAATTCACTATCAGAATGCTGAAGTAGATGAAAAGAAACTTTTCTATATGAACAAATTTTCTTTAACCCTTTCAGTCCCAATGACAATTTGGCATCATTTTAGATTTTTTCCTTCTGATCGTCTATAGCCATTTACAATATCAAAAAGCACATCATTCAATTCTTCAAACTTTTTTCGATTAGAAAATATTTTTTATTAATCCCAATAGATGTCATCCCTGTTATTTTTGTAAAATTATGATGGCCAATGACATCACTGGGACTGAAAGGGTTAATAAATGATTAGAACAACAGCACAGCAAGAAGTTAGAATATTTTAGTTATTTTTTTTAAATGCTTGGAAAACTCACATTTGAATACCCAAACAAAAGTGATTCGAAAGAAAAAGAAAAAAAGACCACGAAGCTGTTGCCATCTCAGAGACGTGAAACAACCCCGTTCCAACTGGAATCATTGAAAGTGAAAGGATTTTATAAGAAAAGTGTTCCTCACAAGTAACCCCCAAAACGCATTCCATATTTCACTTCTAGATGGTTTTCCAAGGAGAGTTGTTCGATAATGAACTCGCATTCCCTGAATATTTTTGGTTGATAAAGAGGATCGGCTTATTTTATGATGATGATGCGATCATTTTCGCTCCGTTTCCTTAGAATGTTTTACGAGAACTTTTTTCTAGGAAAGTGCGTAAATTCGAATCTAACGCAGCTTTGATGTACTTTGATACTTAAAATTCCATGATTGGAGAAGTTTCTTAATCATATACTTTGTGTAATTTTTCTCTTGCTGGATGTTTTACTAATGAGATTACTTTTTAATTTCAAGAAGTATTTATTACTCACATTTTTACATTCGAGTCCTAATGTTTGTGTCATAATAACTAGATTACTTGAAAATTGAAATTCATGGACAGAAGTTTTTCCTCTGATATTCATGTATTCATTTTACAAGGATACTGCTAGTTTAACCCATACATCTTCGCTTTCAATTACCTAATATGGAATAACATGTAATAAAAGTTTTGCGACGGGTTCGAAAATTCGAAGTGTTGATTTTAACGATGTATTGGGTGGTGATTCAAAAAATTTTTGATTCTGAACTAAAACTAAACTGTTGAGATTCTAAAACATGTTGTTCTCGAAATGTTGATTTTGTGTCTTCTACGCGATGGTATTGGGTGGTGATTCTAAAAATTTGCTTTTTGAACATTGGTCTATCTGACCACTCTACATCTTAAACTAAAAGAACTACAAAATTTAAAATTTTGAACACGAGTTACCAGTACCTGTTGGACGTCATATTAGGGTTTTCAATAACATCGCCCATGCTCAGATTGTAATTTAAATTAAGGGGATACGGTACCCAAAAATTGGTCAAAATATCGATTTTCCAGTTTTTACTTCTTATTATTCACAATACCTTTTTAAACATTCACTGTGAAAGTTTCATAATGATACCTTTTGTAGAAAAAAGTTAGTTAATCCCAAAATTGAAAAAGTAGTAGCGGTTAAAAAAAAGTCAAAATTTTGACTTTTGAAAAAAAAATATAAAAAAAAACTACTTGAAAATAATTGTTTTTATTCCTAGAAAACGTTTATTTAGAGTGAACATTATATAAAACCAATATAATTTATAAGTTTATGTTATTATTTCTAGAATTAATGTTTCGAGTAGCGCATCACCTTAATCATAATGGTATTTTTAAAACCCTGACTCTCAACTGCAAATTTTTAAAGTTTATAAAAAGTTAGACACTTGTTGCCTTTAAAGGAAGGATAACACGTTCAATTGATGTTCATGGACACGAAAATCTTTTTTTTTTTTGTCAAAAATGCCACATAACTAATTTTTTCCATTACGCTTCTCCAATATTATATTTCCCAAAGTTAGAAACTCAATTAATTCAATAACGACGATTGTTAAAGAACTTTTCGAAGCAAAAATGAGCTTTGTGCTTAAGTTTACCCAATTAAACAAAATAAAAGATAAATGTTAACCTAAAGTTTCTAAACAATTTATGTGGGACAAATTAAGTTGTACATAAATAAATTGAAAGTCTTAGTTAACGTTTTTAATTGGAAATGAGGATGTTCATGGTATTTACAAAGTCGTCGTTCGAAAGGGTTAATTGTATTCAATTTCTTCATTCATTTGTTTTAATTGCATTACAGCATATCCTTTTCTTTAAAAGGTTAACTTTTTAGAAAACATCAATATACATAGCTTCCAATAAATGAAAAATTGTTAAAGTTACCGAGCATCAACAATAGTTTAAAGTTATTTAAGTGTATCCAAATATATATTTCTAAATTGCAACATTACGCACTAGAGGTTTGGCTAGAAATCACCTATTTGTGCAATGACTTATGAATTCAATGCATGACATGAACGAAAATGTTGTTCCATTCCAACTCGTAACTAAACACCCGAGGCAATAAATTCCTGGCAAAGCTAAATCCAAACATGGAAATTAGTGTATTCCAACCCATGAATCTTAAACTATTATTGGCTGAGCTTAAACATGTATATGTACATAATATCCAGAGTGGAATAACTCCACTCCTTGCCAACCTAAGTTGGGTAAATAGAAATATGCCATGGAGAAGATCCTTCCGCGCATGTAAAGAGTTCCATAAATTATGTGTGAAATTATCCAAAACACCTGTTTAAAACAATTATTTTGTTTAAGGTCTAACAGATTTGAAAATTATTTGATAAAATCTGGCAATTTTATCAAAATGAAAAGTGTATTTTGGTTCAATTGTATTCAGATCATTTTGTATGTAAATACTAGCATCTTGCATGGCAAATACAAAGTTAGGTTTCAAATAAAGGGAGGATTGGACAAATTGAAGTTGCACCTAGGCTTTTGATTTTCGGAGTAATTTTTTCGAAAGCTAAAAAAGAGGGACATATTGTTTCTCTCATAGCATACAAATGTCTGTGTACCGTTGCCATTTCCAATTTAAATTCCTATAATTGATTTGTTTTCTTATGTAAACGTTTCTCAAAATCAAATGTTGATGTAAACGTCAGCACATATATTGTTTTATTAAATATTCCTTGTTACTGTTTTGAATGAAATATATGATTCGAAATGAAATATTTGATTTTGAAATGAAATAATGAAAATAGATTCACAACTAAAAAAACTGGGAAAAAGTATAAATAAATTGAAACTGAAGTAATATTTATAGTTTTGAAAAAATGCAGAGAAATTATTCATTTAAACAAAGTAATGTCTGATACTTTAACTTATTAATATTTACTTTTATATAATAGAAATCTAGAATAAACTTTAAATATTTGTTCAAATTAACCATTTAACAAAAATTTAGTTATCGTTAATGCTTAGTAAGTTGCAATAAGCATGTTTGGGTATCAACAAAAAAGTTAAATAAAAGTAAATTATCTCTCAAGCCTGGTATGGAGAATCAATGGCACATATTGGAACAATACAACTATTTGAGCACCTCTCGAAATAAGTGCAAAAATCAAAGCTGAAAGGTAAACGTCACCTGAAACAAGCTAATTGAAATCATATTTTAACACATTCGCTGCCACCAAATCATCGATAGAGTCTTCATCGATAGAGGCTGATGAAGAAGAAAAACATCCTGTTTTTTTAAACCTGTTCGTTACAATGGAAATAAACTAACTGTTCATTTTTGAACAAGTACAAATCTTAGTTCGAGATCGTAAAATATCAAGGTTAGGTTGAATTAACGTCACTAACTAAAGCTACACGATAGCTACCTATTGGTAAAAATACAAGGAAATGTTCCTGGCCTTTTCCAACCGGATAACTCATCATCTGTCACTAATGATTGAATTGAAAGCCTATTACCAGATTTGCTTCAGCGATTAACTTTTCGACTAAGAAATAATAATTAAACTTTCCTAATTCTTAGTTTTGGGTAGTTTTTGTTTGAAAAAAAATAATAAAACAGACTATTTGCAATTTTTTTATCTAGATTGTTGAATAACAAACTGAATCACTTTACGAAATGCGGTATGTCATGTGTCTGGTCGCCCTACACTTGAGACGAAGTATTTGATTTCCTCGTTATTTTAAATAGAATGCCCTCTTTCAAATCACCAAGTATTATTCCAAGCACAGAAGGATCGGTTGCAAAAGTTACAAACGAACTTGAACTCATAAGAACGGTTGGCGAAATGGTACTATGAATTTCATCAGAATGTGCTGTTATCGGTGAATCGGAACCACGCGACTCCTTAAGGAGTCAGTGGCATCCAACGTGTTAAGTATTGTTAACAGTTAGAAGGTATATGCAGACTAGCGATTACCTGTAGAAATTGAAGAGCTTGGTGGAAGAACATGCTAAGTGACATTTTTGAAAAAAAATAATATTTTTGTGTCAATAGTCGATGAACATGCTGTTTAATTCCTTAGAGATAACAAGATTCCTCCTTTTCATAAACTTTAAGTTATATATATTTTTTGCCTTCTGTAAGTGCTCTTTTTAACGTAACTAAGTGCAAACAAAAAAACTTTTACGCCCATTTTCTCGTTTTCTCATTTATGTAAATTACAACTTTTTTCCACTATGCTGTTCATTTCTAATTAGTGAAACTCAGTTATACCTCTTTATCTCTGAGGAATAGACTTAGTTGTTCGAGAGATTACAGTGTTAGGTCTATATTTGTGAGTTTAACTAAGCTTGCTTTACAACAGAAACTTACATTAGCTACGCCTTTATTGAGTTATTTATTTTAAACGTGTATCTTTTAGGTAAAGGGTTGAAATTTATGTTTTGGCAAGTCGGTGTTTGGAAGTTTCTAAAACTATATTTTAATGCGAGTGAATAAATAACCGTGCTAAAGATAATTTGTTTAATTAATGTAACATTTGTATTGATGTATAAGGTAGGAGGCTTCATCAAACGAACTGATTGTTTTAAGTTACAATGTAAACAGTGAATCAAAATATTAATAAGGAAACGGAATATTAATAAGTTAATGTAGTAACGTCAGCAAACCTAAAGAAATACACTTAAAATGCAGAATTAAAACAAAGCTTATTTTATTTCTAGAAAAATCAATGTATTTTTGTTGAAATATTTACTATATCAATAATAAATAATTGGCTGTCTTTAAAAAAAGTACTTGATTCGAACCTTTTTCTAACACTAGAGAGCTAATATAAGAGTATCAGTCCATATTTGATTTAACCATTAGTTGATTTTTTTACGTTGTTCAAACTCAACTTTCTCCTGAGTAATTATTTTAACCTTTTAATACCTTTATTCTCTTGATTTAATAGTTTCTGCTTTTATCTATTGGCTGATATTTTGAAATGATCTATTTTGAAAAACACCTATTTTAAAAAAAAATTTGCACTCTGTCATAAATTTATCAATTTTTACTTATATATGTTCGAAATCAAAATGATGTACAGAATACTTTGCATTAAATGACATCATAAGCATCTGCTGATTGAATTAATTTAAAAAAGTGCTATTTCAGACATTCTTGTTGCAAAAACAAATTAATAGCATCTTATTCAAAATAGGTTTTGTGTTGGTTAAATTTAACTAATATATTGAACACTTTTCGTGTTTAAAAAAAATAAATAATGTAAAATATAAATAATAAAAATATAATAAAAATAAAATATGTAAAACATTATGAAAAGTTGTGGTTATTGAAAAATGATAAAAATGATAACGAATAATCTTTACTTGATTTGTTTCAATTATTAACTTTTCGATTATGAAATCACATAATTTAATAAAACACATTTTTTATTCGCCTTTTTTTTCGAAAAAAATATTTTTTTTAATATAACTCTGAATATTTAATTTTTTTAGCTAGGTAGTTGAATAACAAACTAAATTGTGTTGCTATATACATATTCTAAACTTCATCTGAAAACCAAAATATACAACTTATAACGTTTTCAAAACAAATACGTGTCTGCTACATGAGGGCAGGGGAGAGAATTAATGTTTTGACACCTTAAAACCTCATTTTAATAAGTATGTTCTTTCAAGATAAACAGTTTTTCGACGGCACGTGTTTGACCTTATTTTTAATTAAATCTTGTTAGTTCGTATGGGACTAAAGGTGAATTTATTAAAATTCAAATATTTTACTTTGTGTGGCTCTTGTGCGATGTCTATTCTACCAACTGAACCATATTTCAAAATGAATACAACTCGTTAAAAAATTCAAATTTTAAATAGTAGTAATAAATAATAAAATTTTGTGGTATTTCCCATGCTTATTACTAGCATCCCAGTGCTGTTATACTAATGTCGAAGAAATATTTTTGTAACAATGACAAGTGGAAAGTTGTCAAGACATCATAAATAATTTGAATCTTATTTTCTTATGAAAAATTACAAACCTATATTTCATTTCACAGGCTCAACCAAGAAGATTTTACAAGATCCTTAGCTTATACTTACTTAATCAAAAAATCTCTCTATTATGGACGCCACTTAATAGCTTTTCTGGGAAGAATTTAACAAAAAATATATTCAATATTAGTGAACATCCATTTATAAATGGTATGTATAAAGTTTTATGTATAATTATTTATTTTTCTTTTAATATGTCCTACTTCCCAACAAGGTAAATTGATGCTACAAGTTACTAATTTATTTAAACAAAATATTAATGAATTGTGCATCTAAAATCATATATATTTTTAAATAAGTGCGTTGTAACCGGTATTTTTTATGCCAAATCTCTAAAAGAGGCTGGAGAGCCCAGTTGGTTAGGCCCTCGCCTAGCATTTGAAAGGTCCCAGGTTCGGGTAAGGAAATCGCCGAAATAGCTGCTGACCTATAAACGGCCCGTGCAGCCAAAAATGTCCGACGAATAGTACCCCGTGTAAGGGAGTGCACGTTAAATATCCTTCAAAGTCGTAAGGCTGCGAACGATGTCGCCCTTAACGGTTGAGTTGAGTGCCTATTCAGGTGTTGGCTCGTCAATTGACTGTGGTTCTAAAATACGACGCCCGTCGCCAATAGCCCTCGTGTAGCTCTAGTACGACGATAATTCAAACCTAACATAACCAAATCTCTAAAAAAATATATATATACTTTGGCCAAACAGCTGTATCTAAAAATTTCCTTTAAAATCTCTTTCGGATTAAAATGTAGGTTTAATAACGAGGTTTTAATTTAAAGCTCTACACCACGGTATTTATTTACGGTATTTATTATCCAAAGGAAAAATTTAAATATATTAGCAAAACAAAATTCTCTGTAAAATTCTGTACTTTAGCAGAAATAAGTACTATGTGCAATGTTATAACCTTGAAGTTCGGGCCTTTTAACACAAAAATACAAAATCAAATAGTAATATAACATATATTGGATTCTTCTGTAATCTCAATCAGTTTGATACACCATGAAACTGAAATGTGACCGAATCTGATCCAAATATATTTTAAAGTACAAATGAGAAAACTACTAGTATAAATAATATAAAATTTGTCAGAGATAATTTAGCAATAAGTTTCTGTTTGGTGACGGTCAAGGATGTAATTCAATAATAACATTAAGTAATGGTTAAATAAAGTATCGGAATAATCAAGCTTTGGGAACAATAGAATAATTAAGTAATAAAGTGATGAAGCATAATGAAATTAAGTAAGGAAGTAATAGGGAGAAAAAAATATTTGAACGTTGGAGCATTGAAAAAAAGAACAATGAGGCAAAAAAATGTCGGAATTGAATACAGCTAAAAATTCCAAAAAAAAAAAAAATCGAATTTGGCTAGATTGAGAAAAAAAAATTCAACAATAAAATGAAGACAGAAGACCTTTTAATTTGTACATTCCTAACTCACACAGGAAGATTGAAGTTTTTAAAGTACAATTTATGGAAAGTAAACTATTGCTCACAACTTAATTTAAAAAAATCTATTTTACTTTAAAAAAAACAATTTTAAAGTAAGTAAAATTTAAGAATACAAAACTTCAATATTAAGTGCTGCTTTTAATCCTACATTTATTACTCTTCTTTTAGCAATATTTGTTTAAGAAATTAAACATAACAAATTCTAACTATTTATTATTAGATTTCTGTTCACTTCAAGTGCAGTTTAATTTCATAAACCATCAATAACTTTTTTTTGCATTTCTTCTATTAATTTATTACCACACCATTAATTTCATAGAAAATTTTTACTTTGAAAAAAAATTGAATCGCTTTCAAATCCTGAACATTAAAAAGACTGAACACTATATCAAAATACAGAAAATCCACCGATAAAATTTATTGCAAACCCCGTGTCTCCTTGTCTATATTGATATAGGAAGAAAGATGACATTTCTATTCTTGTTTTGCATTATATTCGAAAGGAGAGGACAAATAATACAATCTAGTAGGAATGTGTCCCCACTTGAACTGCTTTTAGTATAAGACAAGCGGGATGTCTTGAAGTGTTAGCCACTCAAAAGGATTTAATGTGGATGTAATACCACCTCTTACTTGTAGGGCCCGATCAAAGACTTTAGTGGAAGGGGATTGGGGGAGCCCAGTCGGTTCAGAAGTTCGTCTTGCAAGTGGGAGGTCCCAAATTCGCCATAGAAAAGGTCCCAGGTGTAGAAAATTCTTTCAAACGCACCAAACTCTATCTTCAGTCGCTACACATCCTTTGGAGTTTAATCTACTTAACTCCTCGGTGCAACAACCCATTACTGGGCCAAGGCCTGCCGTGCCCATTTCAGCTTTCGTGACCTAGGGCTCTGGGTTTCTAGGCATATGTCCCGGTCAGGTGATCAGCCTCACGCGGAACCCCCAGTGTTTAGTTCCCAAGCATGCTTGGAACCCATTTTATCAACCCACTCAAGGGATAATAGGATGGGTCAACCTCACCAAATCCGGGATTCGATCCCCTGATGCTTAACATATTCTTAAAAACTAATATAATTTGGGTATTTCTTCCAACATACCAAAGTTCTCCCCAAATTTGGAAAAGCTTCATACAGAATAACGTTTCGTTTCTCTCCCCCCCCCCCCATCTACCCCCCTTTTTCGAATATCATGTTTCCCTACTTCGAGTCATCATCTGTTACACTCCTTGCCAACCTAATTTGGGTAAATAGAAATATGCTATGGAAAAGATTCTTCCGCTGATGTAAAGAGTTCCATAAATTATGGGTGAATCCATCCAGAAAACATGTTTAAAACATTTATTTAATTTAAGGTCTAACAGATTTGAATATTATTAGAGAAAATTTCGCAATTTTATCAGAATGACAAGTTTATTTTGGTTAAATTGTATTAAGATAATTTTGTATGTAAATATTACCTTCCAAGAGTTTCCAACTAACAGGACTAATCACGCTTTTCCCCCTGCCTTTTTACTATTTGTTTTTACCCAAGTTAGGTTGGCACGGAGTGTAGTCGGTTCAGGCGTTCGCCCTTGCATGCGGAAGGTAACAAGTTCGCTTTAGAAAAGGTGTCAGGTGAAGAAAATTCTTTCAAACTCAGCAAACTCTATCTCCAGTCGCTACACATTCTTTGGAGTTTAATCACCTTTTCAATTTCTCCTCGGCTTCTTATTTGGGTTAGCTTTCCAGCATTTAGGAACTTGACTTTTACGAAGCTTATCATATTCTTTCCTTTTTTTTCTCTAATGGGGCTGCAATATTAGCGGTCAAGCCTTTGCAGATTCGGCATATTCCCCAGAACCGTGAGCCATTTTTTGTGGCATCATCTAGGCGGCTCTCTCTACCAATTTTGACGCCCAGATTACAAGGCTTATTATATTCTTAAAAACTACAATAACTTACACTCTTAAAACGAACGAGTGATTTTAACTCGGTCTGATTGATTTTCACTCCTCCAGTCTGGAAAACGCACTTCTCCTTTTGGAGTGGATCTTTTGTGTGTTAAACCTCCGACAGGATCACTCCGAACGAGTGATTTTAACTTAGTCTGAGTTAATATTCACTCTTTTCCAGTGTCGAAAATGCACTTCTCCTACTTTATTGGATTTCACTCCTTTGTTTTAAGGGTGTAGTTATTTCTTCCAACATGCCAAAGTTCTCCCCAATTTAGAAAAGCATCATAGCAACCGAACAACGTTTCGTTTCTCTCACGCATTATGCCCCCCTCCCTTCTACAGCCCTTTTCAGATTATCATGTTTCACACCTTCGCTTCATCAACTGTAAATTTTTCTTGTGTATCATTCTGATGCGGGTGAGCGTTTTGAGTCTCATCGAAATATGTACAGGGTGGTTATAAAATAACGCTCCCTATTCGGAGTGGTCGGTAGCTTGAATGAATAATCCAAATGCATCAAACATTGTGACACTTCTAATCAAGAAGGGGGGAAAAGCATGGAATCATAAAAAAGATATAATCATAAAAACGAATAATCATAAAAAACAAACTCGTCGAATGACCAGATTCTAAATTACGAGGCGTAGTCAGTTATGGCAAATTACGACCAACACAGCCAATTACGAATCGTAATTTAGAACCCTGGTCAAGAGACGAGTTTGTTTCTTATGATTCCATTCCTTTCCCCTCTTCTTGAATAGTAAATGTCTCAAAGTTTGTTGCATTTGGATTATTCATTCAAGCTACAGACCTCTCCGAATATCGAGCGTTATTTTAAAACCACCCTGTATATTTGTACCAATAAACTATGTGCGCCAATGTACATTGTTTACTTCGTGAATCCTCTCGAATATATGCATCATGCGCTAAGTTGAAGATATTTTCTGAATATTAGCCATTATTAATGTGAAACCAAGCACAAGATTTTAAAAAGTTTTAGTTAATACAGCAAACATTTATTAAATATTTGATATCGAATTATTCAATAATAAACCAAGACTAGGGTCTCAAATTCTGGGGCAATAAAAAATATTTTTTATGGAAATAATATATTTTTCAATAGACTAACTTTTGCCAATTATGCGACTTGTCAGAAAGTATCCTACTCACGCATTGAATAAAAAACAATAGCCTTTTCTAATGTACTAAATAACGGCAAGAAAAATCTAAATCATCTGTAAACAAACTTTCAACACATGTCAAGTAGGAAGAGTGACGTTTTTTTGGCACTCGTGTAATTCAGGTGTTCTTTTTAGCGGAAACGTCCAATTAACGATATCATGCAGGTGTCAAAGACAAGAATAATGTTTTAAAAGGTTACGATTCCCAGGAAACGTTACATTTTTCTTGTTTGTACTTTTTTAAGCTATTTTTATTCTATTTTTTTAAAAAGCAAATATTTACTCGAATCTAAAATAAAATGCTTTAATACTTTTAATTTCCTAATATGAAATATAAATTAAGTATTGTGATGTAATTCTCCAAGATTAAATAATGTCAAAATTAAGTATTGTGATGCCAAGAGAAATCTAAATCATCTGTAAACAAACTTTCAACACATGTCAAGTAGGAAGAGTGACGTTTTTAGGCACTCGTGTAATTCCGGTGTTCTTTTCAGCAGAAACGTCCAATTAACGATATCATGCAGGTGTCAAAGACAAGAATAATGTTTTAAAAGGTTACGATTCCCAGGAAACGTTACAATTTTCTTGTTTTGTCATTTCATTCATATTAATAAAAATATTTCGACTTTTATAAGCATTTTTTATTATATTTTTGTAAAAGCAAATATTTACTTAAATCTAAAATAAAATGCTTCAATACTTTCAATTACTTAATATGAAGTATAAGGTAAGTATTGGAATGAAGTAGAAAATCCGAAATGGGGATATATTATTTTGGAGGGGGCTGATAAGCAATGTTCTAAAATCAATTTCTATAACATCGATATTCTCAAAAATAGATTTTGAACATTGTTCTGTCTGTCTGCCATTTTGTTTGTCTGAAACCCTTGCACATGTTTAACCGAAAGAGATGTATATTAAATAAGTCGACAGGGAAACTTATATAGAATTAAACATTTTATTGTATCTTTCAGATTACAATAGGGTATTGCCGAAAAAAATTGTTTACTAAATTCATGTACAAATCTTTATCAAAATTCTAGGATATATATCTATTGTGGAGTTGTAAGTGAAATTCGTGTGCTGTTTCACACACCTAGTTTTTTTTTAATATAATGGGACATAAATTCAGCAAACGTTTTTAATATTTATTCTAAGGAAAAAACTTAAACATTTCGGAAAAATAATTTAAAATGTCGATTTAATCATAATCTTTAATACATCGTAATCTAATAGAAAAATTATTTTAAATTTCCTTTTGGAGAATTTTTTTATATATATTGATCTAACTTAACTAACTATGGTTTCTTTACACAGTTTCATTTAATAATATATTTACAAATTCATAAATTTAAAAAAAATGAAAGGATAGTCTTAAAAAATCGAGAGAAAAAACTAGAAACAAGCTATTTCTTTAGCAAGCATGCGTTCACTTTACCATGGAATTCATACCTTCCCATCAATTTCGCTAAATTGGTGACTGTCACTGACATTTTTAGTCTCCAAAGAACTGTCAACTAGTCAAAAGCTAAGGTTTCGGTTTTCTTTTCATCTTTGCGGTCGAATATTTCATCTTAAATATATTTATTTTATGTGTGTTTGATCAAAAATTATTAAATTTGAATAATGAATTATATATAAAGAATTTCAAGTAGATGGTGCCTTTATTTAATTATTCATTTTCTATGAAATGCATATAAAAACATATTCGAATGTCAGAAAATATTTCTAAGAGCATTTAGGAATTCGCAGTTAAAGATATAAGTTTAAATATATTAAGAAAAATTTATATTTAATATTTCTAAGGCATACATTAAAACAGAATGAATAATCTCAAAAGTAAATACGTTGAAATCTCAAATCTAAAATTTATGACTGCCAAAACTCAAACTTTCAAAATGAATGCTGGTATTTTTTCATTTTATTATGAGAACCATATCTTCATACATGTTTTTAAAAATCAACAATATTAAATATCAATCAATAGCTTATACCTCAAATTTTTCACCGGATATTTAAAAACTCAGTTGGATTGCAATGGCAGCACTGAAATCTCTCTAAATGTAGTTACATTTAGAGAGATTTCTGTATTGCCATTTACTGATCCAGACACTCCTTAGTACGATACTTCATTTTCCTCTCAATCATTCTAAAAAAAAAAGAATCTACATGACATATCCTGACTTAAACCCCTCAAAAACTTATATTTTTAACCTCAATTAAACTTAATAATTTTAAATTACCTTTTCACATATCCTTTATATCACTAAGTACTTTAACATCCCAACCGCACCTTGACGGCGACAGTCACCAAATAAATCGTTCCCACAGAACTTTCCCGAGTTATCCGTCCATGAGTTATCCTGAGTACACGTTGACCTTTTAAAACCTTTTTTGCAACAAAAACTTCTGTTGGTCAGCCAGTGAGCGCTGTACATTGCTCGCCATTTCTTGAGGGCATTCCGTCCACGTCTATCGTCGACTTCAGACGATAACTCTATCGTCTCTCGATGCGTAACTAATATAATAAAAGACTAAATTTTATCTAAGTTTCCCTGTGGCTACTTATTTTACAAACTTAATTTCATATTTGAGAAAAATGTATCAGAGATACCAATAATGAGCTCAGAAGGGAGAACAATCTCAAATTTGAGAACCCATTTCTGCCAATATACCTTTTGCTTTTGTAGCTATAATTGTTTTAATATTTTATTTTATGTAAATCAAAAAGATTAAATAGAAAGTTTAATTACTAAATACATGAAATTAATTCAAACACATGAAAATGATTATGACCTTAGGAAAACACCCAGTCGTTAGAGTGATGCTCTACTGTTCAAATGTGAAATGTGCTAACTTTTTAAACGTATTTCGTAAACTTAAGTCTTATTTTCGTATTAATGATAGGAAAGAGCATTAAAGTTTTAAGATACAAAAAAATATAACTATACATAAAATATAACTATACCAATAATAAAAGCTTTTAAAAAAATAGATCATTAAAAAAAAATCTAAGTTCTGAATCGTTAGGCTATAAACTTAACTATCAAATGCAGTCTTATGTGAGTTCTTCTTTCAAATTATAAGATGCTTATGAAATTATAAATTTTGTTTATTCTTCAATGCAAATAAATTAATCTTGCATACGAGGTTGTAAAATAATTTAAATTACAGTACGGAAAAAAATATGCTCCAAGCTTTTCGAGCATTAAGGGGTCTAAGGAGTCTTAAAAATGTGCAAAGAAGGAACTACAAAGCATAGTTTGATCTTTCGTGTAATTTTTTAACTACTCAATATACAAGTATAATTTTTTTATATGTAGTTCTACAAGATTTATTTAATATGAAACAAATTTTAAAATTTATGAAACTTTAACCAAAACTAAAATAAGTGATATTAAACATAAAGCTATTTGAACACATTGTGATTAGGCTTGCGCGGCAAATTGTGAGGTCAAAATTGAAGACATGACCAAGAAAATGACTTTATATTGTACAAATATGTACAAACAAAGACTTATACCTAAATTCTCAGCTCAATTTTAATTAGAATTTATTTTAAGAACTTTTTTCGAAAAAAATTTATAAAAATTTTTGAATTTTGATTTAAAAAAAAATTAAAAAATTATTTCTAATTAAAATTGAGCTGAGAATTTAGGTATAAGTTCTAGTTTGTACATATTTGTACAATATAAAGTCATTTTCTTGGTCATGTCTTCAATTTTGACCTCACAATTTGCCGCGCAAGCCTAATCACAATGTGTTCAAATAGTTTTATGTTTAATATCATTTATTTTAGTTTTGGCTAAAGTTTCATAAATTTTAAAATTTGTTTCATATTAAATAAATCTTGTAGAATTACATATAAAAAAATTATACTTGTATATTGAGTAGTTAAAAAATTACATGAAAGATCAAACAATGCTTTGTAGTTCCTTCTTTGCACATTTTTAAGAGTCCTATGACCCCTTAATTACAGCAGATGCACCCATTAATGTTATTTTATGACACGAATATAAAACTTGAATTAAAAGCATCGACATTAAAGTGAAAAATAAAATTCCATCACTTTATAAATATATAAGTTGGTATTAAGAAGTTCGTCTTTCAAAATTAAGTAGTGTCTTAAACATTTTTATTTCTGCCAATATTTATACAGTACAATGATGCGAAGAAACATAAATTGCCTAATCACTGAAAAGGTTAGTTTACGAACGTGCTAAGTGACATAAAGGTGAAAGCGAAAATATGAGCTTTAAAGTTCGGATTTCTTGAAAAAAAAAATCTCTAATGGGGCTGCAATATTGGCGGTCAAGCCTTCGCAGACTCGGCACATTCCCCAGAACTGCGAGCCATTTATTGTGGCACCATCTAGGCGACTCTCGCTACCATTTTGACGCCTAGATTACAATGAATCTGAGCTCTCTGTGGATGTTAAAGTAGGCCGTTATTTAATTTTGCCTGAACATAGGTCACATGGGCCCTCCAGGGATCTTTTACATGCCGCATAATCATATGACATGCGTGAAAAGAATTTTCCCATCCAGAAAATCCGACGACTCAGCCGGGGCTCGAACCCGCGATCTTAGGCTTACGAGGCGGACACGTTTAACCCCTCAGCCACTGAGCCGCTGGATTTGTTGAAAATGGTACTGACAAACCGTAAAAAATGTTCTAAACTTAATGTTCATGAAAGAGGGGAAACTTGTAATCGTTATAAACAAGTTAATAATCTGCTCATTGACAAAAAAAATCTCAATTTTTTCAAAAATATCACTTAGCACGTTCTTCCACTAAGCCCGTCAATTATTCTTTCATAATAAGTTTCTTAAAAGTACGCGTTTACATATTAAAGATAACATTAATACTTAACTTACGCGGGGTTGTAATGGAGACGTTAATTAAAAATTAACAACTTGTAACCGGGATAGACTTTAATTAGATAAACTTTTACCAATCATTCTTGCAACGTGATAGTTTGCTCCTAAAATTATCGTTCTTCATAAATAATTATACTTTGGTATTGTATAATGAAAAGCGTTGGATAATTATTAGATAATGTCTTGTGATATTAAAATTATGTAATTCAATTACGGATAAAGAGTTTTCTGTCAGCAGAAAGAAACTTCCTGCGGCCAGATGCTGAACTGTTGTCTTTTCTGATGGTAATTAGGACGTATGTGCTTTGTATATTTGAATTAGTAGTGTAGGACTCCTATTATCAGAATATCAGGAAAAAAAATCCGCCTTGCTAACCTGTTAAACTGTTCATTTTTGTTGGATGTCGCTAGCAATTACTTTTGGATCGACTAAAAAAAATGCTAGAAATTATGTTTTAAATATACAGGGTGGTTATAAAATAACGCTCTCTATTCGGAGTGGTCTGAAGCTTGAATGAACAATCCAAATGCATCAAAAATTGAGACACTTACTAGTCAAGAAGGGGGGGGGGGGGAAGAATGGAATTATAAAAAATATAGAATCCTAAAAAAATCATGAGAATAATCATTAAAAAAACAAACTCGTCTCTTTACCTGGGTTCTAAATTAAGAGGCGTCGTCAATTATGGCCAATTGCGGCCAACACAGCTAATTACGCCTCGTAATTTAGAACCCTGGTCAAGAGACGAGTTTTTTTTTCGAAAAAGAATGGAATCATAAGAAAGAAACTCGTCTCTTGACCAAGGTTCTAAATTACGAGACATAGCTAATTATGGCTAATTAGGCCAACATATCCAATAACGCCTCGTCATTTAAAACCCTGGTCAAGTGACGAGTTTGTTTTTTATGATTCCATTCTTTTTCCCCCTTCTTGATTAGTAAGGGCCTTGTTAAATCCGCTTGTGGGGAGCCTTGTGGTTAAGATCTCGATCTCGTTATCGTAAGGTCTCGCGATTGAGTGTCGGTACCACTGAAGACCCACCGAATATGCGGAGCACGTGCTCGTTAAATCTGTTGGGACCGAAAGTCCTGTGAGTGGTCATTGCACATTTTCCCACGGGTACAGGTTCCTGGAGACTATTTCCCTCCCCTTCAGGTCAGGGACTTGTCTAAATTGTAGAAATGGCGCGCGATAGATGGCAGCATCTGTCACGTATGTGTGCGTGTGTGTGTTGTGTCTGTCTTACATGATGAAGGATTATAAGCGGGTCTCTGAACAAGCACACAAGCCTGAAAATATATGTATACCTACCAACCAATTCCTTCACGTGATAGAAATTGGTAAAAATATTGAAAAATAGAAAAAATTTGTCAAGACTAGCGATAAGTATTATTCACAACAACACCTCCAGGAACGTCTGACGTCAGAATCTTTGCAGGTAGACAACCCTGTCCGAGCAGTTCCGTGCAAAAGGAATACCGTGTGAAAAGGCCTTAAGGGGTCATAGGAGTCTTAAAAATGTGCAAAGAAGGTACTACAAAACATAGTTTGATCTTTCATGTCATTTTTGAACTACTCAATGAATAAGAATTATTTTTTTTTTGTAATTCTACAGGATTTATTTATTATAAAACAAGTTTTAAAATTTATGAAACTTTGGCCAAAACTAAAATAAATGATATTAAACATGAAGCTATTCAAGCACATTGTGATTAGGCTTGAAAAAATGACCAAGAAAATGACTTTATATTGTACAAATATGTACAAACAAAGACTTATACCTAAATTCTCAGCTCAATTTTAATTAGAAATTATTTTTAAAAAACTTTAAAATCAAAATTTTAAAATTTTTATAAATTTTTTTAGAAAAAAGTTCTTAAAATATTTTCTAATTAAAATTGAGCTGAGAATTTAGGTATAAGTCTTTGTTTGTACATATTTGTACAATATAATGTCATTTTCTTGGTCATTTTTTTCAATTTTGACCTCACAATTTGCCGCGCAAGCCTAATCACAATGTGTTCAAATAGCTTCATGTTTAACCCGGCAGCACTCGCTTGGGGTCTAATGGACCCCAGATAGATTAAATACACTCTAAGATCAGACACTCTGATTGGATTTCCATTATAAGGATTTTCTATATTGAAATTGATATAGACACTAACTCCCCCAATTGTGTCTAAGGGAACTAATGTAATGGTTTACGCGGCTGCCTTTTTCTAGCCTCCCTTCGGAGCTTTAGCACAGTTGCGGTTTAGTTTGTTATTTAACTATCTAGCTATAAAATTGCAAATAGTCTATATTTTATTTTTGTAGTTTTTTTCAAACAAAAACAACCAAAAAAATGAATTCTGAAAATTTAATGATGATTTCATAGTCGAAAAGTTAATCACTGAAACAAATCTGGTTATTGGCTTTCAATTCAATGGTTAGTGACAGTTGATGAGTTATCCGATCGGAAAAGGTCAGGAACAGTTCCTTGTACTTTTACGACTAGCTGTCGTGTAGACAGCTTAGTTAGCGGCAGTTTAGTTAGGGTAGGGACGTTAGCGCTAAGATCGAAAACTTTAATTATCCATTAAAATCTGACTTATTATAGTACATTTCGAAGAAACAGAGCTGCAATCGGAAAGTTTAATTATGCCAATCACAAATCAATCGTTAATAGTGTATTAGTTCCGCTCGACACTTTGGAGGCGCTAGGCATCAGATTGAGTTCCCGATCTAGAAGACTCTTAGTCTATGCTAAGTTAGCGCGAGTTCTGCCGGGTTAATATCATTTATTTTAGTTTTGGCTAAAGTTTCATAAATTTTAAAACGTGTTTTATAATAAATAAATCTTGTAGAATTACATATAAAAAAATTATACTCATTTATTGAGTAGTTAAAAAATGACATGAAAGATCAAACTATGCTTTGTAGTATCTTCCTTGCACATTTTTAAGACTCCTATGACCCCTTAAGTGTCTCAAAGTCTTTTGCATTTGGATTATTCATTAAAGCTACAGACCACTCCGAATAGCGAGCGTTATTTTATAACCACCCTGTATAATGAAAACTTTAAATATCTATTGTTCATTATAGCTTTTAAACAAAATAAAATTTCGTTAAACACACTTTGGTTGGTCTGATGACGATTTAAACTAGAGCTGCATGATCTCATAATCCAAAAATACATTAAGTAATTTATTAAAATAAACCATTTTCCGATTAACTCAATTTTTTTATATTTATGATTATCTAAATGTGGTTAGTTCCCAATTGCATCGGATAATTGTAGGTATGCTGTATTTATATCTATTTGGAACAATAAGGCTCATTGGGGGGGGGGGGCTGTAAGGAGCCTAGAGGTCAGGATCTCGGACTCGAGATAGGAAGGTTGAGAGTTCGAGACCCGGTGCCACTGAAGACTTACCGAGTATATGCTGAGTACGTGCTCGTAAAATCTGTTGGGTCCGAAAGTCCTGTGGTCGGTCATTGCGCAGTTCACCATGGGTACAGTTCATGGGTTCCTGGGTTCACATGGGTTCCTGGAGAAAATTTCCCTCCCCTTCAGGGACATGTCTAAATTGTGGAGGTGGCGACAGATGGCAACATCTGTCATATGTGTTTGTGTGTGTCTTGTGTTGTCCTACTTGACGATGGTTTATAAGCGGGTCCTTGCGACCAAGCACACAAGCCAGAAAATATATGTCAACCAACCAATAAGGCTCATTTCATATATGCAAGTCGTACTTACGTTTACTGGAAGATCGCAGTGACAATCATAAGTCAATTGGTTCCTTATCATGCAACGGAACCAAAAACTGTACACACAGTTTTACCTACGGTTTTCAATTGAGGAATGACAGTGATAAATGAATTTGAAATGCTGTAAAATTTGCTGAAGTAGCGGCTCAGGTGGCTGAAAGGTTTAACGTGTCCGCCTCGTAGGCCCACGATCGTGGGTTCGAGCCCCGGCTGGTTTTCTAGATGGGAAAATTCTGGGCACGCATGTCATATGATTATGTGGCATATAAAAGATTGTTGTAGGGCCTATTTGGCCTGGGTTCTCTCGGCAAAATTAAAATCTCGGTATCCTTTAACATCCACAGAGAGCTCAGATTCATTGTAATCTGTGGTAGCGAGAGTCGAAAAATTGCTCTCAGTTCTTGAGAATGTGCCGAGTCTGCAAAGGCTTGACCGCCAATATTGCAGCCCCATTAGAGAAAAAAAATCGCTGAAGTACATTTCACTATCTCAGCGTTTAACATTGCCCCTACTTGATTTAGAAACTGCAGGTAAAGAACGGTTAAAAACTTTTATCTGCTTATAACTTTCCTTTTTTTCCTATTAAAGTACTAATATGCTTGACTATTACAATTTATATTTTTACAGTGTAAAAATTACTGTACAGAAAATTGTAGTAATCGTATGTAATTGGGTTATATGGTTTGGCTGATAGGGCACGCACTGCTCAAATTCAAGGTTTAAGATTCTACGCGTTTGTGCTCTAGTTCTGATATTCTACGCGTACCTCTTATAAAACGTTTGTCTAGTTCTTCCATCCGAAAAAAAAATTCTAAACTTTCTGGAAATAAAACACCAACGAACTTTTTCTAAAAAGAAATTTTGGAAAAGTTTGCCTTGTAATATTCGATTTCTTTTCGACTTTAATAAAAAATACTAAAAGAGGAACATCTTTAATAATAGAAGTTAGATTTTTTTTATGTCATAAAGAAGAAAAGAAATCTCTTTGGCGGCGTATTGTCGTCTGTTTAGTTTGTCTCATATACGGAATGAAATATACCCGAAAATAACAGTTTAGGTTTTTTTTGCATTTGTGTGACAAAGCTGTAAGTGAAACTAAGCAAGTGAAACTAAGTATTAGACTTCATTCAGGAATTTTTTTTAATTCAGCAATTTACGAAGGATTAACATTTTTCAAAGACAAAAAAAATCTTGTCTTTTTTGCTGAAATAAGTAAAAAAAAATATGTTGGGCATGTTTCAGGTTTTGAGTGGCCACAGAAATGTTAATGGAAACAAATTCTTTATCGAGTTTCGAATGGCTAATACATGTCACGTGGGAACAAAGGACCAATCGGAGCACCGATCGCAAGAAGAACAAAAAGAAATATAGAGGAAATTATGTCACTTAAAACAACTCAATTCGCTGAGGGAAATAAACTTAATAGTCCAATTATAAAACTCTTTTCTTGAATGTTGATTTACAAATATTGAAATCTTGCATAGAAGTCAAAAGACTCAGCAATTTTGCATTGTTTATTAACTTATTAAAAAATTTAACTTAATAATTATAATATTCATTGAATATTTCTTACTGTAAAAACTAATTGATAATTTTACTAACTTTTCTCGTTTAAAAAAATTCAATTCTATTAACTTTTCTGGTTTAAAAATATTCAATTCTATTAACTTTTCTGGTTTAAAAAAATTCAATTCTATTAACTTTTATTAAAAACTTTAGTTTTTAAAGTGATAAGTCATAATTTTAAATCTAATCAATAAATTTCATTAAAAAAGACTTTTTATACCTATTTTTAATTATTTATTTATTTTATTAAAAAAGACCTTTCATAAATAAGTTCTATAAAATTACAAAAGTTTTAAATAACTTTTTACAAATAAATTAACTAAATTTTGCAAATGAATAAACTAAATTCTTAAAGTCAGTAAATTTATAAGTACATCTAATATTCGCTAATACGAAAATTTCGCGAAAGTCATAAGTGATATTAAGTTGGAGAAAATAATAAGCTCACGGGGACATTTTATAAGGAATAAATTACACATTACTATTTCTTTGGCATTAACAAATTTTCATATGAATTAGAGGGGTTTCTTTGCAGGGACTATATGCACTAAAAAGTAAAGTCTCTTACAATTTAACATGGCTGAAGTGTTCTTTTTCTGTATATATTATTACAGTCGCATCCTTTTTATATTAATGTCCATGAGTATAGAAGATCGTAATTTTTTTAACTTTTAATTTTCTAATATGAAATCTAAGGTAATGAAAATATAGCGATGGTGTCGAAAATCCGAAACGGAGATTTTGTGTTTTCTAACCGTTTTGGAGGTTCTGATCAAAAAAAAAAGTAGTTTTTAAATATTGTTCCTTCGATTTGTTTTAAACAACTCTACAGCTCGAACTAACAGATCTACGAAGTTCATATTTGGTATTCGAGTTCTCAGTACCTATCACGCATCATAATGAGGTTTCAAGAAAATCGCGCATGTGCAAAGGGTAGAAGTCATAGAACTTTTGAGTGTTTTAAAAGAAAATTTAAATTACCCTATAGGGTAACTAATCACCTTTAAATATTATTCAATTATGCTTTATTAAGTTTAATTGAAAATTGTATTGTGTTACACATCCTAGTTTTACATTATATAGAAAGTTAGATTTACAATTTTAAAAGTACGTTTTTTGCTTTAGTAGACTAATAAGGAATTTTATCTGCAATTAATATTTTTCTAGAAGAGTTAATTTTTTTAAGAAAATTAAATTTACATATTTTGTAAGCTGAGTTAACTAATTAAAAATTGCCAGCTACTTTTTTTCGAAAATTTTAAATGCCGACTTATGCTGTTAATATCCTCTTACCAAAAGTTTTGTTCTTATAAAACATAAAAGTAGTTGGCGATAGTTATTCTAAAAAAAATAATACATGCGATGTTTATTTTGTATAAACTTGGATTCACTTTTCGATTACATCTCAGAGTTAGTGAGGTACAATAACTAAAACAATTAGATTCTGTAGCTGGGTTTAGCTTAATCAATATGAAATGCAGTTTATGCTTAGCTAATTCAATTGCGTTTTCGGTAAGGGAGGGTCTTGGTTTACATCGTATCTACTAACTTCTGCGTCCGATGCAAATGGGATTAATTAGTATGGGTTAGTTACGAGGGCGTCAAGAAAAGATGTGAAAAAACAGGGGTTTTTTTTGTGTATCTCGTGGGTCCGATCATTTGCCAAATTTTGTTAGTTTTTGTTTTGTGTTTTTTGTTATGTTTTGTTCCCCTTTTGTTTGGGTGTAATTTGAAATGTTATTTTTAATTTTCCTTAATGATTTTGATTGTTTAATTTTATGTGTTGCCTGGAAGGGCCCGGGGGCCCCTTGACAACCAATATATTTCTGTGTTTTAAATAAAAAAAATCTTCTTCTCTTATGTGACTGGTATTATTTGTTTACTTGAAATGTAAAAAAAAAATTACCAAGATATTTTCTTTTCTTTGCAGTGGAAGAATTAAAAGAAGCGTGGTTTGTTTGTGGGGTCGAAGACAGTGTTTAGCGTGGCTGTGACGTCGTCTTAGGTGTGGCCGCTCCAGTGGTTCATTGTGTTAAAATAGCTAAACACATCTCTTTGTACTACCTCGAAGAATACACAGAGCCACAGTCACAATAGCAGCACTTTACAGTGCATAATCAAAACCAATCCTCAGTAAACTAAAGACTTCTACAAAGTGGTGCAATTGAAAGCGGCCCCAACGTAGAGATAAGAATACGTCAAAAATGTTGCCATGTCAAAATCCAATACAAAAACAGGTTTGCTAACTGAAGCTATTGGTCGCTTCAATATTAAGCCCAAACAAACGCCTGGCGAATTATTTGCTGGCAACTACGGTATGATTTGAAAAGCTAGTCGAAATGAAATATAAAAAAGGTTTTTTGAGCTGATAAAAAAAGTTCTTTAACGTGAAGCTAATCCAATCCAACCAATGCATAAACAGGTTCTAGGCGGCTTCATGAGTTTTTCTCTCCAAGCATTTCAACATATTCCTATCTCTAGACCGCGGCCGCTTTTATTTGCACCACCCTGTATAACATACACTGAATGTTTTTTGCATCTAATGCTTTGCATTAAAACGAGAGTACTGTAGTCAGAAGCTTTTGTGCTTTTCTGTATGTTTGAAAATAAATATATCTATTTCTGTCTCCTAAATACAGAGAGTAGAAGTAATACAAGACATTTTCAATGTCTCAATGACTTTTTGAAATGTATATTACGCTGTATACGAGCAAAGAACGAAAAATATATTACACTAGAAAGTACAAAATCCTGGAAAAGTATATTATTTTCTAGCGAACACAAACAAAAGACCAAAAATTTAATAATGTCAATATTCTATGTCAAACGATACTTTGTACTCTTACGCACAAAACGCAATAAAGATGCCATTTCAAATGAAATATATATTTGATGTGAAGTAATGCTAAAATGGGGTATATATTATTTATTGCATTTCGACAGGGATTGCAGTAATGCATTATTTTTAACAGTTACTTTTTTTCATTGAAAGCCGAGTAACTCCGTTAGATTTTTCAGAAGGTAACTGTATTTTAGTTACTTTTAGAGGAAATGAAAATTTTATTTTTCGTTACTTTTCCGAAGGCATATGTTGAAATTCCTTCTTTAAAATTAAATTATTCATCGCAGTGGTTTATTTTTGGGCTTATGTTTAATTAATATTGATTCTTTTTGCAAAGCTTAAGATAATTAAATTGCAGTTTTTCTTAAAACTTGAAATTTCGAAAAGTATTTAGTTAGTTTCCGTAACTAAATACTCCGTAACTAAAGTAAATGTAACTAATTACTTTTCATACTAAGTAACTGTAACAGAGTTACCTTTTGAAGGTAACGTTCTAATCCCTGCATTTCGAGGCACTTAAAATTATGTAGTTGTAGGTATAAAGTTCTATTTCAGAAACTGTTTAACTGTTTTTATGAAAAGTTACTATTACAGCTTGTACTCAAACGTACATTCTTCAACACATTTTTTTTTAATTGTAATTTTTTCATTTTCTTACATCTGTATCTTGCGTAAGAAAACACTATTGTTAAAGGCAAAATGAACATTCCATGATTTTGCTGTGTGTATATTTTAATGTTATTCTTACGTCATGAGTGCTTATTTTATGTAAGTATCCTATTGACTTGTGTTGTTTTAGGAATCTAAATATTTAATTGCTAAACTGTCTTATTTTTTAGTTCAAAACAGAAATGATGTATTATTCATTGAAACAATAAAAAAAAATATTTTCTTGTTTAAGTGATTTTTTTTCTTTTTTGAAACAATACTGATGTTATTATAGCAGGTTAGAACAGTAGTAGGTGGGTTAATGTTAGTGAATTGCTTTCATGTAATAACTGTATCCACGATGAACTTAAATATATATAATTAAATAAATTTTCTAAATCAAAATTTAATTGCTAAGCTTAAAATAATATTTTTATTTTAAACATATGCAGTCTGCATTAAGATTCAAAGCATATTGATCCAAAGTTAAGTGTTTTGTTTAATATATGAAGTTTTTAATATTTTTTTCCATCTTTCATTTACTTAAAAACCTCGACTACCAAAAAAGTTTTTAATTTGCTTCGTACTGAATTAAAAAGTAATGTTTAACACTTTGAATTCTATTTTAAACTATCGCGTATGCCTATTTTGACAATGAAAAAATTATTTAACTTGCAATTTGAAAGCGTAAACGTACTTTAAATAGGTCAATAATTTTTTTATAACAACGTGCAAAAAGTTCACTTTTTATATCTTATTCATTCATAAATCGTTGCGAAAATGACACTTTACGTGCTTACGTCACAGACAGTGCTGAAAGTAGTACTTTCGGCACTAGTGCGGTAAAGTAAATAAGAGCATCTGATTGGTGGGAAAATCTGATGTCATGAATATCCCCAGGAAAACTAAATAATGTCATGAAACTCACTTATTTCTATTGGTTCATTACTTTTGCATTTTATAATTTCTCCACGGAAACTACAAATACTACAAAAATTATTAAAGGAAATTAACTAAGAAAGAAGAAAGAGGACAAATTTCAAGCTAAACAGTACTTTTTGTACGTTATTATAAAAAAATATATTGTAAGCAAGCACGTGCCAAATATTACTTTTTTTAAGCTCTTGTCATTATTTCACTCGACCTACGGTCTCATGAAATAAAAGCCACTAGCTTAATAAAGTATTATTTTCGGCACTAGTTGCTTAAATAACTTTTATTTGCCCATATAAAGTTGGCCATATTTTTGTGCTGAAATAAAATACTAAAAGTAATAAATTATTATATAAAGAATTAATGAAAAATTAGTAATTATAAAAAGTATTTTTGCAGTTTTTAAAAATGCATACTATGAAAATATCATTTTATTTTATTTTTTTGAATTCTAAAGAATAATATTCTAAAAGCCTATTGAAAACTCTTCATCAATTATTCTGTGGATTGGTATAAGAACGTTAAGCATTAAATCCGAGCATTAATTTTTTACAAATCACTGATTATCTTTGAGACGTTTGTTTTACAAGTCATTTATACAGTCATTATTGCTTCCATAAAACTGTTGACTACATCTTTAAATACAAGAAAACTAGTAAAATTACTGCGTATGTAATTTTACAAATCAAAATGAATTGATTTTGAAAACTAATTTACCAATCTTTCGATTCAGAAACACATTTGAATGCACTGAAGTGTTTATAAAATTCATCTAGTCAAACATTTGCATACCATTATTTTAACTACACTGTTAAAAAAAATTCCTTGAATTAACGGAAAAACTACTGGCAGCAAGTTGCCGGGATTTTTCCGTTAATATCAGGATCTTCCGTTTTGGAATTTTTCCGTTATTTTCAGAAACTTCCATTTCGGAATTCTTCCGTTAATTTCAGGGTCTTCCATTTTGGAATTTCTCCATTAATTTCAGGATCTTAAATTTCGGAATTTCTCCGTTAATTTCAGGATCTTCCATTTTGGAATTTCTCCGTTAATTTCAGGATTTACCGTTTTAGAAATATTCTGTTAATTTCAGGAATTTTTATTTAGCTGTTTTTTTTTTTGTTAATTTCAGGAATTTTTATTTAGCTGTTTCTTTGTTAATTTCATGAATTTCTAATTTGCATTTCTCTCTAAATTCAGAAAACTGACATAGTATATTTTCTAGTTAATTCCAAGACATTTTTGCTTTTTTCTTGTCAATTTTGTTTCTATATACCATTTAATCATCAATCATTCTAAATATATCCATTTATAAATATTACCATAGGGAAATTTAACAGGGGAAACAGGGAAATTAAACATGCATCCTGTTTGTTATATAAAACGTAAGCAAATAAGACAGTAAAATTTTTAGTCAAAAACAATAAACCATTAAGTGTCTGCATTTGTACTATACATACATAAATTTGTATAGTCTCTGATAGTAAAACAACAACAACAACATGTTTTAGTACATGGGACGAGAATTATCCCTCCCCCCCCCCCCCCTGGATACACCACTGATACAATTTAACAAGATATGAATAACAAAAGAATTAAGAATATAATCAGGTTTTATTTTTCTTTCACAATTGAAAAAGACTGATATGGTTCTCAAATTCTCAACTAATTTAAAAATTTATGCAGGAACTACAGATTTAGTTTTCTTCTTTTTCCGAACTTTTGACCCTCTTTGGAGATTTATGATAAACAAGCACCTAAAAAAATAATATATTAATATATATAAATCCAATTTTAAATGAACAGATCTAATGTATAGAAGCAACTGTTAATCAGGCGTAAACCAGGCAAATTCTTCTTATCAGTCTTCTAAAATTAAACAATTTGCCAATTTTAGGCGCTTTTTTAGCAAGTTTTCCATAGTATGACCCCAATAATTTAATATCAGAGTTAAAAACGCTTTTTCTCTTTTTGTGAAGAGGTGGAGGGGGCAGACAAAGCATGAATCTTACAGTACCTTTAAATAATTGATTTATCCATATATCTCAATACAGTTTTGAGAATACACTGAAAATATTTTTTTAATAGTAGAAACAAAACAGAAGTGTTCTTGAATAATGTATATCATTACTAAAAATACAATTTTATAGTAGTATTTAGTATAAAATAATAACTTTAATGCAATTTAATAGTATTTTAGTAATAAAATACAATTTTGTAATTAGTATTCTAGTAAAAGCTAATAACTATTGCTTTTGAATATCACCGGCATGAAGTTATAGACGGTGAGCCGAAAATGAGATATCACTTAGCAGCTATATCTAAATAAACACTAAAATAGCGTTTTGCGGACACTTGCAATTCCTAAATTTTGAATGTGTTGGAAAGTTTGCATTTAATCAGAAATTGTGTGTGCAGACTTTTCAAAACAAAGAGCATTGGCAATAGTGTATGTAACTTCTGAATCGAATCAAAATATGTAATTTGCATAGATCCGTAATCACTAATTGATTCATTAAAATCAACAAAAGTTTATTATTTTATAAAGAAAAAGTTTGCGTTAGTATACTTGCATAGTTTTTAAAATAAACCATGCTTATAGCGATAGCGTAACCGTGCTTTTCAATCGAGGTTAGGTTTTGAATTATCGTCGCACTAAAGCTACACTATAGCACAGGGCTATAGCTTTTCAATCGAATTTAAATGTAATAATTTCAAGTCATTTCATTATTTTTTTAATAATGTGCACTTGTTTGTTTGTGAACTTTGTTTATTTCATATATTTGACAGCTTTTTTAAACATTTAAATCAAATTGACTTAGTTGCGCGTGTTGGTAAACAAACGGAATTATTAATTTCTGGAGTCACCTCACGGTCAATTATAGGACTATAGATATTACAGAAACAAATAAGAAAGAGACAATAACTGGATTCTATAGATAGAAAATATAAACATTAAGAAAATCTTATTTTATTAAACGAAATGAACATACCTGTATATTTATCTTTCTTGCTTGCTTCCGATGTGGTCAAAACAAAACAACAAACAAAAAACAAGGTGGCTGAGTCGGTCGGCGGATGTGTCGAGGCTAAAAGCTGTTGGGTGCGAGGTTATATGGAGAATTTACGTTCATACGGGTCTTAAGTGAAATTCTGCAATCAGAAATAAGGTGTTTTTCCGTTTTCACTTGTCAAGCGTTTAAGGAAAACGGAAACAAGCTGTGTATTTCAGACAAACCGTCCGTTTGTGAAAGAAACGCAATCTTTCCGTAAATTCCCGAAAATAATCACAGAAATATGTACGTAAAATTCAGGGTTTTTTTTACAGTGTAAGTATGGAATTACAGCGAATATTAAATCGCTAATATTCCATTAAATGACTCGGTATTAAGCGATGAATAATGTTATTCTTCTACAAACGACCGTATTTAGAGAATAATTAAACCAGAGTAGAAAGGAAAAGAAATTAAAGGTTTTTTTAGCGTTTATTGCTTGCTTTATAATGCAACAAATGCAGTTTATACGCTTATGAGTATCTTGTATACAAATCATTTCTCATTACCCCTTTCAACCCCGCAAATGTCTATTTGGAACGAATTAAGTAGCGTTATTAAGTTTTGCAGATAGTCTTATTTATATTTGTTTTTAATTATGAATGAATTTTAACTGAATAAATGGTATTATAATAAATAATCGCGAATACTTAATTTAATTGCTGATATGGTATCAGAAAAACATATTGTTAAGTACACATCATTATGCAATTAAAGTGACGTAAGATATTTTTAGAGAATCTTTTTTGGCCCCGTTTCAAAAATCTATCACTTTTGAAAAAATTATGAAAAAGCAATGTCGGCTGTTTTATTTTATGTCAATGAAACATTATTAATGATTTATTATTTCAGGATTGAATTTTAATCAATTAAAATATTAAAGAAAATTGAGTATAAATTTAACAAGTAGGGGAGAGTGTTGTACCTTGGGACAATTTTTACATTTTAATTTTTTTCTTCGATAATTATTGTCAAAATAAAAATTTCAAGGCAGCATTTCAATACACCAATATATTCCTCTTTTATATATATTTTTAAATTCTGGCAGCTTGAAATTAAAAAATTGCCACTCATTTAAAGTAGAGAGGATAAACTGTCCCAAGGTACAACATGATGTTGTACCTTGGGACTTGCTTTGTAATTCAGTCAATAGTCATACACATGAACTAATTTGTGTCAGGAGAAACAAACTTTATTTCAAAATACATCAGAAAATGTGATCTTTAGAACATTTCATCACACGGAAGGAAAACGATTTATCAGGTGTTGCCAGAATCATATTTTCAAACTTCAATCATTATAAAATATATCCAAAACAAAGCTGAGTTGCATTTTACATGTTTTGTATAATTTCTCTTTAAAATAAATAATAAAGATATTTTTATTTATCCAAATTATTAAGAATTTAATCAAATTATTAATACTGTCCCAAGGTACAACACACTACATGGTTTGAATAAAAGCAAGATAGTGGCCAATCCAAATGCATTTTCATTATTTTCTCATAACCAAAATATTTTAAAATCTTCTCTTTTTTGGAGAAAATAAAATGCAGTTGACTTTTTGTAAGAGTACTAAGGTAAAAAATTATATTAGAATGAGAAAAATATTTACTTTAGGGTAATGAAATGTTATTTTTTGTCACCAATTCATCAATTCAATGATGCTAGTGTTAAATTTTATTTTGATGATGTCTGTTGGTTAAGGCTACTATTAGAAATAAACAATGTATGAATATTGCCAATAGATTCTTAGAAATTGTCAGTGTCCCAAGGTACAAGCGTCCCAAGGTACAACACTCTCCCCTATAAGTTAAGTTAATTAAATGTATGGATACTTTTTTGAGATTATTAAGTTATAGATTGAGTGCTTTTAGTAGAAAAACATAGATTATTTGTGTACTTTGACATTTTCTTCATAAAATTTCGTTTTATCATTAGATTTATCCAAAAACCTTTTGTCTTTAGAAACAAAACAAATAATATAGTTAATTTATTACCATTAAAAAATCCGTTAAAAGTAAAACTTTTTAATGGGTTTAGCTTTAATATTTACTTTTTATTTTGCCCTCTACAATGAATTGAGAGCATTGATTAAAATGTAAATGAAATCCTACTGCAGTTTGAAGAAAACTATAGATTTTTCTTCCAGCTTTAATTAAAGCATTACAGCTAACAACACTTCATTCAAATGGGTTTCTTTTCTAATTACCAATCACAAAACAAACCAATTTACTCAAGAGGAACAGAACATTACACTCCAAAAGTGTGAAACAGAAAGCATAAAATAATTCTTCAGCCAGTTCGGAATTCGTAAAAGTGATTCTAAGAATCCAGAACAAAAGCCAAAATGTCGATCTTCTCCCCAGAGAAAGTTCTCTACTATCTGTGCCTCCACTCGGCTCATTAGTTTCCATAGAACAATACTCCAAGCTGTGCAAACTTTTCCTTGTGTGCAATTGTTACCTAAATAATGGAGGAATCACGCCTGAAGACTTAAAATAAAAGAAATGGGAGAAATAAAAAGATACGGCTTTTATGTATTTTCTTTATCTGTGTGTTTTCTTTTAAAGAAGTACATGAAAATATTCAAAGAGAGAAAATATATCCTGGAAAAAGTTGGCTCCAAATCTTTTTCGAAGCGTCCTTCTTACGATAAGAAGTGTATTTTTTTATGGGTTTTCCTTCCGGGCACACATATAGAATATTACACATAAATTCTATCCGGTTTCTTACTGTTATGCTTCTTGGTCAGGCTACTGGGAGATAAAACTTGAAAGCTTTAAAATGAAATGTTTTCAAGGTTACGTAAACCCAATTTTAGGGCTCCATACTTTAAAGAAACTAGTTGATATTAAACCTTTATCGCGAAACAAAATATAATTTGTAAGTGAATAAAAAAAATTGCAGCAATACAATTTGTTTAATTAGAATTTATATATTTTTATTTAAACAAAACAAATTATTTTTTCCACAAAAATGTTGTTGATGAAAAAAATGTTTCAGGTGATGTAACGCTCTTATTTTCCTTTATCTGCGTACTGCGATTTTATTGGTTTCTTCGGTTTCACTTTCAAAATGACCGATATAGATGAAAATAAAAATGAAATTTTTTTTCTTATAGCACAAATAAGTTTGGAACGACGTCATAAAATTTTAGAAAATGTGATTCTGTGATTGGTTTCATTATTTGTTTATTAAGAAAGGGAATCGGCTTCATTTGTTTGTGCATAAAAAGCACGAGGTTCAATTTACATTTCTCATTAATTATAATACATTAAGGGGTATACAAAGGGGCGAGGGTAATACATTTTTTCCTTTAACCAATTATTTAATGACGTATCTGCCTTACAATAAAAGACTTTTATCACAGCACTTTAAATATATATATTTGGCGTCTTGTAGCCTTCGTGGCCTAATGGATAAGACATCATTGTCCGAATCCGGGGATTGCGGGTTCGATTTCCCGCCGGGGGTTATGCATTTTTTCATTTAACCAATTATTTAGTGACGTATCTCGCTTTAACCAGAAGGCTTTCATCAGAGTACTAAAAGGAAATATATTGCGTCTTGTAGCCCTCGTGGCCCAATGGTTAAGGCTTCGGTATCCTAAACCAGGGATTGCGGGCTCGATTTCCCGCCAAGGGTAATACACTTTTTAATTTAACCAATTATTTAATGACGTACCTCGTTTTATCCAAAAGGCTTTTATTACAGGACTATAAACAAATGCATTGCGTCGTTTAGCCCTCGTCGTCCAATGCATGAGGCATCGGTCTCCTAAACCAAGGATTGCGGTTTCGGGTCCCGCGAGGGTATTACATTTTTTTTTTATTTAACCAATTATTTAATGACGTATTTCACACAGCACAATAAAAAATAACTTTGGCATCTTGTAGCCTTCGTGGCCAAATGGATCTGGCATCAGTCTCCCAAAACCGGGGATTGCGGGTTCGAGTCCCGATGAGGGTAATACATTTTTTCATTTAACCAATTATTTAGTGACGTATCTCGCTTTAACCAGAAGGCTTTCATCAGAGGACTAAAAGAAAATATATTGCGTCTTGTAGCCCTCGTGGACAAATGGATAAGGCATCGGTCTCCTAAACCGAAGATTGCTGTTTCGAGTATTGCCAATGATTAAACCGGTTTTTTTCTTCATGAAACCAATTATTTAATGATGTGCCTCGTTTTAACCAGTAGGATTTCATTGCAGGACTATAAACAAATCAGTTGCGTCGTTTAGCCAACGTCGCCCAATGTATGGTATGGTAGGTACATATATATTCCAGTTTGTGTGCATGTTCACAGAACCGCTTATTAGCTTTCGTCAAGTGGGACAGATACAGAAAGAATTTTTTTTACAGTCACAAAGAAAGAAATAACACATAGTCAAATAACACCGTTTATTGACGGTCACAAACATCCATGAACGACAGTGATTCAAACCCGACCCCAGCAGCTCCTCAGCGTCCTAAAGAATGAGCCACCGGGGAGGCTGCCAATGGATAAGGCATCAATCTCCTAAACCGGGGATAGCGGGTACGAGTCCCGTCGAGGTTAAAACATTTTATTCATTTAACCAATTATTTAGTGACGTATCTCGCTTTATCCAGAAGGCTTTTATCACAGCACTATAAAAAATATATTTGGCTTCTTGTACCCATCGTGGCCTAATGGATAAGGCATCAGTCTCCTAAACCGGGAATTGCGGGTTCGAGTCCCGCTGAGGGAGATTACATTTTTTAAATTAACAAATTATTTAATGGCGTATCTCGCTTTAACCAAAAGGCTTTTATCACAGCACTATAAAAATATATTTGGCGTCTTGTAGCCTTCGTGGCCTAATGGATAAGGCATCAGTCTCCTAAACCGGGTATTGCTGGTCCGAGTGCCGCCGAGGGTAATACATTATTTAAATTAACAAATTATTTAATGGCGTATCTCGCATTAACCAAAAGGCTTTTATCACAGCACTATAAAAAAATATTTGGCTTCTTGTAGCCTTCGTGGCCTAATGGATAAGGCATCAGTCCCCTTAACCAGTGATTGCGGGTTCGAGTCCCGCCAAGGGTAATACAGTTTTTTTTTTCATTTAACCAATTATTTAAAGGCGTATTTCGCTTTAAGAAGAAGGCTTTCATCAGAGGACTATAAGGAAATGTTTTGCGTCTTGTTGCCCTCGTGGCCCAATGGTTAGGGCTTCGGTACCCTAAACCAGGGACTTGACTCCCTTTCCCGCCGGGGGTAATAAAATTTTTAATTTAACCAATTATTCAATGACATACCTCGTTTTATCCAAAAGACTTTCATTACAGGACTATAAACAAATGCATTGCGTCGTTTAGCCCTCGTCGTCCAATGTATAAGACATCTGTCTTCTAAACCAGGGATTGCGGGTTCGAGTCCCGCCGAGGGTAATAAATTTTTTCATTTAACAAATTATTTAATGACGTATTTCGCTATACCATCAGAAGGCTTTTATCAGATTACTATAAGGAAATATATTTGGCTTCTTGTACCCATCGTGGCCTAATGGATAAGGCATCAGTCTCCTAAACCGGGAATTGCGGGTTCGAGTCCCGCTGAGGGAGATTACATTTTTTAAATTAACCAATTATTTAATGACGTATCTCGCTTTAACCAAAAGGCTTTTATCACAGCACCATAAAAAATATATTTGGCTTCTTGTAGCCTTCGTGGCCTAATGGATAAGGCATCAGTCTCCTAAACCAGTGATTGCGGGTTCGAGTCCCGCTGAGGGGTAATGCATTTTTTAAATTAACCAATCATTTAATGACGTATCTCGCTTTATCCTACAGGTTTTTATCACAGCACTATAAAAAATATATTTGGCTTCTTGTAGTCTTCGTGGCCTAATGGATAAGGCATCGTTCTCCTAAACCAGAGATTGCGGGTTCGAGTCTTTAAGGGTAATGCAGTTGTTCATTTAACAAATTATATAATGACGTATCTCGCTTTAACCAGAAGGCTTTTATCACAGAACTATAAAAAAATATATTTGGCGTCTTGAACCCTTCGTGGCCTAATGGATAAGGAATCAGTTTCCTAAACCGGGGATTGCGGGTCCGAGTCCCGCCGAGAATAATACATTTTTTCATTTATCCAATTATTTAATGACGTATCTCGCTTTAACCGAAAGGCTTTTATCACAGCACTATAAAAAATATATATGGCGTCTTGTACCCTTCGTGGCCTAATGGATAAGGAATCAGTCTCCTAAACCGGGGATTGCGGGTCCGAGTCCCGCCGAGGGTAATACATTTTTTCATTTATCCAATTATTTAATGACGTATCTCGCTTTAACCAGAAGGCTTTTATCACAGCACTATAAAAAATACATTTGGCGTCTTGTACCCTTCGTGGCCTAATGGATAAGGCATCAGTCTCCTAAACCGGGGATTGCGGGTCCGAGTCCCTCCGTGGGTAACACATTTTTTCATTTAACCAATTATTTAATGACGCATCTCGCTGTAACAAAAAGGCTTTTATCACAGCACTATAAAAAATATATTTGGCTTCTTGTATAATTCGTGACCTAATGGATAAGGCATCAGGCTCCTAAACTGGGAATTGCGGGTACTGGTTACCTTTCCTTTTGGTTTTAGCGAAATACGTCATTAAATTATTGGTTCATTTAAAAAATGTATTACCCTCGGCGGGACTCGAACCCGCAATCCCCGGTTTAGGAGACTGATGCCTTATTCATTAGGCCACGAAGGGTACAAGAAGCCAAATATATTTCCTTATAGTCCTGTTATGAAAGCCTTCTGGCTAAAGCGAGATACGACATTAAATTAATTCGTCAAATGAAAAAATGTATTGCCCTCGAAACCGGTTTCGAAACCGCGGGTCTCGGAACCGTAATCCCCGGTTTAGGAGACTGAAGCTTTATCCATGAGGCCACAAAATCTACAAGGCGCAAAATATATTTTATTATAGTCATGTGATAAAAGCATTTTGGTTAAAGCGAGATACTACAATAAATAATTGGTTAAATGAAAAAAAAATGTAATACCATCGGCGGGACTCGAACCCGCAATTCCTGGATTAGGAGACCGATGCCTTATACATTGGACGACGAGCTAAGCGAAGCAATGCATTTGTTTATAGTCCAGTAATGAAAGCCTTTTGGATAATTTGGAGGTACGTCATTAAATAATTCTTTACATGGAAAAAAAACCGTTGGCAATACTCGAAACAGTAAGGTACGTCATTAAATAATTGGTTAAATGAAAACATGTATTAACCTCGGCGGGAATTCGAACCCGGAATCCCCGGTTAAGGATGCCGAAGCCTTAACCATTAGGCCACGACGGCTACAATTCGCAATATATTTCCTTATGAAACCTTCTGTGATAAAAACCTTCTGGAAATCTGTGATTTCTTGTTAAAGCGAGGTACGTCATTAAATGAAAAACGTATTACCCTCGGCAATACTCGAAACCGTTATCCCCAGTTTAGGAGACCGATGCCTTTTCCATTGGGATACGAGAGTTACAAGACGTAATTATTCCTTAAAGTCCTCTAATGAAAGCCTTCTGGTTAAAGCGAGATACGTCATTAAATAATTGGTTAAATGAAAGAAACTGTATTGAAATCGAACCCGCAGTCTCTGGTTTAGGGTACCGAAGCTTTAACCATTGGGCCGCGAGGGCAACAAGACGCAAAACATTTCCTTATAGTCCTGTGATAAAAGCTTTCTGGTTAAAACGAGATACGTCATTAAATAATTGGTTAAATGAAAAAAAACTGTATTACCACTGGCGGGACTCGAACCAGCAATCTCTGGTTTAGGCAGAACGATGCCTTATCCATTTGGCCATGAAGGCTACAAGACACTAAATGTATTTTTTATAGTGCTGTGATAAAAGCCTTTCGGTTAAAGCTAGAAACGTCATTAAATAATTGGTTAAATGAAAAAATGTATTACCCTCGGCGGGACTCGGACCCGCAATCCCCGGTTTAGGAGACTGATGCCTTATCCATTGGGCCACGAAGGGTACAAGAAGCCAAATATATTTTTTATAGTGCTGTGATAAAAATATTTTGTTTAAAGCGAGTTACGTCATTAAATAATTGGTTAAATGAAAAATGTATTACCCTCGGCAGGACTTGAACCCGCAATCCTTGGTTTAGAAGACCGATGAATTATTCATTGGACGACAAGGGCTAAAAGACGCAATGCATTTGTTTATAGTAATGTAATGAAAGCTTTCTGGTTAAAGCGAGATACGTCATTAAATAATTGGTTAAATGAAAAAAACTGTATTACCCCTGGCGGGACTCGAACCCGCAATCACTGGTTTAGGAGACTGATGCCTTATCCATAACGCCATGAAGGCTACAAGAAGCCAAATGTATTTTTTATAGTGCTGTGATAAAAGCCTTTTGGTTAAAGCGAGATACGTTATTAAATATTTGGTTAATTTAAAAAATGCATTACCCTCGGCGGGACTTGAACCCGCAATCCCCGGTTTAGGAGACTGATGCCTTATCCATTAGGCCACGAAGGGTACAAGAAGCCAAATATATTTTTTATAGTGCTGTAAAAAAAAATCTTTTGGTTAAAGCGAGATACGTCATTAAATAATTGGCTAAATGAAAAAATGTATTACCCTCGGCGGGACTCGAACCCGCAATCCCCGGTTTAGGAGACTGTTGCCTTATCCATTAGGGCACGAAGGCTACAAGACGCCTAATGTATTTTTTATGGTGCTGTGATAAAAGCCTTTCGGTTAAAGCTAGAAACGTCATTAAATAATTGGTTAAATAAAAAAATGTATTACCCTCGGCGGGACTCGGACCCGCAATCCCCGGTATAGGAGACTGATGCCTTATCCATTAAGCCACGAAGGATACAAGAAGCCAAATATTTTTTTATAGTGCTGTGATAAAAGCCTTTTGGTTAAAGCGAGATACGTCATTAAATATTTGGTTAATTTAAAAAATGTATTACCCTCGGCGGGACTCGAACCCGCAATCCCCGGTTTAGGAGACTGTTGCCTTATCCATTAGGGCACGAAGGCTACAAGACGCCTAATGTATTTTTTATGGTGCTGTGATAAAAGCCTTTCGGTTAAAGCTAGAAACGTCATTAAATAATTGGTTAAATAAAAAAATGTATTACCCTCGGCGGGACTCGGACCCGCAATCCCCGGTATAGGAGACTGATGCCTTATCCATTAAGCCACGAAGGATACAAGAAGCCAAATATATTTTTTATAGTGCTATGATAAAAATCTTTTGTTTAAAGCGAGTTACGTCATTAAATAATTGGTTAAATGAAAAATGTATTACCCTCGGCGGGACTTGAACCCGCAATCCCTGGTTTAGAAGACCGATGAATTATTCATTGGACGACGAGGGCTAAAAGACGCAATGCATTTGTTTATAGTAATGTAATGAAAGCTTTCTGGTTAAAGCGAGATACGTCATTAAATAATTGGTTAAATGAAAAAAAACTGTATTACCCCTGGCGGGACTCGAACCCGCAATCACTGGTTTAGGAGACTGTTGCCTTATCCATTAGGGCACGAAGGCTACAAGAAGCCAAATGTATTTTTTATGGTGCTGTGATAAAAGCCTTTCGGTTAAAGCTAGAAACGTCATTAAATAAAAAAATGTATTACCCTCGGCGGGACTCGGACCCGCAATCCCCGGTATAGGAGACTGATACCTTATCCATTAAGCCACGAAGGGTACAAGAAGCTAAATATATTTTTTATAGTGCTGTGATAAATATCTCTTGTTTAAAGCGAGTTACGTCATTAAATAATTGGTTAAATGAAAAATGTATTACCCTCGGCGGGACTTGAACCCGCATTCCCTGGTTTAGAAGACCGATGAATTATACATTGGACGACGAGGGCTAAAAGATGCAATGCATTTGTTTATAGTAATGTAATGAAAGCTTTCTGGTTAAAGCGAGATACGTCATTAAATAATTGGTTAAATGAAAAAAACTGTATTACCACTGGCGGGACTCGAACCAGCAATTTCTGGTTTAGGCAGAACGATGCCTTGTCCATTTGGCCGTGAAGGCTACAAGAAGCCAAATATTTTTTTATAGTGCTGTGAAAAAAGCCTTTTGGTTAAAGCGAGATACGTCATTAATTAAATAAAAAATTTATTACCCTCGTCGGGACTCGAACCCGCAATCCCCGATTTAGGAGTCCGATGCCTTATCCATTGTGCACGAGGGATACAAGACGCATTATATATTTGCTTATAGTGTTGTGATGAAAGCCTTCTGGATAAAGTGAGATACGTCATTAAATGAAAAATGTATTACCCTCGGAAGGACTCGAACCCGCAATACCCGGTTAAGGAGACAGGTGCCTTATCCATTGGGCCACGAGGGATACAAGACGCAATATATTTCCTTACAGTCCTGTGATAAAAGTCTTCTGGTTACAACAAGATTCCTCTTTAAATAATCGGTTAAATGAAGAAATGTATTACCCTCGGCTGGACTCGAACCCGCAATCCCTTGTTTAGGAGAGTGATGCCTTATCCATTAGGTCAGGAAGGCTACAAGACGTCGAATATTTTTTTATAGTGCTGTGATAACAGCCTTTTGGTTAAAGCAAAATGCGTCCTTAAATAATTTGTTTAATGAAAAAATGTATTACCCACGGCGGAACTCGAACCCGCAATCCCCGGTTTAGGTGACTGATGCCTTATCCATTAGGCCACGAAGGGTACAAGAAGCCGAATATATTTTTTTATAGTGCTGTGATAAAATCGTTTTGGTTAAAGCGAGGTTCGTCATTAAATAATTGGTTAAATAAAAAAAAACTATTAATCTTGCCGGAAATCGAGCCCGCAATCCCCGGTTTAGGATACCGATGCCTTATCCATTGGGCCACGAAGGCTAAAAGACCCAATATATTTCCTTATAGTCCTGTTATGAAAGCCTTCTGGATAAAGCGAGATACGACATTAAATTAATTCGTCAAATGAAAAAATGTATTGCCCTCGGCGGGTCTCGAAACCGTTATAGCCAGTTTAGGAGACTGAAGCTTTATCCATTAGGCCACAAAATCTACAAGGCGCAAAATATATTTTATTATAGTCATGTGATAAAAGCCTTTTGGTTAAAGCGAGATACGTCATTAAATATTTGGTTAAATTAAAAAATGTATTACCCCCGGCGGGAAATCGAACCCGCAGTCCCTGGTTTAGGGTACTGAAGTTTATCCATTAGGCCACAAAATCTACAAGGCGCAAAATATATTTCCTTATAGTCCTGTAATAAAAGCTTTCTGGTTAAAGCGAGATACGTCATTAAATAATTGGTTAAATGAAAAAAAAAATTGCCCTAATGGCCCAATGGATAAGGCATGTCTCCTAAACTGGGGATTGCGGGTCTAAGACTCGCTGAGGGTAATACAGTTTCTTCAAATAAACAATTATTTAATGACGTATCTCGGGTTAACCAGAAGGCTTTCTTGACAGGACTATAAAGAAATGTATTGCGTCTTGTAGTTCTCGTGGCCCAATGGATAAGGCATCGGCCCTGTAAGCCGGGGATTGCGTGTTCGTGTCCCGCCGAGTGTTTCTGTTTTTTATTAATTTTTTTTCATTTAACCAATTACTTAATGGCGTATCGCTTTAATCAGAAGGATTTCGTCACATGACTATAATTGCGTCTTGTAGCCCTCGTGGCCCAAAGGACAAGGCATTTAACCACGAGTATAATTGTTCTAACGTTTTATACTTTGTCTCTTTTTGTTTATAAATTCTTCGATAGTTATTTTGTCATAGATTACTTAAAAAAGTGTGTTGTGTCATGATTGTAAGAAAAATTGTATAAACGTTCATACAAAGCTGTTAGTGGGCCAATAAAATAATTTCTTAACTATTCTCCTTGAATCATTGTCTTCAAAATTCGCTAAAAATTATTGGTATTATTTAATATTTGGTCGCGTAATTTATCGATGGTAAAATTTAACAATTAGATATTATTAATTAAAATTATTTAAAAATTTGTTTTTCAAAAACTTTCAACGTGACGTCATCGGTAGATTTCGTAAAAATTACTAGGCAGCAAAATAGGTAAATAAGGAATCATTATTGGATTGCATATTTTTAGTCAGGCGAAGATGATCCTCTTCTAATGGGATAGGCAGGAGGCCGATATTTGAAGATATCTTAGTGTAATCTTATCTTAATTCATCAAATTTTAAATATGTTTTTTATGAAATTTATGAAATTATGAACTTTATTATGAAATTTATTATTTAAACGTGTCCTTCATTGAAATTTTAGTTTTTATTCATATAGACCGAGAATGGAAGAAACTATTGTTTGCTTGTCGATAGGATAATTAAAAAAAACTTACTATAATCTAATCTTAATTCATCTTCACATTTTAATGAAAATATTTATCTTTATTATAAGAATCTGTTACTTGAACTTACTGGTTTATCGAAATTTAAGTTTAGTTTCACCTAATTACGGTGCAAAGAAAAAGTAAATAATAGTTTTTTTTAAAACAAATTCAGAGACATGGTACAGCTGTGGAAATAAAAAAGTACCCACTTGAGGTTATTGCCTCCGTTATTCATCCTAAAGAATCGGACCTTTTTGACATTATGAACAATTAACATTCTGAATTAATTGCATGACAGAAAATTTGCATAAGGGGCCATCTTCATATTAAAAATGTTACTAACTTTAAAATTTCCAATAGCAACACCCCTTTTTGAATCCATATTTCAAATCTCTGACCCATGTTAATACGAAATGCCAAATTTTGTTAGTTTTTAAGCATTATTAGATTAGTTAGAGACGTGTAAAGTTTAGGTCCCATAATGTTAAATGAGTTGCACATAAAAAACTATCCCGATCTATAAATAATTAAGAAAATGAAACGAATTTTTTACTGAAAAGAAATTATAATAACCCAAACAAAATGCATTCAATATTGGGGTATTTAAAACAATTATGGATGGAAAGCCCTTAAGGGGGAATAGTACCGAGAATCGGCTTCTCAAGCGAAGGCTTCTCTCTGTGTTAATCCTATGGGGAAAAAATAAAAAGTCTGCCACATTTCTCCGGCTGTATTGAATATTTTAACAAGCGGTTTTTTTTATATGATACATGTGGCTGATTTGTAGGTCTCTATCCATCCACTTTTTTGAAATTGGTTTAAATAATTTTTTGATTATTAATAAATATTTTTTCAATATAAAAAAGGTCGAAATTTGAAAAACTGTATGAATAGAGACGTAGAACTTTAAATTTCCTTCACAATGAAAAAAAAAAGTGTGAAAATATCTCAATTTTTAGGGTAGAAAAGTGGCAGCGAAATTATGAAATTTTCAATATCCAGTCTTATCCAGGAAGTAGCGCCCCCTAGGAGTAGAAATTAAGCTCCTCCCCCTAAAGTTAGCTCCTCCCCTTTTAGTTAAAGATGCTGAAACTCAGATAAGATAAGGTACAGCTGTGGAAATAAAAAAGTACCCACTTGAGGTTATTTCATCCGTTAGTCACCCTAAAGAATCGGACCTTTTTGAGATTGTGAACAATTAACATTCTGAGTTAATTGCACGATACAAAATTTGCATAAGGGGCCGTCTTCATATTAAAAATGTTACGAACTTTGAAATTTCCAATAGCAACACCCAATTTTAATAACTTAGAAATGTTAAGCACTCTTGAAAACCCTTAAATCTAAGTTTTTGTTACATTTGGATGAATATTTGACAAGTTATTCAATCGAATCACTTGTGGACATTTGGGGGAGCATCTCTAAAATGACAAGCAAGCATGCATGCAAGGCCGTCTTTATTTATCAATTACACACGTAATCTTATACACAGTCCCCTAAAGGGTAATTAAAAAGTATTTTGTGATTTACTCAGCAAATTATGAATAAATATTTTTGAAAATTGGGATTTCGCTTTAACTTCCTGTCTTGAATTTATTTCTGCAAAAATATTAAGGGGTTTCTATTCATATTTTTTAAAAAAATTAATATAATAATTATTAAAAAATATAAAAATTGTTTTAAATTCCCCAATATTGAATGCATTTTGTTTGGATTATTATAATTTTTTTTTCAGTAAGAAATTCGTTTCATTATCTTAATTATTTATAGATTGGGATAGTTTTTTATGTGCAACTCATTTAACATTATGGGACCTAAACTTAGCACGTCTCTAACTCCTCTAATAATGCTTAAAAACTAACAAAATTTGGCATACCGTATTAACATAGGTTATAGATTTGAAATATGGACTCAAAAAGGGGTGTTGCTATTGGAAATTTAAAAGTTAGTAACTTTTTTAATATGAAGATGACCCCTTATGCAAATTTTGTGTCATGCAATTAACTCAGAATGTTAATTGTTCACAATGTCAAAAAGGTCCGATTCTATAGGATGATTAACGGCCGAAATAACCTCAAGTGGGTACTTTTTTATTTCCACAGCTGTACGTGTAGTTCAATTTCAAGAGTCTGCGAATTTTAACTTCTGCTCCGTAAGCTAAAGTTTCAATTCATTGTGTGTTTTTGGACGCCGATTTCGAAAATACAAATGGATTTTTTACTATTGCGTCCAGTTTAAAAGCTTTAAAAAAAATTAAGTGGCATTGATTCATTCTATTGGATTCTAATTCTTAATTAGTAAAAAAAATATTTTTTAATTTCTTCCAAATGATTTATTTGAAAGAGTTTGAAATATGCTTTGGGGACTTGAAGTTCAGAAAAAGGCATTACAAAGTGTGAACAATTGCACAAATTTGGACTTATATACTTTTGTTGAAATATTAATTTAAGTTAAAATCCGAAAAACATGTACTTCTTGAAGTTTTTGTTGTATAATTTACCATTTCTTTCAAAAAGGAGTTTTGCATAACTTTTTAAATCTGTTTTGGCATTAGGTAGTAGTATTGGCGTGTTTTATATTAGGTAACTTTTTTCAGTTTATCATTTTTGATCTTCCGCGATTTTAATTAATGATTCGGTTCCACTCTCAATGCGAGGTCTTGTTGTGTTCTAATATAGTTTAGTTTTAGGTTTGAATGATCGTCGCACTAGAGCTACACGAGTGCTATTGGCGACGGGTATTTTAGAACCACAGTCAGGTGACGAGCCAGCACCTGAGTAGGCACCCAACGCAACCGTTAAGGGCGACATCGTACGCAGCGTTAGGACTTTGAAGGATATTTAACGTGCACTCCCTTACACGGGGTATTATTCGTCGGACATTTTTTGCTGCACGGGCCGTTTATCGGTCGGCAGCTACTTTTTGGCGATGCCCGGACCCGAACCTGGGACCTTCCGTATGCTAAGCGTGTGCTCAACCGACTGGGCACCCCAGCCCCTCTAATATAGTTTAGTAAAGTTAGTTTGAAATATCTTCGCACTAGAGCTATATGATGGTTATTGGCGACGGGCGTCGTAGTTTACAACCGCGGTCAAGTAACGAGTCGACATCAGGGTATGCACCCAATGCAACTGTTCAAGGAGCCATCGTACGCAGTGTTGGGACTAATAAGAATATTTAGCGTGCATTCCCAATGCAAGGGGTATTATTCGTCGGACATTTTTCTTCACGGACGATTTATAGGTCGGCGGTTGATTTGGCGATGCCCGGACCGAACCTGGGACCTTTCACATTTAAGGCAAAAAAAAATGCCTTAACCGACTGATCTGTTCTGTCTTCTTTATGTGCATCATTTTCTTATTCCTGTAATTTATTAAACCTTTATCGCTGCATACTCGGCATACCGAATATCCCGTATAAATCCCAACCAGTAGTTTCCGCGTTCGAATCCCGGTTGGTAAGTGCATGGATGATTGACTTGTCAATATAATGTTAGGTTAGGTAAGGTTTGAATTATCGTCGCACTAGAGCTACACGAGGGCTATTGGAGAACGGGCATCGTATTTTGGAACCACAGTCAGGTGACGAGCCATCACTTGAATAGGCACCCAACGCTACCGCTAAGGGCGACATCGTACTCAGCGTTCAATACAATGTTAATTGTCTACATGTTGGTCTTAATTTGTGTAAAAAGATGTCCATCCTCTCCGGACGCTCTGGTAACATTCTTCTATAGGATATCCATGATCACAACAGCATTAAACCTTATTAGTTTCAATTAGATTAAATTTTCCCTAACTCCTAGAAGATAGCTAATTATTCGAGGTAGCATCCTTCAAATCCAGATTGCCGAATTATTTTCAAAGAAAATTGCAATTTGGTTGTTTTAAATTATATAAGTTTCCAGTTTTCATTTTTGTCCATCGTGATTTTATTGGTTGTTTCAATTTTACTCTAAATGCTCGATAAAAATCGCAGATATTTAGTAATGGGAATTTATTCTAAAGTGTCTTCCATTTTGAGTTTGAAACAAGCATGAGAGGATTCACTAAAGAAACCACGTTATTGGCGCAAATAGTTTATTTGTTGCTGTACAAATTATACAAGTTTCGGCTCGTCTTCTTCAGAAAAACACTACACAACTATAATAGTGCATCTTATATAAAAAAAAGATTTTAATATTTTTCAAAAACTTCATTTTATTTAAGACAGTTTTTCTTTGCAAAATTGGAAATTTTTTAATCGTTACGTCTCGATCCTCATGTTGGCGCATACCCTTCCCTCCCCCTCTGAGCGTGCCGCTGTTCAGGTGTTAGCTCGTCACTTGACTGTGGTTCTAAAATACGACGCCCGTCGCCAATAGCCCTCGTGTAGCTCTAGTGCGACGATAATTCAAACCTAACCTAACCTAACCTGAGCGTGCCGTAATTTATGTACGTCCCCTTATCGAAAAATTTAATATTTTGAAGCATATTCAATATATTTACTTTCAATGATCTTTCAATATTACTTTTATGATGTGGTTTTTTAATCTATCAATAACATTTGTTATAATTTTCAAAAAAGGATACGAATGAATTTTAAAAAATACAGTTTTGTCAAACATATAATTTTTTTGATTCTGAAAAATAATCGTATGATAATTTATGTAAATATATACATCGTAATAAAATGTAAGTTTTTAAAGAAAATTGTGTGGAATATTTTTGAGAAGAAAAAATAAGGCATTAAAGTGTTCTTCGATTCCAAGCAACACAAACAACCATTTCACCGATTAAACTGAACCGATTCCAAACACCACTATACAATTTCGATGGGGGTATGGGACACTTTCAACTTTTTTTTTTAATATTGCAGATATCAATATAATTTTTTTCCATTAATGTATACTAATTATACTTACACTTTTAGATAGTCAAAGGTTTTAAATTATCATTATTTATTTTTTTTAAAAATAAAATGTGTCAAAAAGTGATGTCTCTTATTTTTGTTATAAGTCAAAAACTTATTTATTGGCTAAAAAATATTTAGCATTTTCATAAACAGAAAAATGTATTTAACAAACTGTCTTTACCGATTTTTCTTATTTGAAATAGTTTTTTTTTAAAAAAATGAAGTTTTTTTTAATAATTTCACAGGTTCACTTTTTTTTATAAAAACTAATAAATAAAAAAACAAACTAATTACAACTAATCCCTAAAGACAAATTAAAGATTTATGTTTGAAAAATTAGAGTGGAAAATTTTGACACTCTAAGGGCAGTAGATTTTGAGTTATATCAATTTAAAGTCAAAAAATCATCGAAAACACGATCAAGGAGAAAAACAGCTTTGAAGTTTATCCCTTTCCTTACTGAAGCGCTCCAAACCGACCGAACAACTAAGGATTCGATAACGTTATTCCTATCTAATATTACGAGGAAGCAAAGATTATAAACGTGGTTGGCCAACACAGGTGTCATGACACAAAAAACTACACATCTCACGTTCTACTGCAGATATTAATAAAAATTTTGTTTTAAATTATTCTAAAATATTTGTGTTATTTTTTATGATAATAATATTTTTTTTGATTTTTTTGAAGATTTTGTGTAGCAAAAAAAAGAAGTGCCATGCAAGTGCATATTTCATTAAGGGGTCATAGGAGTCTTAAAAATGTGCAAAGAAGGTACTACAAAGTATAGTTTGATCTTTCATGTAATTTTTTAACTACTCAATATATAAGTATAATTTTTTTATATGTGATTCTATAAGATTTATTTTATATAAAACAAATTTTAAAATTTATGAAACTTTAGTCAAAACTAAAATAAATGATATTAAACATAAAGCTATTTGAACACATTGTGATTAGGCTTGCGCGGCAAATTGTGAGGTCAAAATTGAAAAAATGACCAAGAAAATGACTTTATATTGTACAAATATGTACAAACAAAGACTTATACCTAAATTCTCAGCTCAATTTGAATTAGAAATTATTTTAAGAACTTTTTTCTAAAAAAATTAATAGAAATTTAAAAAATTTTATTTTAAATTTTTTTAAAAATAATTTCTAATTAAAATTGAGCTGAGAATTTAGGTATAAGTCTTTGTTTGCACATATTTGTACAATATAAAGTCATTTTCTTGGTCATTTTTTCAATTTTGACCTCACAATTTGCCGCGCAAGCCTAATCACAATGAGTTCAAATAGCTTCATGTTTAATATCATTTATTTTAGTTTTGGCTAAAGTTTCATACATTTTAAAACTTGTTTTATAATAAATAAATCTTGTAGAATTACATATAAAAAAATTATACTTATACATTGAGTAGTTCAAAAATTACATGAAAGATCAAACTATGTTTTGTAGTACCTTCTTTGCACATTTTTAAGACTCCTGTGACCCCTTAAAGATCAGGCGTAGCTTTCGTGCGACGTTATTCAAATAACCTGCAAAGTGAGTCACCCCGTCTTCTCATAGGGAAAATGGTTGGTTGGTACATGTATTTCCGGGTTGTGTGCTTGATCAGATACCCACCTATAAACCTCGTCAAGTAAGACAGACATAGACAGATTTTTTACTGGCACACAGAGAGAGAGGAATTGCACCCAGGGCGACGGCGGGAATTTCTCGAAGGAGGTGTGAGATACGTTGACAAGGGGAGGAGCTTAGGAAAGGTAGTTTAAAACTGACCAATCAGCTATTTATAGAAGGATTGAAAAATAAGATGAAAACGTCAATCAATGAATTAAGCATTTTGATTTGCTAGTTTCCGAATTCTCTGAACCTCCCCCTATAGCAGTTCCGATATCTTCACCAGATGTCGCCCTCGGCCACAATGAGTTGCCTGCTCGGTATGATCCCGCCTTAATGTTTTTAAAGAAATAAATTTAAGACAAGAAGTTTAAGTGAAATCCCAATTTTTAAAAATGTTTATTCATAATTTGCTGAGTAAATCACAAAATACTTAATAATTACCCTTTAGGGGACTGTGTATAAGATCACGTGTGTAATTGATAAATAAAGACGGCTTTGCATGCATGCTTGCTTGTCATTTTAGAGTTGGTCCCCAAAAGGTCCACAAGTGATTCGATTGAATAACTCGTCAAATATTCATCCAAATGTAACAAAAACTTAGATTTAAGGGTTTTCAAGAGTGCTTAACATTTCTAAGTTATTAAAATTGGGTGTTGCTATTGGAAATTTCAAAGATCGTAATATTTTTAATATGAAGACGGCCCCTTATGCAAATTTTGTATTGTGCAATTAACTCAGAATGTTAATTGTGCACAATCTCAAAAAGGTCCGATTGTATAGGGTGACTAACGGATGAAATAACCTCAAGTGGGTACCATGATTTACCACCATTTGAAATACTTAGTCTAATTGCATGTATGTCTAATTTTTTTTTATAATATTATTGTGGTTCAAGACGAATTTTTGAACCAAACTTTTAACAATCGTAATATTTACTAGTTTGCAGCGAAATCACACTAGCAGTGACTCGCCATACTTTTAGTTCAAATGGACCTGTCTATCAAACTTCAACGTTTCGTAATTTTTGCCAAATTTGAGGTAAAATCGCAAGAGAGTCTTATTTTTATAGTTCAAGGATTAGTGAACCAAACCTCTGTGCCTAGTAATTTTTGCTCGCCTATATGCGGAGAATTTGCAGTAGATTTCGGTATTTTTATAGTTCAAGACGGATCAGTCAACCAAACATCGACCCCTCATAATGGCTTGGTTTTGTCTTCCCTAGTTTGATCTTAGGACAGGACCCCCCATATATATAGGTCACAATTTCTCAACGGTTCCAGGATCACCCAAAATGAGATTTAAAAAAGGCGGACAACTTTCCTGCCTACAAATAACGTAATCCGGCGAATTAAGCGAAAATAACAATGAATAACACTTCCGAAATAAGCACACGACCATTAGGTTTCATTTACTTTTATTTAATTTCCAACACAAATTAATTATCTATAGAGATTAAATTGATACCATAGCTTACGATGAAATCTAAACTATATTCAAAATATTTTATTTTTAACAATTTTAAATAAAATCGTCTCTATAACAAGTTTTAAAATCGGTGTACGTTGTGTGCGTAGAACATGTTTCTAAAAAGAAAAATAATAAAAAATATGTATATAATACAGCAGAAAGGTCTAATAAAAAAAAAAAGAAACCTAGACTAAGACGCTATTGAATTAAAAAAAACTATATTTCGAGTAAAGAATAAAACCCTTTCACTTCAGTAAATCATAATGTATATTATATTACACGAATTACTTAAAAATAAATAGGGCTAATGCGATTCCTGTTGTAACTAAACAATTTAATTTGGTGCGTCATCAATTAACATTTCTCTCAGCGCTTATTAAAACTCATGAAAGACTTCATATCCGACTTCGATTTGCCGGTATTCATTCCGAAATCAAAATCGTTGTTGTCGTCGTCTTTCTTGTACAGACTCTTTAATGCCTTCTTGCTGTTGAGGTCTAGTTGACCATCAAAATAGAACGAATTGATGTGGTTGAGAAGCCGATCAACTTTTTCAGGGAAATCCTGGATCTTGTCGTCATTGGAGCTGAGACGGAATATCGGCTTGACTTCGTTGTCAAAATTGTCGTCGTTCTTAGGTTTGTCGTCGTCGAAGATGAAGAAGAATCCTTTGAGCTTCTTCCACATGAAGTCGACGATCTCGAAATCGTTGGCCTGTTTGCCGATGTCCTCTTTCACGTCCTGGAATGAGCTCAGGATCAGAGTGACGAAGATGTTGAGAAGAACGATTGTGGTCACCAGGCAGAAGACGAAGAACGATAACGGTCCTAGTAGAGGGGCAGCCAGGCAGATAGCATCGAAATCGAAGCCACCGCCATTCATGATGGCGAACGTGGATTCGGCTGCGGTCACAAACGAAGAGAATTCACGCATAGTGAAGCCGAATACAAGGTAGAAGAACTGCACGAATGCGAGGTAAATGATGCCGAACACCACAAAGAACGATTTCAGATCTTTAGCACACATGGCCAGTGTGCTGTACAAGATGCCCATTCTCTTATTAAACCTCAGCAGCTTGATGAATTTCAAGATGGCGATGAACATTAGGAAGGCCATAAGGAAGCCGAATACTTCGTCAACCTGTGCCACATACTGCATTTTGATGTACCCATTACCATGAGTCTTTTCAAAGGTGGACAAGATTTTTCGTGTGACTTTCATCCTATATGCGTAGAACGTAATGGCGCTGATGGAAAGACTGATGACTATCACCTCTGCCCAATTCCAGTATGACTTGAAGTAGTCCTTACCTTCTATCTTCCATTTCTTATATTCCCGACGCAAAAAGTACAACGTGAATATGACATATCCCAACTCACAGGCCAGCACAAAAGCTCCAAACCCTTGATGGTATCTCATAAGCCTTATTACTTCAAGGCGATAAAACGGTACGACACCACCTCCAGGTAAGAACTCAGCCACAATAGTCATAACACCGAACAGATTGACTTGAGCATTGTACGCAGAGAATTCCGCGAAAACTGCTCGTGTTCTTTCGTCAATCCAGTCAGATTTTTCTAAACGGAACATTTCTTGTTGTAGTTTTTCTGGTGTTCCACGTAGGGGGAATAGATACCCACCGCCACTGTACATGTCTCTAATGGCGTAAAAAGGTAACCCGTCCAGTTCTTTAGAAGTTCTATAACGATATTCATCATTTGTGTCGTTTTGGGCAAGGACTTTCCAGCCAGGTTCATAACTTTTCTTGTCTTCGAAAATTATGTTGGAATGGCCTCGACATTCATCAACTACGGCTCTCATTCGCCTATCCACGTTACAAGATCCTACAAGAAAAAAATCCCCTGTTATTCACAAATATGTTCATGATATTAAGGTTTAATGGTTAAGTAATGTTCAAAACGTTTGCCAGCACGATTATTGTGCCAAGTTTGGGCTTATTGCTTTACTTTATAAATATTTATAACTGAATACCGAATGTATAGGCAGTACAGTACATGAGGCCTACCATGAAATGGTCGGAAAGTTACCGCGGAGAGAAGTTTTTACTGGCGACAAGTTCCCATTCCGACAGTCAGTTCCAACAACCGGTTTAGGTAATACCACGAGCGCATTTTTCCCCGATATTGGAAGTCGCTTCCGATGGTGGTACGTTTTAAATAACTCGGGTGAGGGCGTGGTTAGTGGTTAAAATGGTTTGCGTTTGACCAGTAGGAATGTTGAATTGGCAATGAACCCGTTTAGTTTTTCAGAAAGATGAATCTAGTTTAAAAGGTTTGGTTGTCATGTTTTTGTATGGCAAGCATTTCATTGCAGTGAAATAAAATTTGATCCAATTAATCTTAATCTATTTTATTTTAAAATTCAATGCAAACGTTATAAGTTTTAAGCAAATGTAACAATGTTTCCAATCTACTAATTAAATGCTGAATAATAATTATATTATAATACTTATATCATTTTAATTTCGAAACAAAAGTTGCATTGTTAAAGCAAATTACCGAAAGGGCCATTAAATGAAGACTTAGCAAAATAAAATTTTAATTTATGGTATAAAGCATAGCCATTTTTAATTTAAACTTTCAAATTCAAATAAAAAGATAGCAATCATTTATATTGGATGTTTACCAGTAGAATGTTACACTTTTCCAATTTTTCCCCTAACTAATTAAATACGGAATAAAAATATTTAAATAATTAAAATATCTAAAACTCTAAAAATATTTTAATATTGATACAAAAGTTGTATTTTTATTTAACTTATTGTTAATTTGCGTTAGAGACCTGGCCAAATTTTAATTTATAGTATAAGGCGCATTCACTTTTAATTTGTACTTTCAAATTCAAATAAAAAGATAGCAACTATTTATATAGGATGTTTACTAATAATATATATATATATTTTAAAAAAGGTACTAGCCATTGAGATCATAGTCAAAGTATCAGAGTGGCAGATCACGTGACCTCAAGTGCTAAGGATGGGACGTGCATGGAGACTAAAATTGGAAGGTTATGGGACCAGTGTTGCCATCACTTTAAGGAGAAAAGTGCTACGAAAATATAAAATTTAATTCTAAAATTTCAAAAAAATACGTAATACTTGCATTTAGGAATTTTTTTAAGCCACTTTAAAAAAAAAAATTTAAACGCTTTTCTGGTATTTTTCTAATTTTTTTTGTAATTTTAGAACTAAATGGGATTTTTTCTTAGGATTCTTTTTAATGTATTGGCAAGGGGCCAGTGTTGCTATCTCTTTAATGAAAAAATACTTATTTAATTCTAAAATTGAGGTACAAAAAATTAGCTCTTCCGATCATGCATAGGCAAAAACTAAACTTTTATTTCAATAAACAAGTTAAGGTAATATTATAAATTTTATTAATAAAGATAAAGAATATCTTTATTAATATTATTTAAATTTTTTGGTTTTATTTGGTATAGACCGGGAATAAAGGGATTAATTTTTTCGGAAGTGTTGTTGTTGTGGAAAATTTGAGGCTTCTGTGCAAAAGCTGACCCCCTTTTTAAAAGCGTTATTTTTATCTACCTATAAACCCTATATTTCTTTGCCTATATATTTATATAGGCGCAATCCGGAGTTCACGTACTCCTAAACTTATTCCGGTTTTTGGAATTCTAGAAAAAATGGGTATATAAAACTCCTAATCCAAAAAGGCTTAAGTCTTGAGATGATCAGATTAAAGAATCTGTACTGTAACTTAATCTTTGTTATGAATTTAGGGTGATTTTTAATCAGTCCGTTACCATTTTTTTTATAAGCAGTCTAAAGGTTTTGATTTTTAACATCATATTTATAAAAATCAGAGTTGCATTTTACAACCTTGTCTTAGCCATGAAAGCAAACTCAAACTTCAGCGCTGTTACACTACAGATAAGAGAGAGACTATATCCTAAGTTTCTTAATTAAATTGAACAATATGTTGATTTTTTAAAAGAAGTTTTATTTTCTAAAAGGTTAAAAATAATTTTGTTACAAGTTGAATAATGGAGAACGGAAAAAAATAAGTTTCTTGCAAAATATAAGGACCATTTGAGTTAGTATTTGAAATATTTTAAAAGAACTTGAATACATTTGTCTTTGGCATTTCAAAGATAAACGTTAATAAAAAAGTTAAAATAATGTATATTACGGTCAAAAGATTCATTTTTACATTTTAATACTTGAATAACTTTATTTACATTTATAAGCAAAACCATGATAACATATCCTCAAAATATATTGGAAGAGGAGTAACAGTAATAGAAACATTGAAGTTGGCAAGTTTATAGAGCACAAGGTCTAGAATACCATTAACAAAATTTACAATAGTATTAAATTGCTTTAATTCATACAAGTAAAAAGCATGTTATGTCAAAGTGTTATTTTTAGAGCTATAGTCAAACCAGTTTATAGAAGACCTAAAAATTCATAACAATAGGAATATTATTTGAATTAGAAAATTATTCATCATTAGCATGATATAATTTATTCAAAAAAAAAACTATTTGTAGGGATGTGGAAGGAAATTTTGACTTTGAGAGAAGGTCAAAGTTCGGGGCAATGGACCAATGTGCCAATAATTCTACTCCTAAACCAAACCAATGAGTGTCCCATGATTTTTTTTTAAATGGATACTACTTGATACTCGGTACATGTCAGCATAATTAGTTTGGTGGGTCACTCATGGTTTTGAAGGTCAGGGTCCTTTGAAAAAGGTCATTTTCGTCGATTTTTGCAATTTTTCAGCCTAATTATCTGCTTAAGCCATAAGTGACCCACAAAAAACAATCGTTGGATTAGTTGCACACACTAGGGTAGTACTTAGAAAAATACAAAACATCCTGGGTGACCCTTTACTTTGGTAGTAACAGGGTCTCAAAGATGTACATTTTCAATAAAATGTCATATTCAAAGGTCAAATACTCAAGAGGGCAAGAGTCACAAACTTGGAGATTCAGTTGTAAATACACTTCAAATATTGTAGTCTTAGATCCAGGTAACAAATTCATGGCATCTAACTTATTTTTTTTAATATAGTAATTTAGATTTCTCCAATTCATAACTGTGTGCATTCAAACGAAACTTCAGTTTGAAGCTTCAAATTTTAGATCATAGATAGATGGCAGCATGTTAAAAAAAATCTTCAAAAATTTTAGAAATGATCAAAATAGACTGTATGATATTGACTGTTATAAAAGAAATAATTATGATGCCATAGATTTGTAACCTGGGTCTAAAACTACAACATTTGTAGAGCATTTACATCAGTGTCTCCAAGTTATTGACCCTTTGCTTTTTGAGCGATTGGCTTTTAAATTTGAATATTTCTTGGAAATGTTCAAAATGGACTGCATAAAATGGACTATAATAAACAAGTAATGAGTTGCCATAGGTTTTTAACCTGGGTCTAAAACCACAATATTTGAAGGGTACTATTTACAACTGCATCTCCAAGTAATTGACTCTTGCCCTCTCAAGTAATTGACCCTTGAATATAACCTTTTTTGAAAATGATTATCTTTGAGACCCTGCAGCTACCGAAGTAAAGGGTCACCCAGGATGTTTAGATTTTTTTAAGTACTAACCTAGTGTGTGCAACTAATCCAATAATTGTTTTTGTGGGTCACTTATGGCTTAAGCAGATAATTAGGCAGAAAATGACAAAAATCAACGAAACTTACATTGTTTAATATTTTGGGACAATTTAGGCAATTGTTTAATACAGGGGTTCCCAACCTTTTTGGACCTGCGTACCACTTGCCTTTATGAGACATTTTGGCGTACCACCAAACCCAAATATTTTAATAAACATATAATATTTACTCAAGTGTTCAAAGGTTTTTTTGAGTGAATTCCTGAGATAACTTCGTATTTAATGATTAGATATTTGTTTATTTAAAACATGCTTATAATAAGGGAGAAATAAAAAGATTAAAATTGTATTAATTTACAGTTTTGTTTATTGTCCATAGGTCTAAAAACATTCAAATAAAAAATAGTACAAACTCAGCAAAATCCGACCCGAAAGTCAATTAAAGATTTCTTTCTAAAATAATATTTATGTTTAAAATAATGAGTAACCTGTTTGCCTGCTAACATGCGTACAGAAGCTATTGATAGCATCATGTTTTTCACATCACTCACGCGTACCACCTAAAATATTTCCGCGTACCACCGGTTGGGGACCCGTGGTTTAATACATTTGTTTTGTAGAATACAAAAATATGAGTTCATTAACGTTTTCATGTATTTCGAACAAAGTTCATTACATTTAGATAAAACTATTTCAACACGTTTCATTCTAAATTAAATTTAAAAACCCTGCCAAATTTTACTACACCTTCTAAACTTGCCTCTTAGGTCAGCCTACTATCATACTACTATCACTACATAATACTCCTATTTACAAATTAAAAAGAGTTGAAAATGCAATATTGTCCTCTCCAGTTGCTAAACTAACGCTATAAAAAATGGCTACAAGTACTTACTTTCTTTTATTCGAACTTGCCGAAGCATGCCATATCCCATTATTCTGTTAACTCTGTCACTCAGGAAACCTCGAAGTCCAAAAGGTTGGTCTCCATTATACCACTTGCCAACAATTAGCTCTGGTATTAGAGTATTTCTTGTCCATTTGTAAAAGTCAGCAGTACTTGTTATCTAAAAACAAAATTAAATAATTAACACAGGTATTTTACTTGAGTATACTAAGGTACTGGTCGAATCCAAATGCTTTAGTTTGACATAATTCAATAAATTATTCTCTTAACACATTGTCCGCCATATGAGTCCACACTACAACATGTATTTTTGCACTTCACAAATGCCATGCTATTCTGTCTAAGACATAATTTGTATGTCCCCATAGATTAAAAAAAAAACTAAACTTGTCATGGGGTTTTCTCCCTGAACATTTTTATACTGCTGTAATCAACATGTTTTAGTGTTAATTTAATTTTATTCAAAGGTGCAGATGCTACTTATGCAAGATGGCAAAAGGAATCTAAAATTATTTAACATGTAAATTGAAAAACCAAGTACTATGAAGAAGAGGACTGATGCAATTGAATGGTGCAATTGCAAAAATCCTGTTTTTCAAAGTATACTAGGATATAGGGTCCAGCTTGCCGATTGACAACTTTGTCCAATTGAATTTACGATTATCAAAAGCCACCAATGAATAGATGGGACCTTACATATTAGTACTTTGAAGAATATGAGTTTTGAAACCACACCCTACAATTATGTTTAATTCAAGATGTTTATAAAAATTGTCCTAATAGTGCCTGTTTCAAGTTCAAAGACAGAACATTTGGCTTACCTGGTGTCAAGGTAGAAGTAAATTAAGACTAATTTGATGTCAATGGAAAGTCAAAGAACACATTCAAATGAAAAAGTTTCTTTAACCAAGCTTGCTATGATGGTTTTATGTATACCACTGTTTAAGTTTACAAAAGTTTTGATACTTTTTGATCAAACCCTACAGCTAAACAAGATACTTTTATATAAAGTAGAACCTTGATTATCCGACCCTTTTTTATCAGGAACCCTCTGTTAACCAAATGACCTTAACTGAAGCCAACACTAAAAATGGTCTCCACCAAAGTCATTTTTGGTTGTTCAAAAATAAAATCAGTCCTGGAAATCTTTGGCGATTTAAAAAGGAAGGACTCACCACGATACTAAAATTGGCTAACTTCAGCAATTAAAAAATCAGAATACTCTGGTGATAACCCTTTAGGGATAACTTATTCCCCAAGAGATAACATCAAAATTCACTGTCTACAACTGCAAAACCAGCATGCATTTTGGAGGTCTACCAAAAGTCTGCTATTTTACGAAAAGTTTATTATTGGGAATTTTCGATATTCCGACATAGCGCCGGCTCCAACTAGATCGGATAATCAAGGTTCTACTATCTATAAAACAAGATTTACTTACTGCCATAAAGCCATCATCTGCACCATCCTTGATGAAGGTATCTTTTAGATTCTGCCGGAGGTAGTAGGCACTGGGATCTCGGTTTCCGTAGCTGAGGACCGTAAGAATCCAGATGAAGAAGGCATAGGACATTATTTCTCGCAAGACGGATGTCATCTGTAACTCTTTCATTCTTTCTATCTTTGCTCTTTCCATTTTTTCCATATCAGCTGGTTTGTATAAAAGTTTGCGCTTGTCTTCTTTTGTTGCTGGTCCTAAATGGCAGAGTAACATAAAAAAAAATAAGTAATCTGCACCAAACAACAAAATATAAGGAATATTTTTAATTTATAACTATAATTCCTCTGATTGTACAACTAGATCATCCAAAGCACTTTCTTCCTCTACCCCTCATGTGGTTTTCCAAGAAACTCTGAGAATCTGTGTCTTTTTTTCCTTACTCAACTTGGGTTTAAAAAGCAATTGTGATTAACTTATCAGCAGAGCCTCAAACGAGGTAGGTTTGGAACAGCCTTGATTTCATAATTTCCTGTAAAACACACGAGTGGTAGAGGAAGAAAGAGCTTTGAAAGTCTGCAAGTGTATAGAGACCAAAAAATGCAGGAGGATTGAAGAATAGGGTACATTGAGAGAAGAAAATTAAATACTAAAATTTCCAATTGTGTGTTGAAAAGTTAATGTTATTGTTACTAGAGCACTTTTTATGCGAATTTATTATGAAAAAAGTCACTGAAAAGATATCTCAAACTGATTTTTGCATAACTTTGCATGAGAGTTATTTGTCTTTGAGGCTAAAAATATTTCAGGATATTTTATGCAAGTATTGTGTGGGCGGTGAATGCTATACTGTAACTTTTGGCTGGCATTTCAGATAAATTTTATATTTTTCCACTTTACTAAATACTTCTTATCTTTAACACCTAATACCCAACAAGTAAATTAAATTTGGTTACTTTACCTTTGTGTAGCCACTCTTCATCATGTGAAAGTTCTGGCGGCTCTTCATCGTCTTCATCCTCATCTTCTGTGTCCACAGTTTTGAAGATGGCAGAGAAAACCATGGCGACGAGGAACACCTAATGAAACAAATTTAAAAATTCAAAAATGAAATATTTATCACAATGCAATTTCAACATGTATTGTAAAGTTTACTTAAGTAAAAAATATTAAAATTGAAGGGTCACACACAAGAAGTGCCGTAATTGTTTTCATCAAAAATATTAAATCTCCCTTTTATAATTAAGTATGGGGGGGGGGGGGCTGCATTCCCACCAATTTCCCTATCTGTACCACACAATAATAATTTTTAAGACATAAACATTGCAAACTTTTCAAAGTTTTACAATTTAAATAACTAACACCCATATCTTTGATAAATTATTTTTTAACTTTGCAATAATGGTAAAGTCTCAGTGACGCGTTTATGGATGTTGGGGCCATAGGCGGCTTCAGAACTTGCCCCCCCCCCCCAAAAAAAAAATTAGAATTTAAAAAATCTAAATACTTGTACAAATAATAAAGCATGATGAAGGATGAACCAGTTTGTAAATTGGGATTCCCCCCCTTTTTGGAGCATGAAATGCTAGTGACGCAATCGGGGCTGAAAAAAAAGAAATGGCCGGCTAAATATTACAAGAGACAAGAATTTCACTTATACTTTTAATGCCTTCCAATTAATTACTTATTTTTCATTTACAACTTTTTCGTTCTGCAAATTCGTTTATCACCTCGTCGAACAGTTGCATTGTCAATCGGAATTGTTAGATACAATACATATACAACAGCGTTTCCACTCTTGGAAATGTCGATTTACAAAAATTGATATCTATTGTCTAAAATATCCCGTCAAAAACAGATTTTGTAATTTTTATTACAATAAAAGTGTTTTTTTTTTTTTTTTTTTGGTTTAAAAACATATCGGGGGCCAACAAATCGACAAACAGTACATAAATATTTGAAAGCATTAGGATTATTTGGAACATTTTATTATACGTAGTATTAAGACATTTTGAAATTTGGGGGCCCTCACAATCTTGGGGCCACAGGCGGCCGCCTCTAACGCCTATTGGTAAACGCGCCGCTGTAAAGTCTAATTGTGGTAGTATGCATTCTGCTTGTATAAAGCTATACCATAAACTTAATTTCAACAGGAATTGACTATGCTTTTATGCTGAAGCCCCCAAGCACAAAAAAAACCCCTACAGATTTGTATTATATGCTCACATAAGAAGTGAAAATTAAAATACTCAGAGTAGAATATTGGAAAAGAGATTTCCTGATAGTTCGAATCCAAAACATTAGTTTTATAAACTATGATCACTAGTTGACTGAAATGATCTTGAGGAGCAAATTTTGGTAAAGTTTCTGGGAAAATACAACAACCCAAACTCACTTTAATTGGTTGAGTGATCAAAATCGAGCTGAAGAAGGACACCAGCAGCGACGTTATCCACTTCTTGGTCTTTTCGTCTCCGAACTGCACACCATACGCCCACAGGAAGAAGCAAGAAACAACTATACTCGATACAGCCAGAATCCATGCGATAATGCGACACCACCAGGGAAACAGGAACTTCTTCTTTTTCTTCTTCTGAGATGTTCCGATGCGGTTTTCGCGACGAGATTCGTCGTCTTGGGAAATGTCGTCTAGAATGAGGGTTGTTCCGGAATGTTGGGATAGTCTGGAGACTGTGGACATCTTTTTCTTGGATGCTTCTGTAAGAGGAAAAATAGTGGTAGAAGTAGGCAAAAAATAGTGGGGGAATACCTACAATTTTGGTGAAACCTAAATAAAATTTACCATAAATATCATTTTATTTAAAGATAATTTTGAATGGCTCAGTTGCATTAAAACTGTTGCACAATGAGATACAATAGGGGTTTGGCTAAATAAGACCAACTACAATTATAAAAATTCAGATTTTTTTTTGTGTTTATAAGTGGAAATTAAATAATGGAATAAAACAAAGTGGGGGAAGAAATTTTAATGGTATTAGAAGTGATATGATGCATGACTATTTTCCCAAATAGTGCTATGCAACAGTACATTAGGGCAATTAGCCACTCATAAAGAATAATTCAAAATAGCATGGTAAGATTTATGTAGTTTAGAGAATGATAAATTATAAATTTTAAAAAGCATATCAAAATGGCTTTTAATAAATTGAAAATAGAATTTCAATAAATAACAAGGTTATACAAAGCCTCTATTCTCCAAAATAAAACAATTCTTTTTTATTTTCAAGCTCAACAGCACCTTTATGCCTACACAACCTATATGTTCTGCATGCTAGTATTTATGCAAATTGACATTTCTTTTTATCTATAGCTACACCTATGTTGATAGTTAACACTACTGTATGTGAAGAATACCGAACTTACTTTGCTTTTTTATTGCCTCAGTAACGTGAGAGGGCCTCAACTTGCGTAGCCTGGATTTTCGGAAGAGAGTGATCATCAGGAATGTTGGTGGAAATACAATAAAGTTGGCCATAACACCAACACCAATCTGGAAAGAAGAATGATATTTCAATGACAAGTAAAGTTATTTGAAATACTTTGATAGCTGATAAAGAGCTTCAATTGCATGCAACTGCAAATAATTAGTGTAACAGTTAAGTTACAAACAAAAAATATATAACAAATTTTAGTATTAATGAAACGAGTTAAACTTTTTTTCAGAAACAATCCAATATTTCAAATGTTTAACACCTTTCGCTTCATAAACTCCAATTATTTAATTTCTTATGCACTTAAGGACAGAAATAGTTACACACTGTTTAACATATGATACACTAAATGCACAAAATGCGGTGATTTTGGAGCAACTAAGAAACTTAACTAAAAAAAATTTACCTACAATTGTTGAAAGAATTTAGAACCTAAAGGGTTAGATACATTATATTTTCATATAAGTTAGATTTCGATTTGTTTTTCATCATAAAAAATATCAGTAAAATCAATAGCTATTACATTTTCTTTAAATAGGAAAGGTATATGCAGCAACCTAGATAGTTGAGTAATAGGCTAAACTGACTATCAAATGCCTAGCCACACTACTTTTAAATATTCTGATTGTAATAAAAATTGAACAACAAAAATTAACTAATGAATTTAAAAATGAACAACAAACCTAAAAATTATCTCTTACCTGTTCCGGACTCATCGAAAGCGGTCCAAGGCTGAACGCAGACCCACTGGGTTTCGATGGTACTCGCCCATACCACATAGCGTTCACCAACATAGATAAAAACAGCATGGCAAAGCAGCTGGTGACACGTTGGGCTCTGGTAAACCTGCTTTTGGGCGGTCTCATGAATATAGAGAACCACAAGTGGCCATCGGAAAGGTTCTTTTGGGTTTTTTGTTGGAACAAGTGGCTGAATTCGGTGGCTTCACCTTTCCCTGCTACTGGTAGGAGTCGGTCAATCTGGAGAAAAAAATTTTGTTGTGTAAAATAATTGGAAATTTGTTTAATGAAATCAAATTACGTTTTGATTGCTTAATAAAAATTTTCTGGAATATAGTTTAGGTTTTAAAAACAAACTATTGATTTATGTGCAAATTAAGTAACTAATGTTTATCATTTAAGTAAGTAAAAAGTAAAAGCTAAAAGAATAAAAGACACTATTGTTTATCTGATAAATGTGTCAGCATAATGCAAATGAATAAAAATGAGAAGCTAGTGGTTTATGTGGAGGAGCTCCCCACTACTGCTATGTAGCAGATATAGAGTTTCTGCAGATCTAGGGACTAAGCATACTTGGGAACTAAACAACTGGGGGTAATCAATGACAACCTCTTCTCTCCTTTTCATGGAATAAACCTGTTGTGTGACGATTGCACTATCTGTGTTGTTCTATATGGTGTGATGTTTAAATGTGTCACACACTTCATCATGATTAAGATTCATCTATGTTTAGAATCATTTTGTGTTCATCCTTGCTTCTTTAATTATGTGATGGCTATAATTAACTAATAATGTGATTTACTAGTAATGTTATGTCTGTATGTGCAACAATTTATGGATCCATCAGTAATCATACAGGTTCCCAATAAGATTTAATGCGGGAAGAAGACAAATGTTTCAAACTGGGTCAGTTGAGCTTATTAGGGCACAACAGAGCTTGACTCAATATGGATTTTCATACCAACAAATTTAAATCAATGAAATGCAAACAGTTGTACTTAAAATCTTAATCAAGAAGCAATACTTACCAATCCATCTTCTTTCTCAACGGCCAGCCATCGCTCACACACAAACTCATAACGTGCTCCGGTCTGTACGTCCCGAATGACAACGAAACTCAAGAGCCAAGACTTGAATTTCCCAAGTCCAGAGTTGTCGTGCCAAATACGTAAGTAGTTTAACCTTCCAAGAGGTCTAGACAAAAAAGCATTTTACGTAAATAACACATAAATGAATCATGAACTAGATTATAATATTATATTAATCTTATCAGCAATCGGCAATAAAGAATAAGTTTAGTAAGAATGTGTATAGTTTTTTTTTATGTAGATTATGTTGCACTGTACATGAAAGAGTGGCATAAATAAAAATTATTTTTTTAAAAAGAAAATTGTCTAAAGTTTTATAATTTTATTTCTCTTTATCTGTGGAAAAAGGTATCTAAGCTTAAAATGTAGCTCAACCACTAAATCCTCTTTGCGTAGTGCCCAAAGAAAGAGCCTAAAAGTGTATAAATTACTGCATTGCTGGAAATATTGCAGATTTTAGTAATTGATTTAAACTTGAACCTCAGAATTACCATACATGTAGCAGTATGCATTGGAAATGATGTTTGAAGGACCTCATCATATTTACATGATATAATTCTTAAATTAAATTTTTAAAAAATATTAATAAATTAAATATTCATAATCACAAAATCAGATGGTATATTGTTTTTGTTTTTTGTGGTTTGCGGCAATTACAAAGCTCTTTAAGATTACCTAAACCAAAGAAAAATTTACTTTTAACTTGCTGTTTATAAATTACTAGCTGTATATACCCGACGTTGCACGGGTAGAGGTGAAAAAGTAATTTTATAGTCAATTTTACTATTTTTTCCTTCATTTGAGTTACATAAGATATGAAGATTACCCAGTAATTTTTTCCAGTTAATTACCCATCTTGGATATAGTAATAATTAATATTAATTTCAATAATACCTTTGATAAGATGCTCAAATTAAACAGAATACATATTTAAGTAAAAAAATAATCAGTAAGAATTAAAAATAAGCTACTCCAGCAAACGATTTGCATTTTTTTATAAGTTTATTTGCTTTTTAATAAGCTTATGTTGCTGATACTGTTCGTTATTAAAGTACAAAATCCCGCTACTTATATTACATTAAAAAATTCAAAATTTAAAAAATGCTATAAAATTAACAGATAATGTCGTAGTAATTTTCCGAATAAAAACATTTTAGCTCATTTGGCGTGTTTGAAAAATTTGTCGAGGAAAATATATAGCTACCATTACACCCATTCAGCTCTAGCGCAAAGACCATCGCACAACCAAAGAGCGATTTTTAAAAAATGCTCTTTTGCACGCTCTTCGTAATAATTTGGCGAGTTTGGCAAAGTAATTGGCGAAAGAAGGAAAACATGAAACCCTAATATGCATCTGTAGTGCAACGGTCTTCAAAAAACAACATAATTCAGTAAAAGCTTAACTATGCTTTTAAAAAATTCATAATTAAAATCATATGTACACAATAAAATAATAGAATGGAGACTGGTAGGATTACGTAACTTGAAACATATCCAACTATTTTTTCAAATTATTAATTTTGTTTCTGAAAGAAATGAACAAATATTAAATAAATTAAACATTTTCAATTTCAATTGTTTTCTAAAAAGTTTTATTTAAATTTTTCTGCCTGATGGCATCACAAAAGAGAAAAAATTATCGGATTTGAGCGAAAGTGGTGTATTTTTTCCCTTAAAACGTTCGAAAACGATAGAAGGAATGGTCCGATTCGAAAAATTCTTAGCCTATGTTTGTTCTGGAGATGAGATGAATTTTTGTGCCAAATTTCGTGACAATCTGTTGCGTGGTTCTTAAGTTTTTGCGTCCTATACAAACAGACAAACAGAAGTCGCCTTTTATGTTTATAGATTATTTAAGTAAAAAATTGCCAGTTCAGAATCAATGTAAATCCTGACAAAGATCTGTTTTATGACTAAATGGATAATACTCTCACCTTGGTGTAGTCATAACAAATGTGTCTGCAGCATTACGCCTAAATAATTTTCGTTTAGGATCTTCAAGTGTTCTGACAACTGTCTCATCATCATCACCAGAGAGAATAAATTGAACCTGGGCAGAAAATGAAAGTCATTGAAAGTCTTGATTTAAAATCAATTCTGTTTATTTATTGTAGGTTAAAGAATAATAGATGGTAATGATTAGACTAAAATAAGAAATCATGAGGATGACTTTATAAAAATTTCACAAAAACCGTCATGGAGCTGTGGAATTATGTATCGTAACAAACTACTAAGCAATGTAATCATGGAGTGATATAAAACAAGTACTACTTATACAGCTGCCTTAGCAATATTAGGGAGCAATATTGGCAGAGTTATTCTTTTATCAAATTGCTAAATTGTTTATCTCTGAAAATATCCATTTTTCTAGCTAATGTGAAATTTTATATTTATTTCTCTCTTTAGAGAATTATATTCTGTAACTATAGAATTTCAAAAACTTTTTAATACTTAACTAAACTAATCAATGACAAATCTTTCATTGTGGGATTTAAAAAAAAAAACATTCTTAAAAATGCGTCAAAAAATATCTGAAAAATTAAATTTAGTATAATACAACCTAGCATATTTTTGTTAAAAAAAATATAAGCAACAGCATAAAATAATTTATAGTACAACAACAAAAAAAATTAATTGATCAAACTTCTCATAACAAAAATATTAACTTTAGCAACACTCATGGTTGTTTGCAGAAGTAATCATATAATATATTAATTGTCAAATATCTTAAAGAAGTATTTAAGGTACACGTACTAAAATTAGAACCGAGGTACAAATCAACATAACATTTTCTAAGAAACATTTACCTTGGAATCTGTTGCTGCTGCATCTTTATTTCCTGTAAACACTATCATTTCATAAATATATTTATCTTCCTGATCATTATCAGGCAATGGGGTTGCTCCAAGCTAAAAAAAAAAGGGTGAAAAATTATAGTAATATTAATTTTTTGGCGTTAAAATACAGTAAATATATTTTTTAAAGCATTTAAACAACTGCCATGAACAGGAAAATAAAACAGATTAAAATTAGGAATATAAACAGTAGAAAAAATATACAAAATAAATGTCAGAATATTTTTTAAACAGAAAAATGCACAGATCAATTTTATAAAAAAAATTAAGTTGAAAATCGCAGATACTCAAGACAAAAAGAAAACATATTAGCTAGGAAAAAAAGATATTAAATTATTGATATCCAAAAAAAAAAAATACCATAAGAGCCTAGGAAGCATGTAAAATTTACAAATTGACTGTTTTTATGTTACATAGAATCATTCCTTGCCTTCATAACTAATTTTATTCTTTGATTTGATTTAGTTGGTTGAATTAACATCGTACTAAAACATGAATTTTTTAAAGGTTAAGATGGAAGCATTTCTGGCAATAGAATAATTTGTAAGTTAGCATTTAATCACAGTGGATCCATGAGAATCTATAAGAACTAACAATGTCCTACTACTTACTTTTTCTTTATCCTTTATGTCTTGCCTTCGAGCCCATATCAACAAGCCCAAGTATATCAGCATTATGTTTATGATCGTCATGTAGATGGTAACATTGTCTGCAAATCCAGCATTTGCAAACACATAGGCGAAATCCACCGTGTTAGGAGCCACGAAGAATCCACCACCAAAGGAGGTCAGATGGTTGCATTTGCATTGGGTCAGAGCAGCAGTCGCATTTTCAACCTAGTTGTTTACATAAGTATTTTTTAAAAAAAAAGAGAAGTTTAACATTAGAAGCAGACTAAACTAGGAAGGTTAGGTTTGAATTATCTCCGCACTAGAGCTACACAAGGGCAATTGGCGACGGGCGTCATATTTTAGAACTACAGTCAAGTGACGAGCCGACACCTGAATAGGCACCCAATGCAACCATTAAGGGCAACATTGTTCACAGCGATAGGACTTTGAAGGATATTTAACGTGCAATACCTTACACAGGGTATTATTCACCGGACATTTTTGACTGCATGGACCGTTTTTTGATCATCAGTTATTTTGGCGATGCCTGGAACCAAACCAGGGACCTTTCGCTTGCTATGAGAGTGCCTAACCGACTGGGCTTCCCAGTTCCCATTAAACTAGGAAGAGGATTCAATAATCTAAAATTAGATATGAGGGTCATTGCATAACATTTATGCATATTTAATTGTAGTTTTTAAGAGTATATTTTAACTTAGAATTGATTTTAAAATAATAATAGCCACCTCATAACTGATAGGTAAGAATAAACATTCTTGAAATTTGTTGAAATGTTATTTTAAAAATATTTTTAAAATCTTTTAATAGTTTTCTAATTTTTGTACAGTAGCTACAGTGAAAATGAACTGTTATTAAAAGTGGTATTGGCAGCAAAAATTATTTTTATATTAAGGAAATTATCACTTAAAACAAAAACAGTTAAATGAAATCAGATTAAAAGAAATTCTGAATGTAATTTTGAGCTATTATAGAGACAGTAAAATTATCATTTAATCCAGATACAAGGCTAATTTCCAATGTACAAAGGGATTCTGTGCATTGTAATTTAATCTAATTAGGCTGTTGATTCAATTAACTACTGATCCCATCAACGGTGGCAACTGTATGTCAAAAAAGGCTAAATCACTCATCTTAGTACCATTTGTGCGATTACAAAATTCGTGCCTTGTGGGTAAAGTATTTCAGCCAACAACATATTAGAGATAAATACTTTCTAACCCTTTAAAACCGGCTATCAGATGGCGCTGATTTAAGTTTATGAGATTAAATTTTTGAATTTTATAGAAAAAATGTCTTAAACAGCATCAGTGCCAGCAACTCCTTAAAAACAAAGTCATATTTTATACAAATAACGAATGGTACAAGTCATATGCTTCGATATTGATATTTTTGAATGGCTTGAACCTTCTCTTTTGTAACCGCATGATCCTGATAGCTTGGTCTTAAAGGGCTAAAAAAATTTAAAGAAACATGTACAGAAACATTGAAATTTAAATATCCTTACATAACAGCCCGCTCCAGACCATATCCTGAGATCGTTGTTGTAAAAATAACAGCCAGATGAATAAATTCTAACTGAATAATTTGTCGAGAAGTCTCTAACAGCTTCACCATGAGTGAAGTTAAGCTGGCTGTCGAACATCATATCCGCTGGTATCGAGTTGTTTTGAGCAGTGGCATTGGCTTCTATTATACCCAGATAAAAGAACCCAGTTCTGTTTCTGATGACCTCATTGTTTAGGAAAAGGTCATAAGTACCTGTAATTGAAGTAAATTTAGCTTAAAATATAAAAGAATCAACAATTCACCACTTGCAAATTTTCAAAAAGTGTTGGAAATATTTATGGTTTTAATTAAAAGTCTTTTGTTTAACTTAGAATTTTAAAACAAGTTATTGCTCCACTAGTTCAGTGCTATTAGAAAATGTTCTTCCTTAAGTTATTGACAGTTTTATAATGATTAACCAGCATTGCAAACTTAAAGTTGATTACAAACTGAGCAATAAAAAAACTGAGCAAACTTAAAAGGTTTATACATACAAAATAAACTGGATGTTAAAATTAGCATTTACACATTTTTGGAGGTTAGTTTGTAAATTAAAGTACTTTAACATCCTTAAAAATTCTGTTAAGTTTTTTTAATTATTATTTTAATCTTAGAAATCCAAAATTTAAATAGATAATAAATTAAATCTAATAAAAAAAAGTAATTTATCTCAATCAGATAGTCAATTTCTTTTTATAAATTTAAACTTCTTGTTCCATCATAAAAAATCTGTGCAGACTTTTAAGCAGTGAATACTTAAAACAAAAACTAACAATCACATTAAAATAATTTTTAACATATGTAATGTGCTAAATTGTATAAGTACTTTTAACTGATCTACTAAAGCACAATGGACATTTTTAAAGGTACAAAGAAAGCAAAATATTATTTTATTTGTTAAAATTTCCTTTTATTAAAACAAAAAACTATTATAATTTGTGTTCATCATTAGCAGAGGGGAATTGTCGAATCAATTACTGGTAATTTAAAATTTATTGGAAAAAAGATTTAATTTTGTATTCAGAAAAATGTTATGTTAAGCCGTTAAGTGTTTAATTTATGTTTACCTGTAAGATGATATTTTATAGTTAAATTTAATAACCAAGTAATATGTTAAAGGATAAGTTTCAAAATAAACTTACCGTTTTCTTCCCTAACACTTGCCAAGTTTATCATAAGATCGTATGACGCAAGCAAAGGTTTGACCCTGTGCTTCACAAATATCAGTAGTTCCACATCTGGATCTGTTGGTGTTATTTCTATATTAACTGCTGAATCAGCTTTCTCCACAATGAATTGATGGTAAACCATTTGTTCATTCCATTTAATCACAGCATGGACGTAAGTAGGATCTGGCAATGCCTGAATACAAGAACAATCGTATAAGCATACTATAACATAGAATTAACAATAACATATAGTGCTTAAGTTAGAATAAAGTTTCAAATTGTAATAATATTATTGAAACTTTTAAAATAGGTTCTTTATTTCATAGTTTTCAGAAAACAGTCATCTGACTTTAAAAAGTTAAGTCAAGAAAGAATCACTGCTATGTTTTCCCATTTTTAAAACATATGTTCCCAACAATTACAAAATTAATGTTAGTTCATTACTTTGGTGCAGTTAGTCTAAGCAAAGAAAATCTCTGAGCTAAATCTGCCCTAATAATATTGTACACAATGTGTGTCAATTCAAAAGAGTTTAAAAACAATTTTATGCACTAGAGTAAAAATTCCTCTTGCAATTATATTAAGAAAAATCTAATTAATTTCATTAAAAAATATCTAGAACTGTTTTTAGATGGATAAAATATCTCATTACCGGTTCAGCTCCCTCCTTTTTGCTCCCTCTGGGGACTTTGATAGTAAACCAGCCAGTCGAATTGTGAATTTTCATCATTTCTAAATCTTCATCCAGCATTATAAGTTGAAGAGTCTTAGTGTCGTTAGATAACAGATCAACACTGTCACCATAGGAATCCAAAATAGCAGGCCAAGATACAGCCTAAAATAGTTTTGCAAAGGTAAATATCGTTAAATGAGCTTCAATTAACATCAAAAGCATATTTAATTAATTTTATTTTTGATTAAAAAATGAAATGCCTTGTGTAGTAATATTAAGTGTTGGCTTTTTTATACCATGATTAAGAAAGTTATTATTAAAAAAAATTAGGTTAATTTTTTAAATCAAAATTCTAAAATTTTTTTAAGGGGGCATGGGACTCTTAACTTTTTTCTTTAATATTGCAGATATCATTATAATTTTTTTTCCATAAATGTATACTAAATATACTAACACTTTTAAATAGTCAAAGATTTTTAAAAATTATTAATTTTGTTTAAAAAAAATAAAATGTGTCATAAAGTGACGTTTCATATTTTATTTATAAGCCAAAAAATTATTTATTGACAAACAAAAATTTAGCATTTTTATAAACAGGAAAATGTATTTAATAAACTTTCTTTACCGATTTTTGTTTTTGTAAAGTTTTACTTTAAAAAATTATTGATTTTTTTTTAATAATTTCACAGGTTCACTATTTTTTTAAAAAATTAATAAAGAAAGAAACAATTTATTTACACTAATCCAAGACAAATTAAAGATATATGTTTGAAAAATATGTGTGAAAATTTTTAACACTGCATGGGCAGTAGATTTTAAGTAATATCAATTTAAAGTCAAAAAATCATTGAAAACACGAACAAAGGAGAAAAAACAGCTTTTAAGTTTATAAACGTGGTTGGCCAACACAGATGTCATGACACAAGAAACTACACATCTTGCATTCTATTGCAGATACAAATAAAAATTTATTTTAAATTATTCCAAAATATTTGTGTTATTTTTTAAGATATAATGATAATTTTTTGGATTTTTTTGAAGATTTTGTGTCCTATACCCCCTTAACTAAAGGCAATTAACGACTTTCTGCATAATTTAATACAAAATTGTTAACGACATTAACAATTAGATATATTCATTGGACAACTTCAGGGCAATTTTTCATGGCTATATTAGTTTTTGTCCTGTTTAATAAAATTAAATGTATGTATCACGACCAAAACAAATGTATTTAGAAATTTAAACCTAATACAACTAAATAATAGAATCAACAATACTTAAACTTACATTTTTTCCGCAAAACTAAAATTATATGGTTGATTTATATAGTGGATGTTATGAAAATAATATAACAACTTAACTTAGTTTCCTAATTAAGAATTAGGTCAACAAGGTACATGTCTAGCATCCAGTGAAGCAATGGAATGTTTAAAGTTAAATATTTTGGATTTTGTGTTTGATGTGACATTTTCTTGACTTACCATGACACCTAGGGTTTCATTACCCCAACAACCAACTTCAGAAAGTATATCACAGACATCTGGGAACACATATACTGCATCCCCATGTTGAATAGCTCGGTTGCTCAAGGTGCCACCTTTAAACCTAAATTGTATGCAAAACATAAATTTTTTTAGTACACGATGATTTACTAAACACAAACTTGGTGAAGTTACTTATTTTTTAGGAATTTTTGTTACGGTTACTTTAACAATGATATTATTAATAGTTATCGGTAGATTTTTAATAGAGTAATTTTGTTATTTTGTTTGATTTTTAACTGCTTTCATCAACGTGTATTATAATATTTAAATCAACAAAACTAATCAAATTTATCTGGTGGCATCATAGGACTAATTTATGCAACGTTTAGGCAACCGTTTCCCCCAAATTAGTACAGAAAATTCAAAATGATTTATAAGCAAATGATTGAGTATATCGACAAAAATAAATACATATTCTATGTGATGCCTAAGGATTCAAAAGACTAAGTATCAAGTACCATATATTAGGACAAAGAATTATTTCAATTGCAACTACGTAACTACTTCTTTAAAAAATGATAGAGTAAAGTGAAAAAAGGATACAAGAATTTGAGTTTAGTTGCATTGATGTAGGATTAAGATTGAGAATGTATCAGATATAAGATTGTGAAAGGATTAAGAAATTATATTTTTTTTCTTACATTGATATTGTAAGACCAAGACCACTAGGGGCCATAAATTCCATAGGCTTTTCACCAACTATGATGTTTTTCAACATTGTTAGTACCAATCGTATAGTAAGATCTACTATAGTTCTAATTTGGCCTTCAGCCTAGAAAATAAGGTTAAAGAATAAGATTTATCGGGAAAAGAAAGAAAAGAAAATTGGAACATTGTAGGAGGATAATTAAATATAGTGTAAATAGATAAAAGTTGTGAGATGAAGAATTAAAAGGAAAATAAAGTAATAAATTATATTAAAATTACATAAAACCTTATTGTAAACATTTTAAGCAACACTTTTAAGCAATGTGAACATTACTAACACAAGCCAAAAACAAAAGTTTACAAAAATATTATTTGAAAAAGTAAATTTTAAAATAACCCATACCTCATAATAACACAATGTTTACAATGAATTATAAACACAAGAGCTAAATGCATAACTTATAAGGAATTTAAAATTATTATAAAAAATGAAAAGTAAAATTAAAATTATGTACATAGAAACATTTTTGTTACAAAAATATTTTTAAATAAATCTGCACAATTTTTTATTTCAAATGTAAAGTTTAGTGTTTGTAAGATAACTTGTCATTTCTCAAAATGATAATATTGGAAAAATATATATATAAAAAAATACTAAATATTTTGACAAATTATTACCTATGACATAATAATATATTCCATTATAATTTTGTAACAAAAAACTCAAATCCTTTATAAATTTCCTGTATTACTATAGATTTATATTTAAGTTAAATAATTGTTTTATTCCATGTTTTTAGTTAAGTCATTTATCAAAATTAGTATACCAGGCAAAGCTATAAAAATTACAATGTAAAACTTAAGAAAATGTTCACCTCTTCTCTTTCATGCTTGATAACAGCTTTCGTCAAAGCATCTTCTAGTGGAATGGTTCCATCAAAGAAACTATCTATAAATAAACGAAAACAGTTTCTTAACATTCAAGACTGCAATGTATAAAAAAAAAGCTTCAAACGTATCTTGCTTCACTTATTTTACTTTGATGCTTCTAAAACATTAGTTAAGGTTCAAGGTTCATTTTGCCCCCAATCTTATTATATTGTGGCAGTTCACCACACACGCAACCTCAATATGCCATTGCCAACTAGGTGGCGCTGATATACCGACACATTCTTACCAGTATTCAAGTTTACAACGTCAATAGTAGTATATAAGCCGAGGTAACTCCTCTACACCTTGAGGATCCTTTTGGTAGACTGTGGGTTACTGAGGCCGCTACAATATCAAGTTATTTGGCAATTGAAGGGTGCAGTTGCAGTAGTCCCATTTTCCAAAGTATAACTAAGAAATAGGATCAGCCCGTTCATTGTTAAATTTTGATGATTGCTTATTCTATTTAATGAAGTCACCAAGAACAGGCTAGACTCAATGTCTTTATTTTACTATGGAGAATATTGACTGCTCCCTTCAATTATTCTTTGAGTGTATAGGATTATTATTTTGCAGCTATTATGATTATTAAAAAGTTATTTTTGATCATGTAATTTATTTAATGATCGGTTTAAGTAAATGCTAGCTAGTGCTTTTCAGAAGGGGAAAAAATATTGTTCCTTAAATTTTAATCATTTAAAATAAATCTGTTTCTACTATACTTTGTCTATTTACTATGCGAGCCTCAAAAGACTTTCTTCCCCCATCCCTTCGCTTTGTTTACTAAGAAAAGGGGGGAGCATCCCTTTTCTAAACCTAACACATTTGAGGTTCTGTTTTGCGAGGTTAATAATCCTAACAGTTGAAACCCAAGTAGGGTAGGGGGAAAACGCGCTCACGCCATTTCGAAGAAAACCACATGCATGGATGGAGGAGGAAAATGCTTTCGAGGCTCCCATTCTAGATAGACAAGGTATAGTTGGGGTGAGTTTTAGTATAGCCCTAATTTCAACAACAAAACTATCATTATTTTTGCATAATAATTTGACAGTACTGTTCATTTACAGTTTTATTATGCAGTAAAAACAAAAGAAATCTACAATTTTTTTACCGTAACAATAAGATTTATTTTACCTTTTTCTTCTTCCCCATAAAGAGGAATTTCTACGTCATACTCAAAATCTAAGGCTTTAGTTCTATCCGTTGGCAGCACAACTCCAGATATTAACTGCTGTGTCATTCTCTATATAAATAATCAGAATAGAAATCAAAAACTTACTTACTACGTCATAAGTATGTCTTTAATAAAGTTAAAACTAATACTGTTTAGCCTATATCGTATTTAATAGCTGCACAAACATAAATACTATACTTAATTTAATAGGCTTTCATTTTTCAATAAATGCAGCCAAAAAGTGTGAAGGGCTATGAATGTAGTATAGTTGACAATGAAAATTATATTTGTTTACTTTTAGGTAAAAATAAAATAAAACATTCAAAATGTTTTTAAATATTTAAATCTATCTCATCCATTACATAAATTAAAAAACAAAGACATTTATGTATTAACTTCAGGAAGATATCAAAAAACTAAGTTATGCACACAAACATTTTATTTAGTTAGTTAAAATGAGTTAGTTTCCAAACTACAAGAAGCCTTATGCATACAAAAACCTCCAAAATTTTAAGTAAACGATTGGTGAAATGCGAACCAAATAATAACTACATCACAAGGTAAATTAGTCTCATTAATATAAAACCATACCACTTATTTATAATTTGAAGTTGATACTCCTGGCATACAATACAAACACAAACTAACAAACTTAACATTACCATAATAATAAAAAATTTCTATATCAATAAAATACTTACAGAAACAATACCACCCATTGTTCCCACAGCATACATACAAAAATCTAAAAGTTGTTGTGGAGCTTCCACTTGCATATTGTTAGCCAAGGATACTGTTTTATTTAATAACTGAATTATTGCTTCCTAAAATATAAAGAGTTATTAAGTTATAACATGACAAAAGAGAATTTTGAGTGCAACAAATAAATGCAACAGATTGTAGACATTTGTATTGGGGTTTGCTTCTTATTCGCTTCCTGAAAGCCAAAATCTTAAGAAGGAATGTCCATCCAATGAAAATTAATTTTCTTAGCCCCTATTACTCTGGATGTATCAGATATTTTTTTTAATGTTTTTTTTTTATTTGATAAACGTATCTGTCTTACAGGGCTCTATAATATGTTTCTTTTAGGTTAAAGTTATTGAGTGCTTTTTACAATGATCCAAGTCATTAGTCTATATACAGAAGTTTAACCTTCCAAGGCAGTGTAACAACCTTCACTTAAAAAAAATATATAATATATATAATGCCTACCAATCCTTCATTATCTATGCCATCTCCTTCACCAGCAATGGCTGTGAGCGCACTGCCAATCTGCTCCAAGTGACCCAGAGTGTCGGTATTCATGACACTTCCCACTGAGCGAACCATTTTTAAGCGTGTCTGTGCTTGCTGCTCAGCCTCCTTGTCAAGCAAACCAGGATCAGCTGTTGGAAGATGAAACACTGGTTAGATTCTCATTGAATTGCATTAATTAGTGTCAATTTAAATAAGGTACTACACACTGATCTACAACATATGGAGGACTCAGAATACAAGTGAACCATAGAAGAATACAAGTGAACCTCAGAATACAAGTGAAGTCCATAAAATGCTACTTTGTGCTTCAGGCGTTTAAAGTTGAAGCCACACTCTAAAAAAAAATCTGTAAGGTTACTAAGAATTCTCTAGGAAACTCAGCTTCCATAAGTTTTTTTAGTAATGTTACATAAGAAATATGTGTATATATTACTAATTAAAGCTTAGTATCCAATACAACCATTTAAATTGCAAGCATACTATAAAAACTTCAGTAAACGTTACAAGATATATTCTAGTAATCAATACATCCACTTATGTAGTATCTTTACTAGGAAAACCTTAGTAACTAGCAGTTTCAAAAATGTTAATCAAGAGGGCGCCACTAATTTTCTGTTAGTCAGGTATTATTTCGACGTTTCTGGAGCAGGTCGGAGGACAGATCTCGCAACCTCAAGATCCGCTCGGTCGTCTTGCAACGAGAAGTAGCATGCTTGTCCACGCGGTCATCGGGACATGTAGATTATTTGCTTGTAAATAATGAGGTTAAAATCTTGATCGATATAAAGCTTTCGGATATGAAGTTTTAGAAATAATTTAACGCAATTTGTATGTATGTGCTAAAATAAAAAAAAAAACCATGTTTTTCGGTTTCTCATCGTTGTGATATCGATTAGTCATAATTTTTCGATGAAACGTACATTGATTGAATTTTCACCTTCGACCGATATCGAATCAGACTTTTATCTCTTAGTCTCGTACATTTTCAATTTACGGATGCGATCACCGGTTAGTTTTTGCTAAATCCGATGGCCGATCGAACAAATTTCGAGAAACAAAACAATGCAACAAGGGAAAACGCATATCTCAAAAAGATAGCCAGGTGGCGCTGTAAGCGTTACATCAATTTACTTAGTATTTCTTAGTATTGCTACAGTAGTTTCTTTAGGTTACAGATGATTTTCTAGTAAATGGTGTTTTCCTGTAAAGTTACTAAGTAATCGTTAGTAAATTCAAGCCAAATTTTTTACAGTGCACTAGGCAGTAGCAATAAAAACATTTTTTCAATTTCTGTTGCCTAGCGTATATTATCTGAACTAGGAATTTTTTCATTATTGCTCTGAAATTCTACATAAATAGTAGATGGTTAAATGCAATTGTGCTGCTAACTCCAAAATGATAAAAAGTGGACTTGGTTCACATGTATTCTGAACCCTCCATATACTTGATGGACTGCTCAATATTAAGATTACATGACCGATGCTAGACTTCTAGAGACAACTATCTTAGTTTTCCCCCTTAATTTCAGGTTTATGGTTCTTTTTAACAATTAATCAAAGAGAATTTAAACTTTAACCACCATTGTTATTTACAGTCACTTTGATGGAGACAGACTGATTGGACTTTTTGAGATCCGTTAGCACTTTTCTATTATATTTTTTAACTAATTCATAAAAAAATCTTAAATAACTATTTAAAAAATTATAATAGGAAGAAACACAAGTCAATTAACAGTAGTTTGTCTTGTAATAAAAAGCAAACCAAACAAGGTTTACTGGTTAAAAATATATCCATGAGTTGCGCAGCAATGCTTCTAGCAATTAGTGAACTATTATTACAAAAATATATATGCAAGACCCTCTAGTCTACACTCCACATCAAACTAACTTGGGTAAAAACAAATAGTAAAAAGGCTTAAATGAAATTAATGTTTTAAACATGTCTTCTGGATGGATTCACAAATAATTTATGGAACTCTTTACATCCGCGGAAGGACCTTCCCCATAGCATATTTCTATTTACCCAACTTAGGTTTTCAAGGAGTGTAACAATCATCTGTAAAAAGATGTCAAAAAGAGCAACTTACTTGTTGTAACTTCTTCGTAAGTGCTGTTTTCATCCAACGGCATCCTAACGTTCATAAGAGACGACAGTGCCTGCGACACTTGGCTCATTCTAGCTGAATCTCCCGATGCTTCCACCTGTTCAAGTTGTCTGTTGTTCATGAAATTGTCGTAGTCAGACTTAAAAGGTGGCTCCAACTGTAATAAAAAGGACTAAGTTTTAAAAAAGATAGTTGTCATAAATTTTTTAATAAAGAATGATAATTGCACTGATGTTGGAAGTATGTAATCTGAAAATATCTATTAAAAAATATATTCTACTTAAACATTTCTCATAAATCAATTTTCTCATTCCCGATTTAAAAATAATTTATCACTCCATACAGGCTGCTTAAAAAAACTATTTTAAGGCTCTTTAAAAGCAATTTGCATAAGTACATATTGCATATAAGTACTTTTTGTTCCCCAGGCTGTCTACCAGATTTGTCAAATCTAATTTCTTGACCTTTTCTGGAGCTCTTTGAAACATTTATTTACCTTTTTCAGAAACTTTTACAACCGTTTAAATGATTAATTTGCAAGAAAAATTACAAAAACAAACCATAAAATAATACTTGATGCAATACAGAGCAAATTCAAGCCGCTATTGCATCATACACTTATTGGGGGGGAAAATGCTAACACTATTCAAGGACTTTCCCAGAAAAATTAAGAACTAGAAAATACTAACAATATAAAACTTGGGGAAAATTAGTCTTTCTTGACAATTTTTTAAATGTTGATGTTTTTTAAATGACCTTTGCTCTAATTTCTTGACCGGTAGACACCCTGTTCCCTATGTCCCATCTGTACATATGTATAAGTACTTCATTAAAATCTTTTCAATTTTTTTTATGCTTTAAGAATTGGCCGGAAATGCCAGATCACATGCGATATAGAGCAATAATTATCCCAATGCATTTTTGTTGTGACCATTTTTCTTTTAAAGCACTAATTCATTTCTACACTATCATTAGTTTAAATCTTTAAGTGTTACCAAGAAAAATTTATACTATTACCGATTTCCTTATCCATTAGACTTAAAGTCCTACATCTTGGCTTAATATCTTGGCCTACATCTTGGCTCTTTAATAAATGTTTCAATTTATTAAAAGTGTGATTGCTTTAAAAATGAGTAGTCAGGGGAAAAAAGTATACTATAACTAAAACAATTTAAAATATTTAATGTATGATTGAATTAAGTTACCATCATAGTGGTGATATTTATTCTCGCCAATGCACCTTCTTTATCTTTGATATCCACACCTAATTCGAATAGCCCATAAGGCAGCACAAGTGTAGCTTCAGCATCTGGGCCAGCACTCAAGTATATTAAAGCTGCTGTGTCATTGTGGATTGCTAGATAGAAATATTATAACACTTATTAGTTTGATTACAATTGACGGTATATATGAGGCACATTAAAATATACATACATTTGAAAAAAGTTTTTTTTTTTTTTTAAATAAAGATTGTAGTTGCAACATATATAACATCTAACACGAATAGTAACCTTAGTGTATATTCATTTCTTAGTACTAATATTTTAATAATAATGGTATAATAAACAAAGTTTGTAGACTTTTATTTGTCATATGGATTTTTTTTAACTCTTAATTTTTACTACAAAATGTCTAGAATAAAAGTTTTACACCTTTCTAATGATAACATGATTGAACGTTAGATGACAATGACATATCCATTCCATAAAGGATACCAAAAGGAATGAAATGTGAGGAAACATAAAAAATCAAGATGCAATTTTTTGATGATATATATATTCTCACATAGTTTGGTTATAGAAATTATTATGGAAATGTAGAACATGCTCATCTTTAACAAACATTACCTATAATATGTTACATCCCGGTATTAAAAGGGCCAATGGCCTATTCTATAACATACACATGGATATGCATATTATAATAAATATACATTTAGACCAACCTTGCTTTGCCTCTGGCCTGTTGTTGGTCGACAATTTTTGTATTTGTATTATTTTTAAAAAGGTTGAAGAAAAAAGAGACATTAATATGAAATTTCTTACATTATTTAATAAAAACTAATGAAAATTTGACTGAATGATCAATACCTAGAACGTATATAAAGCTTCTTAAGTTAGTTTTTCATCGTAAAAAGCAATAACCCCATTTAATGGCAGACCATTTCAAATTATAATTCATAGCATCATTTTTTTTTCTAAAAAATTTTACTGGAAAATTTTCAAAACAAAGATTTATTATTTTGCTTTTTTATTATCAACATTATAAATATTCCAAAACATTTCTTACTCCAAAACGCAAAATGTTCTATCTCCTTTCCTTCTGGATCAGACCACCCAAGGCAGCTAACAGTAAATACATCTATCAAAGCCCTTCCATTCTCTGGCATGATGGTGCAGTTGCCACCTTCCGGGGGCTGGTTGATGTGAAGAAACAGGTCAGATTCCCCACGAAGCCCATATTCATTTTCAGCAATCAATTTGGCGATGAAATCGCCGTAGGTGGGATAGTATTCCTTGAAAAAGTCCTCACTGAGAGCCATTTTTTTCTCAGTGGCGCCTGAAAGAGTACAAGGCTCATTAAATTTAATAGTTTTTGTTAAATTTAAGAAGGAATTAACATTCATCTAGTTATATTCATATATATGTATACTGCCTTAATTATTTACTTATTCTTTTGATACCTGGAAGAAACTTAACTTAACTTTGATCATTTATTACCATATTTAGCGTTGAAACTAAATGCAAAATTAAATCAATTTTATAGGAACACAATAGTTTTAAAAAAACCCAGTTATAACATTATCAGTTATCAGGGTCTCAATGCTAAAATTTTTAGCAAACTTAATGGATTTTTTTAGAGGTTTTTCAAGGCCCCATGTATACTGTTGTTTTTAAATTATTTTATTAAATATAAGTTGCTTTTGTAAAATACATTTGGAAGGCTAGACACACATTCTAAGAATAAAGGCACATTCTAGGTATAAATTTTACTTCCAATTGTGGTTTTTGTAACATTCTGATTTATTGCTTGCTTCGAAATCCCAATTGTTATACACATCTTAAAATTTAGTTTAAGCAGAGCCTTGAGTAGTTTTTTTTACCCCCTTTTAAAAGAATCCAATGAAAAACATAACTTGAACTTGTCATTTGCAAACCATCTTGTTAAAAATTAGTGCCCTTTTAGAAAAATCATTTTAGAGATTTTTCAATGAGTGGAACCGTGGTTATTATGCTTGAAGAGTACAGGGGAAGAACCACTTGATTTATTAGGAGTCTTTCCGTAATTTTGTTTGCTTGGCGGACATTGGCAACAGTTTTTTGATTCTTCATTCGCAGTGTAAACGTGCGACTCGTGTCAACTGATCACTGGTGTGAAGCAGGGTTGTCGCGAAAGAAAAACAAAGTGAGTAACCGTTTTTTTTTACACCAGTTTAGGCGATTTCTCGCTATCATCGCCAAAGAGGCCTAATGAGGGAAGCCTTCTACGAAATCAAGCGGTTTTTCCCCTACTCTTCACTTGTATACTAAAAGGTCAAATGCTAAGTTTCATAACGTTCAATACCAAGTTTCTTCACTGACATATTTAACTTACCGACTAGAAATTCTCCTGCTTCCGCCAAGTAAGTTTCATTTCCTTCTGCATCGACACCAAAAACTTGCCATTCATAAAGCAACTCCGAGTCGCATCCTTCTTTGCATAACCCAATTAAGCCAACTCTCACTGGGTTGATTCTTTGTCCGATAGGATCGTTCGGATAACATAATTTTTCTGTTTGGCATCTGTAAAGAAATTTTTTAGTCTTCACCTAAAATATCTCACATTTCTGCAAAAGTATAAAAAGTAGCCGATACTTTTAATGAAAGAGTATATGATTTATACCGATTAAGTTTTATGAAAATATAAGATTCAAGTTACATGCAGAATTATTTTATTTTGTACTCTAAGTACACTTGTTTTCCCGAGGAATTGACTTTTGCAAGTATCAGGTACCTGTCGTAATCAACATTTAAGCTTTGAGGAAAGAAATAATCCTCCCAAAATAATAAAATTCTAAATATTTTCAGACTTGTTCTTGAACACTTTTCTCTTACAACTATTTATGAATATAAAGTACAACAAATACAGGGCGAGGCAAACTAAAGTGGCTCCGGCATACAGACAAGAATACGACAGAAATGTTGCTAAGTCTAAAACCAATACAAAAACAGGTTTGCTAACTGAAGCTACTGATCGCTTCAATATTAAGTCCAAACAAACGTTTGGCGACTTACTTGCAGGCAACTACAAAACGGTTTTAAAAGCTAGTTGAAATTAAATATAAACAAGGTTTGTAGAGCTGATCAAGAAAAGTTTCCATTAGTGATTATTTGATTGTTTCGGTGGTTATTTATCCTAGAGAATCGGACCTTTTTGTTTTTGGTAATACAAAACATTCTAAATTGATTGCCAAGACACAAAACTTGCATTATGGGACATCTTCAAACAATTCAAACTAAGATTTGAACTCACCAATAGTCTATGAGTAGCTCTAATGTAAAGCAAATCCGATACAACCAATGCAACAAGTTTCATGTGGCTTCAAGAGTTTTTTTTGGCCAAGTATTTCAACGTATTCCTATCTCTAGACCGGGGCCACTTTTGTTTGCCTCACCCTTTAGAATACAGATTCATTTGCTTAAAATATTTAAGAATGCTAAAAAGCATTTAAAATGATCTCATGTTCGTCTTCATCATCATTAAAACAGAGCACAACTCAAGAAACATGAATCAGTACGAGTGACATTCACTCTGATCCTCAGTTTCTTTTTTTTTTAGCATTCCTCTCTCAAAAATCACATTTTATATTTAAGTCATTTTAATAATTATAAGGATATCAAAACCAATTAGACCTTGAATTTTAAAAAAATATGCTTTTCTAAATATTACTTTACTTACTCCACACTTATAATTGGAGGAATATGTTCTAAAAGAACTATTTGTAAGCCTCCCCAAGTTGGATCTCGATCAGACATTTCTATTTTAAGGATTATTTCATAAGTCACATTCGATCTTCTAAACACTGTAGTATTCCAATTGACATAACTTTCTGTGACATTGATCATACCTAAAAATTAAAAACAAAATAAAATAATTAAACCTTTAGGAAAAATACTATATTGACATATGCTAGTAACTAAAAATTGACATCATTAAATACATTTTTTGCAGGCGGTACTATTTCAGTGTTACTTAATTTTATGTTTCAAAAAATTTATACCAACTATAACTATAAATTGGCTATTTGAGAGCATTGCATGGTTGTTTGTGAAAGATCTGGGAAAATGATTTTATAATTTTAAACTACAATAAGACATCAATAAAAACACAGGCAGACACATTTTGCAGGTCTTCAGTTTTTCTTCCTACTGGAGCATGCTTTTTGTTTGATTTGTAATTTTTGGCCAGAACTTTCCTCCCTAGTTACCTAAACCTTCCAAACCTTCAATAACCTAATATGAAATATAAGATAATGAAAGGTAGGGGGTCAGCACAAACACTCAATACTAGATCTGGCGACCGAGAAATTACAAAGTATTGATAGGGTCGAAAATCCAAAATGAGTTCCTTTAATGATTCCCTTTAATGATTCCAAATGATTCCCTTCCTTTTGAACGGGCCACCCCCTCAAATTGTTTATTCATATGAAAAAATAATTCCTGCAAAATTTTAGCCAAATCAATTAGTAATAACATGTGCCCCACGGGGCTTAAAGTTTTGAAAAACGCAAAATTTTAGGGTGTATTTTTAATAATTCCATTATAAATCAATATCTATGCCAAATAAGAAAACATACTCAATACAAATGTTGTAGATTATGAAATTTCTTACAACTTTGTAATTTACACTTTTGATCTGTGAGTAACAGGTTATGAGTTATGGGGAAAAGAACAAGCGACATTTTACTAGATTGTAAATCCCCCCATGGCCACACTACGCAAGCGATATCCTTCACAATGGTGCGACATAAGTAATTATTTAGCTAACTTTTAACTGTTCTGTCTAAAAATTAACTAAAAAGTTACTGATGCAGGTATTTAATTAAAAAGAAACATGTTTAAAATATACCGCCATTTCAAGACCTTTGGCTGTCAGGGCCGTCACGTGGGTGGGGCAGGGGGGGCACTTTCAAAAATTAATATAGGTTATTTACTGAACTATTTGTGCAGCTAGTAAGCAAATGACATTCTTAGAAATGTAATTATGTTGCTAACCAGTGCTGTTTTGAATGTACAATATGGGAGAAGGGGTCATTGGTTTATCTTAATATTTTAATTGCTTAATCTTAATATTTTATTAATAATAAAAAGAAAATCTAAAATAGTGAATTTTTAAAAGGAATTTAGTCAAAGTAAATGTAATAAATTCATTTATGAAAACCAGATAAATTGAAAGAAAAAGAATATTTTTAGAGAATAAATATTATAAATTTCCCTATACTATTAATATTCCTGTATAAAATATTCCCCCCTTTCTTTTCGAAACTTATTGAAAATACTGTATTATTGACGTTTTCTAGTTTTTTAATTTTCTCTACAAGTAAGAAACTAATTTAGAATGTAATCATTTGTAAATTGTTCCGGTACTGAACATAAAAACTGGGGTTTTCATGCCCGATTTCCACGCACTTTTAACTTACTATATTGTCATTATTGTATTGCTTTAGTACAGATTTTTAATAGTGTGATGTGTAATTTTTAAGACAGTCTTGCATGGTCTGTAAAATAAATGGTTTTTTGGATTCATCCTTCGTAAACTGATAGTTGAATTCTTCAATTAACTTCACACCTCTTTATGTTGCAAAATTTACGAAGTTTCAGGATCTTAAAACTTCCTTTCAGACAATTTTCAGAATTGAACATTATAAAGGATGTAATTCCTTGAAATCTTCCTTAATGTGGTATCTCTGTCATTCGAATCTGTTTTATAACCATTCATTTGTAGTGTTATATTTTGCAGGTAGGAATACATGTTTTCCTCTAAAATTAGATTTTCATCCATTGCAACGAAAACACTCGTGTGAATTCAGGTTTAATTAACCATATTTAAAAATAATATGAGTAACAAATCTCCGAGAAATAACAATTTGGCACCAGTTACTTGGTTTTTAATTGAAGCAAAAATAAATATTTATTTTCGAGCATAACTCGGTACGAACTGCACGAACTTTATATGAAACATTTAACAAAGGTCCGAAATTCGTTAGAAGTTGCTTGTTCTATCAATTAAAAAAAACCGCATTAGCTTTCTTAAAACGCAACAAAGTCTTTTTAGCAATTACATTGGTTTCACATCTTTTCTGCCATTACCATATGTAAGAAATTTTTGATTACTTCAACTAGAGGCAGTAACCATTATACAGGGGTTGAAAACATATGTGGATAAATGTATGACTCATGGCGTATTGCTTTTGCCATTTAAAAAACTTACTCCTTAGCGAAAGTGCCCCCTCCCCCCTCTCACCCACGTGACGGCCCTGACAGCCAACAGTCTTTAAATCGTGGTACATTTTAAGTTTTTTTTTTTTTTTTGTAATACTTGAATCTGCCCCTTTTTAATTAAATGTCAGACATAACCAGTTAAAAGTTCATCTAAATAATCACTTTAATGTTGTACCCTCTGCCCCACCCACGCGACGGCCCAGACAGCCCAAAGTCTTAAAATTACGGCATATTTTAAATGTGTTTTATTTAAATACTTGAATATGTCCCTTTTTTAGTTGATTTTCAGACAGAACGGTTAAAAGTTATCTAATTAATTGCTTATGTCACACCATTTTGAAGGATATCGTTTGCCTAGTGTGGCCATGGGGGGGGGGGGGGGATTTACAATCTAGTAAAATATCGCTCATTCTTTTCCCCATAACTCATAACCTGTTACTCATAGATCAAAAGTGTAAATTACAAAGTTGTAGGGAATTCTATAATCTATAACATTTGTATTGAGTATGTTTTCTTATTTGGCATAGATATTGACTTATAATGGAATTATTAAAAAAACACCCTAAAATTTTGCACTTTTCAAAACTTTAAGCCCCGTGGGGCACGTGTTATTACTAATTGATTTGGCTAAAATTTTGCAAGAATTATTTTTTCATATGAATAAACATATTGAGGGGGTGGCCCGTTCCAAAATCGAAAATTTATTTTTTGCCATGTTAATAAGGACCACCCTAATGTGTATACATGATAAATATTAAAAACTAAATTAATTAAACATCTAATCTTATACTAACCGGGCCCCTTTCCGAAACATCCTCCAAGATCCGGTTCCTCTATCATCCCATCTTTATCTCCTTCCTCCTCTTCACTACTCTCTTCAGAGGCAGGGGTCGGTAAACCGGTTGGTCGCTCCCGGTATAGAATACTTCGGTCGAATATGGGGTCGGAAATATTCTGCATGTCTTCTGTTAAGTTCCGGTTGATGACCTCACCGGGTAAGCGGCGGCAGAACCACTTGATGGTGAAGTTCTGGAATAAAAGGTTTGGTTTTATATGAAATTTGTTGTTTTGGATTGGAATGGATTTAAGTGGTTTGATTTGGTCAACAAAGTTTATATACTGTTTTATAGTGTTTTAGAACAAAAGCGAGTTGGTTGAATTTAGTTTAGGTATTCTATTCACCTTAGTGATCAAACTTTTTTTAATGTAATGGATAGATGCGGTTTTATTTCAACAAAACTTTATTTTCAGTTCGCTAGTGTTTTAGAGAAAAAGTAGTTTAGTTGAATTTAGACATTTTACTTTGCTCCTCTTTAAATTCTTTAGAGACTTAAAATAAAAATTAAATCTTATATAAAATTGGTTATTTTGACTTATAAACTAACATAGGATTTCACTTGTTGAATAAAAAAATTTATTTACAGTTTTTTAATGTTCCGAACAAAAGTAGCTTAGCCCCATTTACACGTTTTGTTTTGTTTCTCCTAGTTCCACAAAGTTTTGAGGTTCCTTTTATTGTAATGAACATGTAAGAGTTCTTGTAAATCACAATTTATTCACGGTTTATTAGTGTTTCGAAACAAAAATGGTTTAGTTGAATTTAGACGAATTTCATTTTGTTCAGCCAGTATTTTTTATATAGAGAGCTAACTATGCAATTAAGGTAGGCGAATACCCAAAATTATAAATTTTTACTATTACTTTAATCTTTTCCAAATTTGGCATAACGGCAATTTACGGCAAATTTGGCAATTTAACGCATAATTGATGTTTATAGGATGAAAATTCAATGTGGTAGACTTGTTAGCGAAAACCTCCTTTTTTAGTAAAAAAACACCGTTTAAAATAAATAAGTTATATTTAAATTCTAAAAAAATGCCTAAATAGTATTATTATATTTGAAATTATATTATATTTGCATTATATTTGAAATCACTATACCAAATTTGGAAAAGATTAAAGTAATAGTAAAAATTTTAGAATTTGGGGGAATTTTGGGTATTCGCCTACCTTAAATCAATTGAAATGAATATTTACTAACCTTATTATTCTCATCATCTGGATCGATAGAGTTCTGCCCTGGATCTAGAATTAACCCTTGACCCCAGCCTCTTGTTACGCGTGATTGAGCTCCTTCAGTTAGTCTTACTATCACAGGGGAAGGAACAACTTTCACGTAAGTTTCCACCGATCTTACCAACACTAGAGGCGGATTCTGAATATACACTGGAAAAAAATTATAAAAATATCTTATATATGTATAATATGGATATAAATATAAATTAATGAATCAATCGATGTTATTTAATGTTATTCATAAAATAAATATCTTATGATACTATTGAAATTATTATTTTGAATAGCGAATAATTTTTTAACATTCATCAAACAAAATTTATTGAACAATATTCATTAGTTTGAGTTAATCGAATCTTAATAGTTGGATTTTTTAAAAACTGATTTAAGGCTTCTTAATACATGTATAAGACCATTCACATTAAACAACAATTTCAATGCTTACAAATGTTTGGTAATAATCATAGAAGCATAATAAAAAGGCTGTCAAAAAACTTATTTCTGTTAATGATTGGATTAAAACACTTTGAAAGTAATAGTTTTTGGGCTAAAAAAACCAATTTGATACATAAAACTTTTATAGGGTTATACAATAAAGATCTCAACTTCATTACCTTTTATTTATCATCACTAAATAATTTTAACTCTTTGCATTTATAATAACTACATTATACAGTGGCACTTTTAAAATCGACCCCCAAAATAATAAGGGACTGCTTATTGAAATGGTTCTGGCTGTCGAATTGTAGTTCTATGAACATTTCAATAACGAAAAGCTGCTATTGCACAGTCAAAGCCAACTTCTGACATCAGTCACACTGAACTGATCAAAGGTTTTCTATCAGTGCCTTTGTGGTGCATAAGGTTAACTCATTCTTGAGCATTAATGTTTTATTTTTCTAGCTCCCTACATAGCAACACTTTTGATCTCAATTTAAAAAACTTATCATGTTTCATGAATTTTGATAGCACACAACTCTGAAGTTCTCTCGCTGCTACTGAGCTTGGCTTACTTTAACTTGACTTAAGTCTCCTAACGCACAAGTGGCGCATGAGGCCACAAACATGGCATTCCATCCCCACCTGTCAAGTGCTGCATCTCTTGCAATCCCCCAGCTTGGCCATCCAAAACCGTTCCTTTCCTTTATCGCCATCTGATGCCAGGTTAGGTCGACCCCTTTTCCTCTTACCATCAGGTGCCCAATAGGGTGTATCGAAAAAACCAAGTTTTTGATATCAAATTTGTAATAGTGCGGAAAAGTTGCCTTATGTTATTGTTAGTATCTGTGCAAAATTTTATTGATCTGAGTTAATATCTTCAGTTGCCTCTGAGACCATTAATTATGCAAAATTAGCTAATTTCATCTTTTTTCTTAAAAATTATGAAATCGGAATCTTTAATTTTAATAGTGCGGAAAAGTTACCTTATATTATTGTTAGTATGTGTGCAAAATTTTGTTGATCTGAGTTAATATCTTTAGTTGCCTCTTGAGACAATTAATTATGCAAAATTCGCTAATTTTATCGTTTTTTCAATATATTTTTTTAAAAAATTAAGAAATTGAATTTTTAAGTCTTACCAGTGCCGAATAATTGCCATATTAGTTCTTAGAGCGTGTGCAAATTTTTATTGATGTTGATTAATTTCTTCAGTTGCCTTTGGGGGCTGCATATCTGGCAAAATTAGCGAATTTTGCATAATTAATGGCCTCAGAGGCAACTGAAGAAACTAATCAACATCAATAAAAATTTTCACTTGCTCTAAGGAGTAATATGGCAATTATTCGGCACTGGTAAGACTTAAAAATTCAATTTCTTAATTTTTTAAAAAAATATATTGAAAAAACGATAAAATTAGCGAATTTTGCATAATTAATTGTCTCAAGAGGCAACTAAAGATATTAACTCAGATCAACAAAATTTTGCACACATACTAACAATAATATAAGGTAACTTTTCCGCACTATTAAAAATAGAGATTCCAATTTCATAATTTTTAAGAAAAAAAATGAAATTAAGGAATTTTACATAATTAATAGTCTGAGAGGCAACTGAAGATATTAACTCAGATCAATAAAATTTTGCACAGATACTAACAATAACATAAGGCAACATTTCCGCACTATTACGAATTTGATATCAAAAACTTGGTTTTTTCGATACACCCTAGTGCCCAAGTGAGGGCAATGCGAGTTGGGTCTGATGGGGGCATTCGTAGTACGTGTCCTAGCCACTGCCATCTTTTTTTATTATTGTGGATGTAGGTTTACTATTTGATTTATCGTATATATCTGAGTTTGTTATTTTGTTTGGCCAGTAAAGCTTGTAATTAAAGTTTATTATGCATATCTCTATTAAAGGCCAGTAATAAGCTGTAAATTTAAAAGTTATTGTCTCCTCACTTGCCTTCTGTTATTTTATCCACTAAGTATAGAAGTTCTCCCTAAATCAACTCCCTCACTTCCATTTCATATTCCAGAGGTATTTTTAAAAGAGGCCTTAAATATATATACACAAAATTACCTGTCATATTGACTGTAAATTTGAACTTATAAAGCCCGCCTTTTAAGAAGAAAGGCCTCAAATACAGCATAGATTTCCTGTACGAATCCACCATGGTCAAGTCAATTTCTTCAATGGTTTGTCCGCTTGTTTCATTCAGCCGCACTCCACTCCAACTTCTGACTGTGTCTGCCGAGTCGTTACACTTCATTGTGGTATAAGAGTATAATACAACTGGCAGTGATCTGAAAAAACAAATTTTTGAATATAGCAATATAATTTGGATAGATTAGAAGTTATCACACAATGCTGAATAGTGTGTTTTTCTATGGTAATCTCATTGGGAGGTACATTGCATTTTTTATACATATACAGTAAAACTTCTCGGGAGGGACCGTTCTGAGGAAAACCGGTCGTTGAGGGAAGGTGGTCCCTTTGAGAAGTTTTGTCACTGAGCTGTTTTAATGCTCAAATCAATTTTATAAAGAATGGTTTAGTAGTAAAAATTAAAAAAAGTATACAATTTTCATCATTTTCTTTAGTTATTTTAATTATATCCACAAACAAGGTAATATTTTTTACAATACTTATGTAAGTTACAATCTTTTAAAATAATGAATTAATATCTTTTTGCCAAATTTTTTTCTCTCAATTTTTTCGGAACGCACCTCATATTTCAATTTGTTTTTAGGTTTTGTAAAAAGACTATTTATTGAAACGTCTTTCATGTTTCCCAAATTTAACATTCACTGGTATTTCTCCATTCTGTTAGTTTCTTGAACACCTTTTAAATTACGACGCCAGTCGCCAATAACCTTCAAGTAGCTCTAGTGGGACCATAATTCTAACCTACCAACCAACCTTAAACTCCTTGACATCAGAGTTAGCCCCTTGCTTGTGTGACAACGATCAACCCTAGTGATTTGTTTTTGGAAGGGTGTATCCAATCGTTACTTTGGCTAGGGATGTCAACGTACATAATGGATGGCCCTCCTACCTTGCAATTGTTAACTGCAGTAAAGTGAAAGAAGCTTTCTATTGACAACTCCGACAATTCGTGGAAGGATCCTTTTAACAGCAAACAGGGGAGAGAGGGGGCTGACTTTGTTCAAACTTTTCATTTTGGTTAACTCTTTCGTGCGATAATATGGAGGAAGGTAATTCAAAGGACGAAAAGGGCAAACAATGACTTGTAGCGGCGGGAAAGCAAGACTTTTTGGAAAAGTGATCCCCGGATGAGACCTGTAATATGGTCGTAACCGGAGGTTGGTCTGGCCTGTCCAAGAGGTATTTTTAACATTAAGTGTATAGGGTGAAAAATTGGTGCCGTGAAAAATTGCCGGTTTGGAGAGGTGGTCGCTTAACAGAGGTGGTCTGTTGTAGAAGTTTTACTGCATATGATATGATTCAAGAATTCAAGGAAAGATATTTAAATTGCAAAAAAGGAAAAATATTTTTCTGTCATAAATTAGTTAATGAACTTAGTAGGAAGTATACTTGACACGGCTAAACACAAAGTTATGTTCAGCAAATTATCTTTTTTTTGCTACAGAGATATTCTAAATTCAACTAAATTAGAGATATTTCAATATTTCAAGCTGTCATAACTAAGCTACATTTTAGTAAATCATGCAGTGAAAGCAAGTTTACACTTTAACAAAATTGCATGTCCCTCAGAGAGTTAAAGTGCAATTGATAATGAAGTAATTTCTTTAACTTTATCTGAGTTAGCTATATAAAACCCACTTCAGATAACTTGTTATCTGTTTTAAGGAAATTTTCTTCCAGTCAAGAAAATTTATTTATAAACTCATAGTTTAGTTTAATCAAACTATAAGAAAAAACAATTACATAAAACATTTGTTTTATCCAGATCTTAAATTTCTAATATGGAATTCTAAGCAAATTCTATCATTACAAACAGAAGTTAGTGAATAATGGAGTTGTTTCACGGTGAATCTGGCAATAGCTTGGCGGATTTGCTTTCCTTACTCTCGAATTACTTTTGCAATTGATTGGTAGAGATAATCAGGTTTGTGTGCTGACCAAGCGCACTAACCTGAATATAGGTCTACCAACCAACTTAATCAAAACAAAAGTCATTCAAAAGTAAGGAAAACAAGACCACAGTGCTATTGCCAGATTTGCCGTGAAACAACCCCATTAATGAGGGTTAGGGATTCAAAAACTTCAAAATATAATCACTGAGTAATAACTTAGTAATTCACATTAAAAACTCAAAACAAGCTTAAAAAATCCCTATAAAACATTAATTCTATTTACCTGAATATTTCAGGAGCAAGATAATAACTAGGTATACGATTCCTGATGGAAAGATCCGGGGCTTTACAAGTCTGGTTCGTAATAAAGAACCGGACAGTGGTGTTAACTTCCGAAATGGCATTGAAGGCCTTGAAAAAGGCATCAATATACCCTTTGGAGATGTAGCTGTGGCGAATCACGAGAGGATTTTCAAGTTCTCCCTCCCACACTACTTCTTCAGCTGTGTCATTGCAGGTTTCTCCATTGCCGAAGGCTCGGAGAACTGTTCCATCATCGTAGTCCACCAATAAGCAGGTGTCTGTACCAAGTCGTTCAAGGTATATCTAGTTAAAATAAAAGGATATTTTTATCTAGAATATAAGGATGTACCTCGTATTACTTTGTAAGTTATTATTAGTATTAAGATACCAGATTTTTTTTTAAGTTTTAAGGTAAGTATAAGAGTATGACATTTTTCGGTGCAAAATGATAGTTTGAAATGTCTAAGAATCAAAATTTCCATCAAAATTCAGTTTTTAAATAAATTGTATCAAAGCGTTCAAGATATATCTAGTTAAAATAAAAGGGTAATTTTAGTTTGAACTTAGTGTTGTATATTTATTTGTAAGCTGAAGAAAATTTAGCGTAAAAGATTTTTTTATTCTTAAGATTTGAGGTAAGTATATGGATAAGAAATTTTTGGATGTAAAATGAGTAGATTGAAATTTTTAAGAAACAAAATTTAAAATCCATTATTAAACCCATTTATATAAACTTATTTTTTTTCTTCAAATCTTAAATATGACCTATCTATCAAAAGATTACACATTATTTTAAACAAAAGAGAAAAAACGTTACAATAAAAGTAATCTTCAACAAGCGTTCATTTATTATAACTTTTTTTTAGTCAAAAATAATTTTGAAATGCGCATTAAAAAAAGATTTCTAGTTTTTTTTAAACAAATATACTTTTTAATCCTACATTCTTTAAAACAGAAAAAAAACTATTAAAATATGACATTCATTTATATAAATTTAATATTTGATAAACCTAGGTAGTTTATTCAAAAATACCCAATTAAAATTTTTTAAAAGAAACACATACCTCAAACTCTTTATCTTCTTCCTCTTCTAAAGTAGCATTAACATTGTCAATGGCAATCAAACCTTCCACAGGTTCCATTAGGTAAAGAAACAAAAGTAGTGGATCTGTTGTCTTCTGGACGTGGTTGTAGGCTGATACAGTAAAGTTATAATAGCCAGGCTAGAGGAATATAGGAATAACTACATATCATTTCAGAATTTTTTTAAAAAGATATTTTTAAGTAAATGTATTTTTTAAGCTAATAACTAATCAAGAAAATTTCAAGATAAAATAACGTTTGAAAGGTTTTAAAAAAATAATAAAATAGAAACCTTAATACAAAACAATTGATTATTATTTTTGACGTATAAAATAGAGAATTTTGTGTAAAGGTTACTAATTCAAAATGTAAGAGTTTGGACAATTAATAAAATAGAAACAAATATAAAACAATTAAAAATCAAATTTTCGTCTTTTTAAAATAGACAAATTCGCATAAAGTGCTAAAGAAAATTAAATCATTCAAATAATAAATTGATGATTCATACCTCTTGGAACATAGTTGTATAGGTGGTGTCAGAAGCATTCATTAGTGTTGTACCATTGGACATTTGTACAATATAAAGTTCAACCTCACCTATATAATTGAATGAAACAACTCATATAATAAAAATTATAAATTTTATCATCAAATGATTTTTGATTTTTACACAAATGTCTCACTTGTAAAAACAATGTCATGAACAAGAACCTAAAATTTAGATTAAAACAAAAAAGTTAAGTTAAGAGCAATTTGTAACACAAGTTAAAATTTAAAACTGTTTCTCAGCTTATTAAGTCCTTATTATATCAAAAATCTGCTGAAGCTATTTCAATTATTATTTTATTACAGTGAATATACAAGTTAATTTTTTAAATATGAGACATTTGTAAACTTCAAAAAGCTTGATTTGCTGATTTCTTTTTACAAATAAAGATTGTGGAATGTCACTAATATTTGAGAAAAATACCTTTTACTAACATTTTTCTTGATTAGATAAGGTTTAATTGACAATGCACTAGAGCTTCGGGTAATGGTGACGTTCGTTGTAATTTTGAACCACAATAAAGCTAAAAGCACACCACCCGAGAAGGCACTCAATGCAACTTTTAAAATTGTATGCTGTGTCAGAATGTCATTTTTGTCAGACTTTTTGGCAGTATAGACCGTTTATAGGCTGGCAGTTACTTTAGAAATGCCATTTTAAATATTACCTGTGGCCACACTCATGTGAAGAGTAACATTTCTCTCAACTGGGAACTTGTTTTTCTCCGGCCCATATCCAGCAATTTGATCATGACTTCCAAGCATAGGACTAAACAAGGGTTGCACAGCCAGATCTCTGATTCGAATTGCAGTCTCAACCTAGGTAGTAAAAAATGTTAAAGGAGATATATTGTTAAGAGCACAGATTTGATAAAATTAATTTAACTTAAATATAATAAAAGTTTAAACAAGTATAAACTAAAACGGTCAGATGATAAACATTTTTCTAACAATTAAAACATTATTTCCATTAGAATATTAAACCTTTGAAAAAAATATGGGTGAAAATTCAATAGAATGTAATGAATATTTTTAATTAAGCATGATAATCCTTAATCCTAAAGATACATTAGCTTAGCGAAAGAACATACTATGTGAGAAATGTGTGTAAACGAGAAAATGAGCTTTTAAGTTTTTAGTTGCACTTATATCTGTTAAAAATGGTATTTTCCAAACAATTAAAAGATATACTTTTCTTAAAGATTATAAAAGTTGTTGAAGCAGGGTATAATATAGATGATCATTGACACAAAAATCTCAATTTTTTCAAAAATGTCACATAACACCTTGTTATACTACGATTTTTAAAGTTCTTAAAACTTTATACAAAGATTTAAGACAAACAATAATAAAATAACTCAATAATAAAAAAAAGTTTTAAAACTTAAGTACCAACTTAATACGTATAATACTTTTATTTGAAACTAGAATACTTAATACTAGAAGTATTTACCTCTGTGAGCAGAGTGTAGGAGGTAACTATATTCGAAATCCGGATATTCACAAGATAAACTCCAGGTTTACGATATTTGTGCTCAAAAGACTCTTGAATGCCTTCCCCTTCTTTAGGAACATTCCACTTCCAAGTTTTCTTGTCCCCAAAACTGAAGATAGCAGTGGCATTTGTGGGAAGGAGCTCCGATGCAGGATAGGATAGATCAAATATAATGGAGCCTAATCAAGAAACACAAATAAAATTAGTAATTTGTATGCAGCGAAACTCTTAATACATTCATTAATCATTTGAAAATATTCACAATTTAAGAAATGTCAAATAAACATTTTTTAGAAGAAAATATGATGGAAACAAAATTTCCTATATTGGTTGTCAGATAAAAGAAGAAACAATAAATATTAATTTCAAACATGCAACATTGGGATCAGATCAATTATTAAATATCATGTAGCTAGAAAAATAGTCTTAACCCTTTCAGTTCCAATGATAATTTAGCACCATCATTTTAGAAAAAAAAAATTCTGATCATCTATAGCCATTTATGAAATCAAAAAGCACATCATTCGTTTCTTTAAACTTTTATCTATTAGAAAATATTTTTTATTAATAACAATAGATGTCAGCCTTATTATTATTTAATTATGATCAGAAAAATAATGATGCCAAATGGCATCACCGGGGCTGAAAGGGTTATGGTATTTTTCATTTGCAAATCCCTCCCTTAACGTTAAATGCAATTTTTTACGGACTTTGAAGCATTTC